>BGPR01000741.1:158736-187920 GCA_013235015.1 Araneus ventricosus
AGGAAGCGAGAATTTGCTTACTTCTCAGCTGCGTACTCATGGTGCTCCTTGTAAAGGATTAGGCAGAGATAATCTATAATCTCAAAAGAGGGCTACCTCCGGCCGTAGCACCCGGGGTCTATTGAAGAAAGATCGCCGCGACATCTCGGATACTGAAGTCGGAGTATTAACTGCCAACACCAGCCCCTCCCGATGGAGGTGCGTATTGTCATTTGTGAGGAGTAACTCAATCCACACCATTCTATGGCAACCAGGAAAGCGAGAAACCGCTTACTTCTCATCAACGTACTCGGGGTGCCCCCTGGTTGGGAGTCCGATTGAGGGAACCTTGGTTATATCGGCGTTTGGTTCAGAAGAACAACACAACCATTACTGTACACTCCGGGGAAGCGAGAACTTGCTTGCTTATACGGCAATTTCCCATCCCCATATTTGAGCTACACTTGGAAAGAATTGATTCAAAGATAAAGTATTAGATAACAAACAGTAAATTTTATTTTAAAAATTTACGGGAATACTCTTGTCCATTATAAGCTATTACAACTGATATGAGTAATGATTTTGATGTATATCAGTATGCAGAAACTAACAATTATCTATAATTTTTTTTTTCAAATGCATTTTATGACCTTCTATAATTTGAATTAAAACACTGCTCTATGCGTGCTGTATATAGAAGTTCGGACCATATATTTTGGAATTTGTGGATAGTTTTACCCATACCTGAATGCTGACTACATTTTAACATAGAATTTAACAAAATCGGCTTCAGTGAATTTTTTTAGACGCTCTCAATTGAAAGAGGGAATGCCTTCAAATATTTCAATTACAGGGTTTAATATGGGTTGAGTTATTCGACACCTGTTAAAAGTACCTATCTGATTGAAGAAATAGTCAGTATTATCCGCTATTGTGTTTAAGCTTTTGTGCTTGACTTTTATCTAACTCTAATTAAGCTGTAATTATTAAGTAAACATTTTTACTCCTAAATTTTTTTGCAATTTTTCATTGTATTTCATTGTTTTATTGATTATTCAATTTTTATTTTATTTTATGATTGCCTCAGTTTATTCAATTGAAGGTATACACATAATGTAACACCATATTAGAAAAAAATAATCTTTTATGAGCTGTTTCAATGCTGCACTGTTGCGTTGTTTGAGCACAAAGCCTTCGAGCTCTTGATAATTTTCATTGTTTTTTCATAATTTATTGAAACTTAAAACATGCAAATTTTTATTTTTTTAATAATGAGACGAAATTTTTTTCTAGGATAATGATTTTATTTTTAAAACTGGGTACATAATTGAATAATTTTTGTATGTGGGTTATATTTCTTTCACAGTCGAAACCAACTGGGACTCCTTTACTAGTTCCATTGCATAAATATACTTAAATTACACGCTAAATTTTGCAAAAGCTTAATGAGAAGCGTTTGCAATTCATTGTGATACTTATTTTAGTGAAATCATTCATACATAATAAATAAACTGAGGAGAAACTTCCGAAATTGCATTTTTCTAATCATCCCCTGAGTTTACTACACCCTACGGACCTCCAACTCCCGCGCGTTCTACTACTTATAAACTATTCGGAATAATCTAATTGCTCCTATATATTTCAGAATATATTCTGTACAATCAAAACTTTATTTTTCTGAAACAAAGCAAACAAAATTACAATTCAAAAATGAAATAAGCCATTTAAGACACGAACCAAATTTTTTGAAATCCTTTTTCGCAAATGACTGAAAGGAAATTGGTATTTCCCGTAGTGAAAATATAATTCTTTTTTGTAATTTTTAAATCATTTTTATTTTTTCAGAAGTGATAATTCAGAAAAATCCCCCACACAAATAAGTTAGTTATTTTATAAATTAGATTAAAATGCCTTTTATGTGTGATCTGCCGTAGAAGAAGTGCTATTTTTGTCATGTTCGCTCGTGAACATAATTAATATAGGGGCAGACAGGGCAAGATGGCGATTGGCTTATTTTAAGTTTATACTACTAGGTAGCGCCACCTTACCGTTACTACTAGCCCTCTACACTGCTGCGCACTAAAAAATCGCATAGTGAAGCCACTGACACCATTTAATTGTTTGTTATATGGTGTTCTTGTTTTTTGCCTGACGTGTCGTAATTTTCAAAACCCTCAACATAACGTCTAGTGGGCTAACGCCTAAGTTTTTTTTTTGTTCTTGGCTATGCGTGACTACCTTAGACAATGCGCTTTTCAAATTCACTATTTTTATCGAATTCTTGTCAATCCCATTAAAAAACAAAGACTTGTAACATTGCCGATGAGGGCAAGTTGACGACTTCGTCATATTGCCCCAAGTGCTTTTTACTGTTTTCTTTTTAAAGAATACATGAATTTTTTAGTTATTTTGTATAATTTTCTTGAGATAATGATCCACAATCTGTTCAATCACATCTTACAAGGTGTGAGACCTACAAAAATATTTTAATAAACTTACCTATGAAACAGATGTCGGTTCATAAAAACAGATACACTCACTTCCAAATGTTAAGCACAATTCTTAAGATGCGAAAAAATTGGAGTTAATATGCATATTATGGTTCGCGATCAGTTGCGAAGAATCGTGGGACATACTATCGTCGTAATTCACATTTTACAGTGAAGATTCGGTCACGAGGGCAATTAGGATGGCCATCAGAAAGGGATGAAGGCGAAAATAGAGTTTGACCCATCTTGTTTCACAGAAGGCTGATAACGAGATGTAACTTTCATCAATGGTTATGTTTGATGAGCATAATATTTACATGCATTTTCGTAAACACAGCACAAATATTCTGGAAGATATAAAGGTTTTCTTAAAAAAATCCCAAATTTTTCCACGTGTTTTTTGTTATAACATGCAGAGTTTTCAACCAAATTGTACGAAACTTTCCGAATACTTGCCAATATGTAAAAGAAGCATTGTGTTAAAATTGAAATTAAAAAAATTTAATATTACAGGAAATATAAGCATGATTATTAAGGTTTTGATTTATATTAATTTTCTACTAGCTCAAATTTAAACTAAAATAATCTTTAATTACATACAAATCAAGGAAAAAAATACTTAAAAAACGTCTAATTAATTAGTGTTCTGCCTTAAACTTTCTAAAAATAAAAACGTATTGAACTTTTATCATAATTTTCATCTTTCACCGGTACCGGGACAAATTGGTACTTTTGTTTGGCTTATTTTAAATTTAAAAATAACTTTGCTAGTATTAAGATAAAAATTTCTCAATTTAAGTGCAACGCAACAAAAGGTCAATCTAATAATATATGCAATGAAAAAAAACATTATCTCAAAAACTGAATTTATTGAAAATGGTTAAATATTAACATCGCCATCTTGCCTTGACTTCCCTTAATATCTAGATATTAAACGAGTTAAGGCAATAATAAATGTTACATTATTTCAAAAGTTTAATATCTTTTTTCTAGTTCTTTCTTTTTGACGTAATTACTTTTTTATGAATGATTAATCTGACAATTTCCAAGAACTTTTATTTTCCTATCCGATTTCCGTAAATTTTTTCCTTTGATGTTTTTGCTTTTCTCCTCTAACTTTATCGTCAAAATTTAAACTTTGGATTTTGAAATGCATGTACGTAATTTCATCATTTGTGTTTGCTTCTTTGGAAAAGATAAGAATCTATAATTATTTATGTAGTTCTGATGAATGATTATATTTTTGTTATACATTTAGTTATGTAGTTCTACTGATTGATTTAATACGTTATATTTAACTATATATTTTTGATAAGTAATACAAAATATTTGATTGTTCTTCATTGGAAACAGTTGGTCCTAAATAAAAATATATCGTAATTTCAATTAATTCATCAAATATTTCTCTAATATAAATTGCTTTCATCTATGACTGAATTTTAATGGACTCATTTAGTTTCAAGAATTAAAGCCTGGATTACTTCTAATTTTCCTTAACTGAACTAATCAATTGCTTACTTCCATTTTCTATAAATATTTACTAAAGTTCTTTTTTCATTGTTTGACAGCGATGTTTAAGTCATTTTTATAAGTGAAAGATTAAATTTTAGAGCGTATTTAAGAGCAAAAAACAACTAAGTTAAATGTTGTATTTGTGACAATGTACCAAATTTAAGTTGGTTGATGAAAGAAAATTAATAGTGTCATTTCTAAAATAACTCAAATGTATTATTTGGAAATAATAACATATACTATCATATTTGTTAGTGCTATCTTGTTTGAATATTTTCATTAGCAAATTAGATAAGAATATCTTTATATCGAATTAGACTGTAATTAACATTATGGTTTTGAAAGTCGATGGAAGATAATGATTTTAATTGGTTGATTATGGTTTATTGTATTTTAAAGCCTGTTTTATGTGTTTATTATTGAAATTAGAGGATTTAAATAGCTTTTAGTAGATAATGCATGGAATATTTTCTCTTATTTTAAATCTCTATTGATTGCAGTGTTTTCATAAATTAGTTCAAATTAAAATATATAATTAGAAATATTTACTCTGTAACTATTGTTACTATTTAATAATGTTGGTTTTTAAATTAAATTGTAATCGTACATAAATTCAATGGTATGTATGATTTATCTCTCATTTATCATGTCAAAGTTTAATTTTTTTATATTAATTTTCTACTAGCTCAAATTCGCTCGAGAGAAACATTATCTTATAATCGTGAATAAAAATTTTCCTAAATTTAGAAACTTGTATTTAAAATTCAAAATTCTTCCTTTTTAAAATGAAATAATAATATCTTATTTTTAACCCTTTAACAACGAAACGTCTTTCCTCAACGTTAAATAATATGCATCTGATTGCCTGAAACTACCCAAACCGTAATTATAAGGTTAAAACCAATCATCATGACATTTCTTACGAGCTTCATAATGAATGTTTCTGCTATTTTCGTTTGTTACGAGGAAAAACGTTAGCTAAAATGAATTTATAAAGATAAAATGGAAAACACCTTTATTAAATACCAAAATGCTTCATCAAAAATAAATAGAGTTCAATTTGTTAGGCTTACGATGTTTTTAAATCAATATTCCTAAGAGAAATTCAAATATTTGAATCACTGGGAAAAGAGATTAAAATTTTGTGAGACAAATAAAGGAATTGCACTATGAAAGAAATGCATTTTACTACTTTTAACGCTTGACTGATATTCTTCCAAAATACCTGATGTTTTGCGATACAAATCCATTAGCTGATAAAGGCTAATTTTTTAATTGTATCACAAATCACATCTATTCCGTTATATAAAATAAATTTGATTGCAAAGCATGTTGTGCCATTTAGAATGAAGCAAATTTCATTAGATTATTCTATCAGAATACACATCTATATGGATTAAAGATTATATGTAATACAATTCTAAAACTAAATTAATTTGAAAGTAATTAAGCCAGAAAGTCCTTGGTAAAAAACACGAACTATTCTCGTAAACTTCAACGGCTATAAAATTTTCACCAAATACTGAGGATTAATATACTGTATGAGTATTAACTGACTGATATGTGGACTATAAAAATACACAACTGTATATATATTTTTTACTATGAGATTAAATAGAAACGGTGCTGTTGAACTTGCTGACCTTCCTACATTCACGTGTTTTCCTCCACTACGCTACTACCCTTATAGAAGATACCTACATACTACCCTTCATAGAAGATAGTCAAAAAAAATTCCTCTCGACAAGCCAGAAAGGGAAGTTAAATTCCTTTTTTCAAGGTTACGACAAGTAAAATGCATGCAAGCTGTTGAGTATCAAACGCATTTACTCGTTAATGCACAATATTATACACAAAAGAGATAAAAAAATGACCGTAGGCTGCCTTTTTCAAACAGCAGCTGATGTTAAAGGCGTAGGTACTTTACTCGCGTGACTCTTTTGTTTCTCGAAGTTATTCTCAATTCTCTTTTGTTTCTCGAAGATACTCTCAATTCTCTTTTGTTTTCAACTCAATCACGAAATCTCGCTCGCGAAAACGTGGCAAGCGAGAGAGTCAGCCAATTGTGCGCGCGCACCTCATGCGTGTGACGACATCAATTCATGCGTATTTTTGCCCAATTTTGTGAGTCAGTAGTCGCTGAATTACAATTCCAATTTTTAAATTTTGTTTTTAACTTCGGTTGTTACCTTTTATCTAAAAAATAAGACATTAGTTATGTTTTCAAAATATAGTTACCGAGATATAGAGGATCTCCCATACAACGGTTTTTGTGGCGTTTTGGCGCGTCAATCAAATTCCTTCCTGAGACCCCAATGGGAAGAACGCAAACCTACGTTAAAAAGAAAACAATCACTCAATGGAATTGGAATTCGAGAATTGATTCGTTGTAATTTTGTTCATAAAACGTACGAAAATAAAAAGCGAAGAAATCATGAGCATTCTGTCTTGAGGCCCCGAACCGTACACAGTCTTTATGCAAGGGAAATTAATTATTGCAGTATCTTGGATAAGGTTTGAGATATAGGGAAAAGAAAAATTTCAATAAGCTTAATAATTGAAGCTACTGGACTGAGAGAAGGGGAAACAGACTGTTATTGCTGAGAGCTTTCCAATGCGGTTTTGCTTGGCTAGGTTCAGCAACAGTCGATAAACTGGGATGGGCTGGAAATTATCGATCCTTTACTATTAAAGGACGATAGCTATTAAAAACAAAGGTTGTTCGTTGTGATGAGGCAATAATTCGCTCAATTTGAATTATTTTTCTACTTCAGTACTAGAAGAGTTATGAGGAAATGAAAATTTCCACCTCCTTTGAGATGAACAGCCCTCGGTCGGGATTCTCCCTCCTCTCTGCAACGTATGTCTCGCTGGTTCGAATCCAATAAAAATTACTCTATTTATCTTGTTCCCGAGATAACATGGGCAAACAAGGCAATACAAGATTCCTAAAAAGGCTTGGAGTTTGGTTTTTTAGGGACCTGTTAGGAAAAACTATGCAAAAAACTATCTGAAATCGTGTCATGAGACTCATTGTGGTAGGTATTCGTTTTATAAGGTATCTACCTAATAATAGTACATTTAAAATTAGCGCTAGTAACACTTTTAGAAAGCCACATGTATGCTGTGTTTACTACATATTTTGATTGAATTTTGGCAGATTGTCATGGTAAGTAACAATGGAAAATTATCCTAATTTTTATTCAGTTAAAAGTATGTGAATTTAATGCTTTCAAAATTACCGTTTGACTACATTCAGAATTTAATTTATAAAGCTATATATTTTATTGTATAATTTTTATTTAAGTTAAGCAAAATTTTCCCATGCGCATTTTTTTTTTGTAATGGAGTACATTATTTTCGGAACACAGGTATTTGATGTCTTATGAAATGGAATTCCTACTCTATTATGGTTCTAATGATCAAAATAGAAGCTTTTGGATGTCACCAGGCACAGTAAAAAAAGAAAAATGTTTCTTTTATGTTCTAACTTTCATTAAAAGAAGAATTTTAAATTCTCTATTGTTAAAAGCGAGAAATGCAGAATTAGGACAGAAGCTGATATATTCGTATCGAGTGAAATGCCTTTCAGCATATTTCAGTTGCAATTTCAAAATAGCCTTGAATTTTTATATTTATTTCATGAGTTTTTCGTAGAAAATAATGATTTATCATTATTTGTCTTAAATATTTTCATAGATTTAAGAGACTAACGCTTCTAGAATGCTGTAATACATTTTGTTACTTCAATTAAGCAGTTGTTTTTAAAAAGGAAATCAATAATCGATATTTGATGCATAAAATAACAGCTTTTCAACTTACTGATACAATAGATAATATTAAATTATTCTGAAGAAATTTCATGGTTAAAATACTTTATCTCATCAGTGTTGAAGTATTTCTTTATGGAAATAAAGCAAAGCTGTTATGCAAACATCACTTCGATTGGGGTATGAAGAAACTGCCAATTCGACAAGAGCTGATATATAAATGTGAATGATACAAGAAAGGAAGATTCCGCAGAAAAAGCAATAAATGTATTCGAAATATCTCTTTGTAATCAACATCATTGTTGGTAAACATTAACAGAAAAAGTAGTTACATTTGACATAAATTCTATGGGCGAAAGATTAGCAATTATAAAGCTATTTATTCTATGAAATAAGATGAAAGAATCGGGAAGAAACGCCTTTCTGTTTTGAAAGAGGACCAGATTTCCTGAAGCGAAATAGCATGCTTCTCGGTAATAATTTGCATAAAATGAAGAATATTTCTTTTATTAGAAACTAAGTTTAATTCAATGGAATAGCTTTCACTCCTTTTGAGCTATTTGAAAACAAATCGAGTAAACCCCCTTTATCCATTTAGAAATTGAATCCATATTTTTTAAAATAAAAGCTTCTGATTCATAGCAAATCTTCATTTAATTACTGCTTCATACTGATTTGCAGTATTTCTTCCAAATTCAAACGAAATCTTGAAAAGGTTTAACAAACAAACCCGAAGTCAAAAGCATTAAAAGAGCCTTCTTGTTTGAAAATAATTGAATAATTCAGTTTTCAGCCGAGAAATGGAGAAAGGCTATTCCAAATGTGTCTCATTTCGTGGTACAGAAACTACCTGAAATAGCTTAAAGTAGAAAACAAAGAAAGGCTATTTTGGGTTTTTGATGAAATGTTACTCGAGGCAATAAATGTACGTGCATGACACACACAACCATTCCAACAGACGGTATGAAAAGTGAACCCATTTGCAACCAAAGGAAAGGAATATTTGGAAATCAAAGCTTTTTTATAAGTTAGTTGAATGAGTTGCAGCTAGGTAAAAAAAATTCTACAGACATTTATTATATTTCCAAATAAACTATCACAAAAGAAGCGCTAATCACTTTCGAATAGTGTTATAAGTTTTTTTTGAATGTGTAATATTGCATTGAGGCTATAAAATAATCACGAAGGCGAATCTGACTTAACTTATAGTTGTTGATAGCCAAGTGGCATGTTTTTATAGCAAATAGCATATCGGACAGATGCTATTATGAATTTAATTCATTGTTAATAAAATTAGAAAAGAAAGATTATTTCCCATTACTGCTTATTTTGCTGCAGTAATGGGAAATAATAATACCACACTATTACATTTACGTTAAAAACAAAAAAAGCCAATTTTAAGAATAATTTGTTTGCGAAACGGAAAAATTAAAAGTACGCAAAGAAAAATTGTTAGTACATAATTTCCTACATGCAACAATAATCCACTGGCGAGAGGTTGGAGGATTTTTGAATTCTTTGTCAGTTTTGGCTGAAAAAAACTCTCTAAGAGAGCCCAGCTTTCAAGGTATAAAAATGCACACAGATGTCTCAAAATACAACAGTGATCAACACCATTCATGATTAGGTATTGCTTTCATCTAAATAGCAAAAAAGTACTCCTAAATCTAAAGGATGGTATCCCTTTAAACCCTAGCCCGTGCGGGTTAGGCATTAACTAATATTTCTGCTTCCTGGTTAGATGATGCAGTAAATGCAGGAAGGAGCAATTGTTCTCAAATCTCAACAGATCTATTTTTCTTATCAGAAGGCTGAGAATTTTTGACTTATAGTTGGTGGTTAATCTATTGTTTGCTAAATTAAGTCCGGACTTGAAAGGGTTTCATGACAGAATATAATTCATTATGTGATAATGAAATTAAAATAATTTATATTGAGAAATACTATTAGCCTCTCTTCTATTCATACGATAATTGAATGCCTTACATATTTGATGCATTTAATAATAAAATATATCACATTCTTATAAATATCTGTTGAAATTGCTCACCGACAATATGTTCTTGCCAGAAGTAGCTATCTTATCTCCAAGTGCAAGCTTTGCACATCGCAAAAATGCCAATTAAAGCAAGAATACGGATAGATCTGGTAAGCTTAGCTAAAGACTTGGTTACACGGCGTTGGTGCCATAATGATCTCTGCCCTTAAGGAATTTTGAATGACACCGAAATAATGCTGAGATTTTTTCATCTCATTTTAAAGGAGCTTTATTCCAATTTAAGGACATGTGCTGTTTCTTAGATATTAGTTAAAGGCATTGGCTATTTGAGGTTTGAGGTATGTTCCCATGATTCTTCAAACTTTTTGATGACATTTCTTCAGAAAGTTTTTAACTTTTTGAGAGATTTGAAGTGCAAATAAAAATATTGTGTTATTTTACTTGGTCTCCTTCATACGAAATTTTTGTATTCTAAAACTTCAATGGTCTCCGACGATTGGTAAAAAAATTCTAATAATAAGTTAAGAGATTTTTTAAAAAAGCTTTAAGAAAACATTTCCGTACAATACTGAAGCAATGCAATTTCAGGCCCTTTCCTTACGGTGTTAAATTATTTCAGCCAGCATTTAGTTAGTTATATACAGTACAACCCCGGTTAAAGAGAACTAAAGAGCCGTTTCGTATGACTATTACTTCGCTTAAGTCATGAATATCTCTTACTATCTTGTATATAATTATGAAATGTTTTAAGAGTTAAAAAAAATTCAAAACTCTATTTGTAGACTACACTTATAATCTTTATTATTTTTACCCGTCGGGAGCATTATTCTCAACGGCGAATTTGGGCGCATGCGCCTGATAGGTACAGGTAAACAATATCGTAATTAATATTATTAATATCCATTAATTTTAATTTTAGCATGCTAAAATCAATCACTGACCTTTTTGGGGAGGTTTAATAGAAAAAAGTGGGGATATTGTTGAAAAAAAGTCTCACCTTTTTGATTATTTCCGTGCAATACAGTACATTTTTTAGGACGATTCTTTATAGGAACTCTACCTATTGCAATGGTTCTCATGACACGACTTCCGAAAAATTTCTGTAGATCTTCACCGATTACGACCCTTAGAACCGAAAAACAACCTTCGTTAAAAAGTTTATATATAGTATATGTATAACGCTTTTTCCCATGTTATCTTGTGAACACGATAACTGGAGTAATTTTTATTTCATTTTAACCGGCGTGGGATAAGTTGTAAGAATAGTTAAAATCATGGTCGAGTTCGTAGATGGGCTATCTAGCTAAAAGGGGGTGGTGGAAATGGTGGGGAGTGGAAATTTTCATTTTCCCATAATTCCTCTCCTATTGAAAATAGAAGATTCTTCAAATTAGGCGAATTATCGTCTTATCATAACGAACAATTTTTATATTTAACGTTTCTGATAGCTACAATTGCTTCGAAATTATTAGCTGAAAAGTGATTTTCCCTATCTTCCCCTCCTCTCCTCTATCTTAATATGCATTTCAACCTATGCATGTTACCCCTTGTTGGAAAGCTCTCGTCATTTGCAGTCTTATCCATCCACTTTCATTCTTGTAGCTTTATTCCTTATGAGAAAAGAAAGCGGAATGTTCTTTTCCTTATTATTATTTGTAGTATACGTATAACGCTTTTGCCCATGTTAACTTGTGAACACGACAACTAGAGCAATTTTGATTAGGTTTTTACCAGTGAGGGATATGTTGTATGGACAGTGAAAATCTGGGCCGGGTTCGTAGATGGGCTATCCAGGACAAAGGGAGTGGAAATGGTGGGGGGTTGAAAATTTCATTTCCCCATAATTCCCTGACGATTGAAAACAGAAAGAAAATTCAAATTAGGCGATTTATTACCTCATCATAAAAAACAACTTTCGGATTGAGACTTTTTTGTAGCTACAATTGCTTAGAAGTTATGAGCTAAAAAGCGATGGTCAATTCCTCCCGTAATTTATCTTTTTCCAAAGCTCCGTTACGATTGAAGACAAAAATAAAATTTCAATTAAGAGAATTATCACCTTGTCATAACTACTTTTATATTGAAATTTTTTTTGATATCAAGAATTACTTAGAAGTTACGAGCTGAAAAGTGATTTTTGACACCCCCCCCCTCCTACTTAGAGTGCGCTTTAACCTATGCATGTGACACCTTGTTGAAAAGCTCCCATCAACCGCATTAAATTAAATATTTGATTATTCGTTAATTTAAAGCATGAAGATAAATCAAATCAATAGTTGGTCTTGATATAAATTGTTAAACGTCTACTTTTTTAAATTTTCTTTTAGCATTCGACCAGAATTCTGTTAAAGTATTCTGGCAACAATTCTTCGTAATATTCTTATTCTCCAATTCTCCAACGATAAAGAATATTGTTACGACTTCTGTATAAAATTAATTCTGAAAAAAATATTAAAATGAGAGAAACAAATTGTATGTAAATCAAATTTTTGTCACTGAAAAGCTAATTTTTTGAAATTTAATATGATGTAAAAATAGTTTCGTGAGATAATATGTATTTTCCAGACAAATCGCGGAAAAACGCCTTGCTTAATTTTAAATTAACTGAAATTTTAACTAACTTTTGGGCTTTGAAAAGTTGAGAGTGACTTGTCTTCAATAAGATGTGTGGAAAATTTGGCTGAAATCAGACCAGTGGTTTAGGAGGAGATGTGGAACATACATACATAACAACAATGACTGTTATTTATTTTAAGAAAAATCCAAACTATTGCTGATAAATACTATGAGCCATAAAGAAGGTTTTAGTCAAGATTTCGTTACAATTGATTAAATAATTAATTTTATTTAAGTAAATAAATAATTTTAATTAAGCAAACAGTTAATTTGACACATTACTTTAATTTTATATTTAACTAAACATGGCTGCACCAAGATTTGTTTAATAAATTTAATATAAAATAGCCAAAAAAAGATAGATATATAAGAGTTCCTTTTATCCTTTTTTACATTGAAAAATATCTCATTAACTTTAAAATTGTTTTGGGGTTTTCTGCCTAACTATTTGCTTTTAACTGTCGATGGAGATTTAAATTCACTGTTAAAAATAGCTGCATTCAAATACTAAGCTTTAAACACATGTATTTAATTTACCACTCAAAATGTTTAATAATTTTTATACTCTTATGTGTTAAGAATTTAGTGACTATTATCTCTATAACTAGGGAGTTCTCTAAATGACTCCATTCTAGTAGTGTTTAAATGTCTCGTGTTATGTGTTTTTAGCATATGGCAAAGTACATACATAGCAACAATTCGCACAATTGTATGGTAACCCAGATTAAATAAATTAATTTTTAAATCTAAAGTCTTTCTTCATTCGGGTCAAGTGTCAGTTTCATTTTACTGTTTCAGATAGGTTGGCTTAATGTTATCTAGGTGATATTTGCACTGCAGGAATGTTTATTTCTTTATGACTCCTACCTGCTGCATGATTATGAGTTGGGATATAAAAAAAATTAGAGCAATATACTGACCATTAAATCTAGCATAACCTTTTGAGTAGAATGAAAAAACCTTGATGTAGCAAAAAATTAAATGTCATGAAAACAGAATTACGACGTAAATATTGCAGTGTATGGAAACAACAAAGTCATTGGCTATGTCTATATTAATCAATATGTAATATTTCATGACTTTTGTAACATTAACGTAAAGGAATCTACCTTTGCCTTCCAGCTTGCCGAAAGGGATTTCTTTTTTTATTTGCTATTTCAGACGTTTCGATTGACCCGAGTTCGGTTAACCGGATTTTACTGTATTTAGTTAGTTATGCATACTTCGTATTTTTTCGAATCATGAAAATTTCATGAATTTCAATGCTTTAGGCTTGCCTCAGAGGAAAAGAAATTTTTGGAATTATGCCTTGTTATCTATTTGCCTGTGTGTATATGAATACGATAGCTCAAAAAGGTAACGGGGTATATGAATGAAATTCAGTATTTGGTATTTACACCAAAATTGTTGGCCTATATCAATATTTAGATTAAATCCGTCGATGGAAAGAGGCACTATTTGTTAACACATCCCTGAAGTTTCCCTGAAAACGCACAATATAGGCATATTTAGAAATTTCTTTTAAAATCGCAAAGCCACTCCCGTCCTATTAAATGAAATAAAATATATCTTAATTATTAAGTTTATTCACACGCGTATTACCTCTCCGTCCAGGAAAAATATTGAAAGCATTTATTTATGCGCACTTTATCATGTCTACATTAAAAATAGACTTTTAAAAATATTATGGAAGTTAGAGAAAATTAGCCGAGGCATGAAGATAGAATCTTGAACTGATAAATGTGAATTTTTAGAAAGTATTTTCTTTAAATAATAGTTTCATTTATTGGAGAACATCGAAATTACAGAATGAAAAACATTAGTATTAAACAGGCAGAAGAAAAGCTAATTGTAGACACTTATAGAAAATGTTTATTGATGCCAGTTGAGAACCTCAGGAGCAAAACACTACGGGAAAATTAATTTCGATCACAGGTTATTAGTCATTTTGACCACAGGTACATTTTGTCTTTGTATGCTAACTAACTTGGTAAGCCTTTTTCTACATTATATGGTGCTAATTAACCGTTTACAGGCCAATGTTCCCAATTGGGAACATCGATTTGAAAATTCATTTAAAAATAAATTATCGTTCATATTGTTTTGCAAAAATTGTCAGTTATAATTGAAAGTAAGCTTGATTTTTCGACATAGAAATTATGTTTCTGATATAAATTATCAGTTTACAGAAATTCTTTAAAATGGGCTTTTCTCACATTTTAAATTTGTGTGTAGCATAAAAATCCCCCCAAAATTAAAAAAAGATACGAAATTTCTGAAAATCCATAAACATAGTTAAAAATATCCACGCTACTAATATTTCGTATAAAATATGATTATATAAATAAGAAACGCATTTTCTATAATTCATTAATGTTCCATGTTCCCAATTGGGAACATTGGCCAGTCGTGAGTATTCTGTGAAAGAAGAAATTTCTCTGTTGTGAGTTTCCACTCGAAACAAAATGGACAGTATAATTCTCTTATAATTTAGGAAAAGAAATACCCTTCTGTTGTTAAAAGGTTAATGCTTTAGTTTTGGCTGACAAATTATTTTTATCTGTAATCTGGGGGGTCTAATTTTAAATGTGTCGGATAAGTATTTATGTATCGCCGGAATGATATATAGTGATTGTTTATTCTAATTAATATTTTCATCTTCCAATCCAGCTAATTAAGACATGTTCTTGTGCACTTAAGAAAAAGGTACGCATAGAACAACGAAATTGGATTCATAAATATAACTCTAGACTGGGTGGGGTTTGCCAGTTGTATAAAATGCGAGAAACTACGCAAATACTTTAAGGTTCGCAAAAAGAAATAGTGGTTTGTTTTATTTGAAAGTGTACTAAATATAGTTGTTGTTTCTGGATGGCTATTGCATACAGCAACTCGCAGGAAACATAACCAACATATGCACCTGGAGTTTTGTCTAGAGATTACAATTATCACGTTAATCGCCACGTGAATCAAATACGATTCACATCAATAATCTAATCAGATGACCCCTCCTCTACTGTAGTTGAGAGATAGCAAAGAAGGAGTAATCTAATTACATAGATGATTAGAATTTCAGGCGTGAGTCGTGGCGACTAACGTGTCATCCTTTCACGAATTGGGGCAAAGAAGGACGGAACTCAAACACGACCAAAAGTTACTGGTTGTATATCGCAGCTGAAAAGTGATAGTCATTGCGTAATTGTAGCAACTCGGGTAAATATGCATAATTTGGAGAAAATGCATGATTACAGTACAATAAGGGCAAAAAAAATGGTAATGTATTTGAACTTCTTTCCAGAGTGCTATAGGATACCATTATAGAATTTATTTTTTTGAAATTTTTTGTGCAAAATAATTTTTTTATTCACTTAAATTCATAAATTTTCAATTGAATTCATATCTCTGCTTAGTTAAAATAATATTTTTTTACAATACTTTGCTTATTAAAAAATTCAGTCTGATCATCAATGTTCTCCATTTCTATATCTAGTGCAAGGAGATTAATCAGAAATAGCCAATGTTCCCAATTGGCAACATTAAAAAAACATAAAATTTTTTATTCATATTTTAATGATTGATATCATTAAACTAAAGCATTAGAAGGTGCAATATGTAAAAAAGTAATTAAAAATTAATCTGGATCCAAATTCGGTCCGTAAACGGTTAAGGAAAATGAAGTAAAATACTTGAAACCCAAGACATTTTGAGGCAATTTCTTAAAGAAGAACTAGTACTTTTAGTTAGTTTAGTTTAATTATACTAACGTCCCTTTTGGAAGTAACACGAGGGCTATTTTGGGACGGACCTCGTAATTTTGAGCCGCAGTCAGATGACGAGGGCGGCACCTGAGCTGGCATCTCCCTCTCCTAAAATCTGCACCACGCCAGCGGGAGGACGTTTGACCCCCTACGTAGGGACGGGAAAAACCTACTGGTTTAAACTGAAAACCGTTTTTTTTTTTGTTTCGGTTAACCGGTTTTTTCGATTATTTTTTTTGCTCCGGTTTAAATCGGTTATTTTTTTTAAATCCAAAAACCGGGAAAGAAACCGGATCTAGATCCGGAGCCTCGATTTTAGGTTCGACTAGACTAAAATTTACCAAATTATAAAGCTTTGAATTTCATCATCTTAGGCCAATCACCGACAACCACTTCCTCGCGGCCTCTGTTAGTTGGCGGATTACTGAAAGAGTATTTAAGAACAGATAAATATTGGCCAATGGATTGATTTCCTGCAGAAACAATACTAATAAAAAATTTTGTCTGCAAACGGCGTCTGTTTCTTGTAGCCGAAAAATATTTATCTTTAGTCGGAAGTTCTGTGGCGTCCGAAAGATTAGCATCTACGCTGAATGATGTTGTTTCCGACGTCGACTCACGGATCACTGAAAGAGTCTTTATGAGCAGATTAGATGATACATATTGGCCAATGAATTAATTTCCTGTGAAAACAATGTTAATAAAAAATTGTTTATAATTCTTATTTATTGCTGTTATTGACGAGAGTGTGTCAAACACATTTAGCAGAATTGACAGTGAAAAGTTCGTAGATGTGGCACAGTTACAAGATCAGGTTTTCTTAAAAATGATTTATTATTAATCCAAATCATAATACTCTTCACTGGAGTAATAAAAACAATAAAATAAGTTTAAAAGATACTTCTCTAATACGAAAAATATTGCCAGAAAATATAACCCGATCTCGTGCATGTATATAATTCTCCCGTTATCATCTCCAACTGACAAAAAGACATGTCAACAAAACCGTCACCGCAGTTGTGTATCAAAAAAAAAAAAAAGAAAACACGTTTTATTTGCATTCAAAGAATTGCCAACCGCAGATGACTAAACGCGCACCGATCGGGTTCGAATCAACCTGAGATCATGGTATGGAATTGGAAAAATGCCCAGGGACTTGACTATCACCGGATCCGAAAATAAATTTATTGCTAAATTTTTACAAAATATCTAACAATTGCAATAATTACTCATTTATTATTATTACATATTGTATTAATTACTTATTTATAATCATTACTTATTACATTAATTAACTATTGTATTAATACGTTCTTATTGTATATTATTATTAATAATAAATTCTGTCCACAAACGTTGCTTAAAAAAAACCAACCGAAAACCGGTTTTTTTTGAAAAACCGGTTATTTTGAGCTGTTTTAACCGCCAGGTTAAACCGGAGGTGAAAAAAAATCGGTTTAACCTAAAACCGTTCTTTTTGGAAAAACCGTTTATTTTGAGCTGTTTTAACCGCCAGGTTAAACCGGAGGTAAAAAAAACCGGTTTAACCTAAAACCGTTCTTTTTTTTTTTGCAATAACCGCCACCCCTACCCTACGCTTGATTTTACGTACAACAGGCCCAATACACGACGGATCGCATAAAAACCAATCCCACTATAGACGTCTATGAGAAGTGTTTTCGATGCCAATATTTGGCGATATTTCGCTTTTTTGGCGAGAAATGCTTTGTAAAGTTTTTCTATTTCGAAGACGACCGAGAGATGCAATCTGTTATAAGGATGTAAACATTTCTACTTTGTAGTTTTGGTTTTTTTGTGTGTGTATGTGTGTGACTTAAAGTAGAATGAATTCCTTCTTGAGTGTCTTAAAGTTGAAAATAATTTGTTATTAGTTGTAAATTGTAAATAAAGATGGAGGGTTTTCAAAATACGATGAAGAAATACTCAGTTTCGCGCCAATCAAAGTAAACACGGAAACCCTAGCGGGCACAATGATCAATTTGGCGTGGTAAAAAACATTCCCATAGGCACCTATAGTGGGATTGGTTTTTATGCCGACGGATCTTCAGTGGAATTGGGTTTCGGACCTGGGTCCCTCCGATCCCACAGCCGAGACCTTGCCACTAGACCACCGCGGCCGTCCAGTCCTTTTAGAATCCGAATATATGATTAAAAAAATTAAACCAAACAGCATTATTTTGGTTTTATTTTAATGATATCCTCTGATTTTGTCTTCTTTTCTTTTATCTGTTTGATACTAACGTTTTTCCTTCTGCAATTTCAATGTTTTCCGATAAATGAAATGAAGAAACTCATTTTAAGTTATTTCATTATTTTAATATAATTTTCAACACTTTTATTCCTCAATTTATGATGCATTCTTAAGTTAAACTTTTACTTTAAGGAAATTTTTGCTTATAGGCTAAAAATATTGTCATTATGTTTTTCCATCTATAATTTTTTTGGATTATTTCAAAGTATTTTCGAATAAATATTATTTATTTCAGAAACTAATTACTAATTTTTGTTGTTAATAGACAGCAACGCATATATTAGCTTTCTCCTTTTATTAAAAAAAATAGGTATTGTTCAGCATTTTCATGGTTTGGCAGTTCTTAAGCTTCATCCATAACTAACATAGTATATTATGTTGGTTTGTTCCACGAGTAATTTAAATGTGTATTAAAACAGTTTAAACATTGTACATAAAGGTAGAAAGTTGAAATGAGTAATTTAAATATTAAGAGAATCATCATTTATTGAAATATCATATATTATACATTTTAAAAAATTCCAATTTTAAAAGTTGAAATAGAGTATCATTTTAAATTCATAAATATTACATTTTCTCTTTCAAGATTTTTTTTTCTAAAGTAACTGCATAAAGTGAAATCTTTCAATTCAAAGGCCATACCATTTACAATTTATTCTCGAAAGTCATGTCCCATGCCATGAATAAAAGAAATTTTTATGCATGCACAAAATAGTTTAGTTTATATTCTTCACCTTCAAAGTTTCAGAAATCGGATAAATACGCTGTGAAATATACTTTGTTTTAAGCCTATTCGACGGTGATTTATACACGCTGTTAACATTTGCTTCCTTACTGCTTAAGCTGTTTGATGTGTTTGAACATAAAATATGAATTATTTCAAAATGCTTGATGAAATTATGTAGTTGCAGTTAAATAATTCAGAGAAAATACATGTGCCAAACGTTAAAGAATGTTTCGTAACTATTTCGCATATTTTTCCAAGTGATAAAAGAAATTGTTTCAATTAAGTAGCTGATTTAATAGATACTTTTACTATGCATAAAAATATTTTTTCTTCAAATATCAAAAAATAATGTTTAAATATAGCATGCAACTTCGTTAGCATAGTTGCAAGTACTTTTAGAAAATAGTTAAAGCTTGAATATTAAATTTTGAAGAATTTACTCATAAATTTCATTCTTAATAAAAGATAAAAATCAGGATTTACCCCATACATCAGATAAGATATAAGAAATAAATTTAACGTTTATTTCCTGTTCTATTTTAAAACGACGATAGAAGGAAATTTTAAATATATTAAAACAACATGGTTATCAGAATTTTTCAACGAACACTGAAAAATTCTGATAGCTATGAACATTTAACTTTTATTTCCATTCATCTCACCCCCCCCCCTTTTTCTGGATTTTAAGTTTTGTTAGTGTAAAGTAAATGTTTTCTAGCCAATCATTAACTTTTAGTGCAGAAAACATAATTTTTAAGAGATTGTTATTAAAATGTTTCGTGAACTTGTGGACATTTTTCCAAATTTTAATTAAATTTTATATTATTTGAAAATCAAATAGCATTTATTTTCTGTTTCTTTATCAATAATTTTAGAAATATTCATTACACGAAAATTCACGTGTTTTAAAATGAAAACTTATCTTTCCAATAATATCAATTTTCTTTCGTCTTTTTGTAAGATTTTATCAAATTTTTAATTCAATTTGAAATCGAATTCAGAATCAATATTTCAACAAAATCGAACCGAAAATCCCAAATACAAGTAGAACGGAATGGATATCAAAATATAAAGTTGAAAAGCATTTAAAATATCAGATATATGATTATTTTCTTTCTTAAATATATCTATTTTCAAATGTTTTCTGATTGCATATGATTATATCTTAAGTATCTCTCTAATATAGGATCTAGTTATTAGAAATTCTGCTTTTTAAAATTTTTAACTAATGCACGTTTAATTTTCATACCAATATTACTTGAAAAGCAGATTTATTTTAAATTGGCAAGAAGTTGAAATGCAATATTAATATATAATTAATATTGCTTATTACAATATTATATAATTATACATAATTTATATGATATATATACGTATGTAATTATATTAATATTGAGTAATACAATATTTAACAAATGGCAAAGGATAACTTCAATCATTTTCTGTTCTGTCAACATTAGATTTAATTTAACAGTTGAAAAGGTTTGAAGTTTGAGCTAGTATACCTGAAGATAAACGTTTTACTTACAGTTTTTCCCGGAGGATTTTTGATACATCTTAATTTCTTTGTTGATTCTTGTCATATTTATATTTTGCAATTTTCAGTCAGTTTCCAGTGACAAAAATCACCTTCTGAAACATTTAATTCGGTAAATAATAGTCATTAGTATGAATCTTTAGCTAACTTTAAAAACGGCGATTTATTTGATAGAGAGATAGATTTCAGTTTGGAAAATATCTTTGGGCACCTTTAATTTAAAATAACTTAGATACAGTAAAAACTATATTAAAGAATTCTGAATTTTAATTTAGCTGAATTATTACTAATAATAATTCAGGTCAGACTAATAATAATGAACCAGATGGTTGCCAAAAGCAGCTACGTAATTCAACTATTTTTTAATGATTTTAGCTCCAATTTTTGTTGATTTTTTATTAAATCAGTCAATTCCATCACAAATGTTAGAAAACTATGAAAAAGAAAGCATTTAAATTTCGAAAATCCTAGATTGTAGGGACAGAAATAAAGAAAAAAGAATAAGGTTTTACAATTGTCATTGTAAATTGCAAATACGAAAAATTTGTCGTTGTTTCATTTGTTAACGTTCACTTCAGTTTTTAAACTCTTGATTTATGATCTCCTAACGATTTTAATGAAATAATAATTAAACCTTCAGTTTCTATTTTTTCCGTGAGTTATAATTATTCTTAGGTGAGTTATGATTATTTTTCTTAAACGACTGCGAGGAGACATGAGACAGAGTTTCTAGAATAGACAATTAGAAAATTTTTATGAGATGTTAGGTAAAGCCCTTTCTTAAATGAATAAACCTCTGCAATTACAGCATTCGGTAATAGTATTCAGTACAGTTTCTGACATTTATAACTTTTTAACAATAAAATTCAACTTTTAAAAATAATTAAAAACCTTTCGGTAGTTATCGCGTCTAAAATATTTGTATAATTTGAAGTGAATTTTCTTTTTGTGAAGAAACAAAGTTTACAGAATAGACAATTGGGAAATTTTTAGGAGATGTTAGGTAAAACCCTTTCTTAAACGAATACTTCTCTGCAATAACAGTATTCTGTAATATTATTCAGTACAGTTTCTGACATTTATAACTTTGTAACAATGAAATTCAACTTTTAAAAATAATCAAAAACCTTAATTAACCTTAAACCTTACTTTTCTTTCTGTGAAATATTTTATTACTCTCTAGAAACGAACAGCATCTTGATTGAAATAAAGGTTTTGTCAAATAAATTGTGCATATCGCTACAAAAGTTTGGATGAATTTCTGTACAAATCGGACTGATTGCAAATATTTAGTTGAATACTCAATTACATAGTCATGATTAGTTTATTAAAGCCCATAAAGCCGCTGTTTTGGAAAGACTATCGCTCTTGGGAAAAGGATCCTCAGAGATGATAATGGTGACGAGAAGCGAAAACCTCTGTTAGAATAAGGATAATTATTTATACATTTTCGAATCATATTTCTTTATTAATCCCTAAATAGTTTTAAACATCCATGATTAAACACTTAGATCTGATTTTAAACGGAAATCCAATCAAAAGGAAATAAAAAGGTTTAATAAGAGTGGCTAGTTTTATTTATGGAATAAAGCGCTTCGTTGACTGAAATTTTGATGTAGGAAATTCAGTAGATAATATTTAAGCTTTTTAATCAATATTTAAACTCAAGAACGTTATTTCTGTTATGTTTCAAAAGAATTCCAATTCTTTGTTCATCCTTATTTTTAACAATAGAAACTATGGTGCAGTTATAAAAATTTTATGGCAAACGAATAAAATATATAGCACGTTAAAAATTTTTAAATAATAACTTGGCTGTTTTTTAAAAAGCGATTGAGTTCTTCATGAATAAAGAGATTGTTTTGATTCAACCACAACATCAAAGTCTCCATTATTCACAGGTCATCATAGTTTTATGATGATCCAAGGATAGACTCGTGTTCAACTCAGAAAGCTAAGTAAATTTAAATCAAATCAGCAGTACCAAATGAGTGATGTTATTAAATTTCTCGTATATGAAATATAAAAGTATAAAATATTGTAATCGCCAAAATATTCGACATAGAGATTTTAATGAATATTCACGAATCCGAAAAATCCATTTTTAAAATTATGCCTGTCTGTTTATCAATTCATGTAAAAGTTTGCGGAAATTCCTAATTAGTAGAGGAAATTTCAGGATCCAGATAATTTGCATGGAAGATGGTATTTTTCTTAATATGTTCTACAAATTCTTAATTATTAGTTTATCTATTACTCATGGTCGACTGTTCCTATTTCTTCAGATTAATAATTTACATAAAATATGACGTAGTTTTAGAAATTATTATTACTTTAATGCAATTTCCAAACGGCATTAATTTTTAGCATTTGCATAAATCTCATAATGTTCAGAATCCATGCACCATAAGTTGAGGTTCCTAAAATAGAGCTAACAGTAGAAATTTCCCGTATTTGCATTGGGCTTAAGGGTAGAAATTACCTCAAACCAGAAGATAAATATCGATATCAATTTCCCTTTCCATTAGATTCTGATGACACAGTCATTTAAATACTTATTATATCCATCTGATAAATTGTAGCAAGTGGAACTATAACTGATGACGGCACATAGCTAAATGTTCACTGTATTATCAACGCAGAAATGCTTTATGGAACTTTGTCCTATAACAAAATTATCAAGATACGTTCACACATGGATAATTATGTGATATAATTATGACAAATATTTTAGTAAATGTCTAGCATCTTTGTTATGTCTAGTTGTGTACAGATTTCCATATCTTTATGTGATTTGAATAGAAAAATTCAGTAATATTACATTTGCTGGTATAAAAATGATGTTCACTGACTTGCATATTAAAAATGTTTCTTTAAATGCATTATAATGTAGTTGGATACAAAAACAGAAAGGTTGAATAGAACTCCTTCTAAAAGAATATTCGATTTCTAGATTTATCTTATACAAATTTTTTTGTTGGATGTTAAATAATACTGCAATTATAAGTTATATTTCTTATAAGTTGCTAATTAGAACCATCAATTATTTTATTCTGAAAACTATTTCGAGTTGAATAACTAACTTGTGAGTTAAAAGTGTGGAGTTTCATAGTTGTTTATTCGCATTACTTTTGAACTTTCACGCTACTATTATAACATATTAATTACTTTCATTCCATAATATTTCAGTTTCTACTTAAAAGCAAAATTCTAAATAAAAGAAGTCAGGTATATGATTTGAATTTTTAATGTTTTCATGAAAGCAAACTGTTCAATTTTAGATTGAAAACAAAAATGTAAACAAACTTAAAGTACAACATTGTATTGTGTATTAATATTTTTAATAAATATTTTCCGGTAGCGTTTTTTCACTTCTCAAGCAAAAGCATTTTACTTTCCATAGCTTCTGAATCATTAGCCAATCTGCTAGTAGTCGCAACATACGGCATTTAATATATGCCCGCTAACACTGATCACGTCAAAGCGCTGAGCGATGACATCGTAACGTGTGATTATCCTACATTTAACTGATACCGCATCATCGCTATGTGCCCGACCACCACAGATTTCATAATTCTCAGGGGCTGCTAAATGCTTAAGCATTTCTAAGGATTTCAGTTAACGCTTGCCTTTCGCCAAGAGACCAGTTGTAGCAAGTGGAACAAAACAGAAATGAGCATTCTTTAATGTGACTTCTTTGTGTTTGATATCAAGCATATACAGAAAGTAGAACAGCAATTTATGCAGTTGTGATTTTATGATAATAATGGGAAATCTACGGATTTCTGTTGTCAGTGAAACGCTTGGTATTTGCTTCTTAGTACCGCATGACATAGGAAGATTCTTAACATATTAATGATGGGAGAGGGATACTTTTCACTTATATAGCACAGATTATTCTGCCCACAGATTTAGCTGAAGTTATATATTATTTGAGCAACAGAAATGTAATATATAATAAATGCTTTCCAAATGTTTTTACTTTGTGTACTTGAATAACTTGGGACTATTATTTTTGAATATTTATTTCAGAAAGAAAAAGGAATTTTTGTGGAATACAATGTGATGCATACTAATGTGTTTTATTTAAAATATTATCTGAATATTCTTCATATAAAATATTACCTGAACTTCATTATTTTCTAATTATACAACAAATAAAGTATGTAAGCCTAAAACGAGATAAAGGGGACAACTTTATGACTCTAATATTTACTATCACATCTGTTCAAAGTGATGACAAATGAATGACAAACTGATATCCATGAAAATGTCTCGAAAAGACAAATTACTGCAAATCGATAAATATGTTAACAATTTAACTAGCGCTGTTAATTGACTGCTTATTATTTTTCTCTATTACGCCTACTAATTTTTTGCTGGCTCTTTCTTCATGATAAAATTTGTCCAAATTTGTTTCTTTTCATATGCATATCAACTTTTTTTTCTTAAATATGACTGAATGTATTATTGGAAATATTAGTGGAGACAGTCTTATGAAAAAAAGAACCAGTGAAGCAGATTTGCTTAGTATTCTATCATTGACTTTGTTGGTTAAAGTGCCGAATATGGATAAATTTTCTGTTGGAGAAACGAAAATGACATCAGGAGTTCGTAATAAATAACTTTCTTAAGTAGTTTTATTTGCTAAATTTGTGGACGAATGCAAATTCGGCGTGCGATGATGCTCCTAGTTTTCATCGTATATAATACAAAAGGGGATTTTTTTTCTTTTAAAGTATACTATTGAGTACTTTCTTTTACGACTCTCCCGAGACTCATTCAGTTTTCTACTCTTGATGCATTTCATGCAATGGAACAGAAGCAATTATTTGCTTTACCAGCTTAATTGTGCGTAAGTTGAGGAAATATGATTAGAAATAGCTGACTGTAACTATTAGAAAGATTAGAAACAGCTAATAGTAAGATTATAAAAAGAAATTGCTGTTTTATTGTAATAATGGTGTCTCTTCTTTCCTATTCGCTTACAGTGACACAGACTTTAGGCATTTGCAACTTCACAAAAGTTTCATGCGGAAATTTCGCAAAATTGTTAGCTTATACATTTAAAACATAGTTAAATTCTGAAATTTCACCAATATTTGTTGCATTTTTTTGAAGTCAGAAAGAGGTACCATTGTAGTAAAAAACTTCTGGCTAATTTAGCAGCCTCGTCAACCTTATAATTTGCCAAAAGCCTACATTCAAAGTTTATTTTTTCCCTTATTCCCTTCATTCAGCAGTAAATTTGTTTAGCATTAAAGCGATGATAACAAAATAATATTAAACAGTCCTATATAAATTTAATATTATAATTTTACAATTTGCTACTCAGTTCATTGCTCTTTGACTAAGTGTTGATTTTAATTATAAAATAAAACTTTTTTGAAATAATAAATGATTCCGTCATTGAACTTCTAGAAGCAATGATACGATTGCAGTAATTTCTAGTTCAAATATTTGCCTATTTTGTTGATTGAAGCATTATTAAATGATTGCTTACATCTTAGCGCAATTAAATGAGATCCTAAGACGACTCGCCGCTTCATTATTAGACCGATAGACTAGATTTGTTTCAGTGATACTCCAATAATGTCACTTAATGGATCAATAAAGGGTGCTTCAATTCAACATATCATCCAATTGCCTTTAAGAGATCGTCTTTGATAGGGCATAAGAATTTAATTCTCTCATATCCCGGAAGGGTGTTTAAATTTGTTATATTATTAATACTCAAAGCAACATATTCTAAAATTTAATTAAACATTTTAAGCTACGATTTTTTAAGGAATGATGGTAGATTAAACATTGGAAAATAATTATTTAGAAGTGAAAAATTTTGTGAAATTACATTAAACTTCTCAATATTGAAATAAATGTTGTGATAAAGAAGTAATAATATACATATCAGAAATTGTGGTAAGCGTGATTTTGTTAACAAATTTCCGTAATAAAAAATTACATATCACAACTTTAATAGAAATGTTTTGTCAACTGCTATTATCGTTTTCTACTATATCGACTCGTTATCATTTACTTCTATCGCTAGCTTCTGGAAAATTTCCTTATTTATTTATATTCCATATAAATTCATCTTTCAATATATTTCGAAAAGTTTATAAAAAAATCTGCAACTTGATCACTTTGTTTCAAATGAGTCTTTCGTATATATAATTAAAAATACCGTTTATACGATATGATGTTGTAGATTAAATTGGAATTCGTTGAATGGAAAAAACCTACAAACAGGTTAAAGTAAATAAAATTTTATGGAATAAGTGCATCCAATATATAAGTGAAAAGGTAAGGTTAAAAATAAAATATAATAGCCCTAATATAAAATATATTATTACAAGAGATCAAATATTGGTGAAGAATTAAAAAATACCTATAATAAAGCCATAAAAATAATAATGATAAAGTTTTGAAAAATTTAAAATAGAAATGGAATTGAAAATTATTGTTAAATATTATATGTTACAATAAATTTCTAAAATCAAAATACTTTATTATTATTTCTAACGTTTACCAGCTATCACATAAAAGTCTATCGGAAAAAGTTTTGAATGTTTATGTACTCATTTTGTTATATTTTCGCATTTATAATTGTTTCTGATCGTTTCCATACGTGAATTGAGTTTCATTGATTCTTACTAAGATTTTACCGACTTTCTAACTCCACCACAAGAGAAATCACGTGAAAATGATGTTTAATTCTCTCGTTCGTTTTAAATAAAGTTTTCAGCGAAATTCAGTCATTGATTTTCATGTACACACTTTTCTGCTGCAAGACTAAAGAAGACTTTATATGCTGTTTGAGAAAGAAGAAAAGAAAGAAAAGGAGAAAGTATACCGAATTATATTTGTCTCGGGCAAAAGGAACAGTCACTTTCGATCGAAATTACTCTGTGACCATGTAAGTATAGCTAACATATTTGTCATTATACGTACATTTCACAGAATAAGTCAAGTAATTTGTTAAGGTTTGTAATGCGTAAGTAATTTGTTAATGCGTCCTATATTTGTCTGAGATAGTTTTCTATGTATCGAACTTGGAACAGCCTGGGGTATTTTTAGAAATTAAACATTTCTTAGATCAACATTTTATTCAACTAATATAAAATGCATAAAATTAAGTTTGAATATGTACTACAATTTTTTCAAATTTATTTTATTCCAATGTAATGCAATAGTTAGCATAGCATTCGAGCTTAATGATATTATTAGAGATTATAATATTTTATAGGTAACTTTTTACAACAATTTTTGGCAAATGGCTAGACTCTCTTTTTAATTCTCAATTATCTTTAATTTAATTACCTCTGTGCGGCAGGATCTTCACCAATTCGAAGTTTGCCTCTCCTTTTTATATTTTTTCTTCCCTTTCTTTTAAATAGAGGGATTTCTTAAACTTATTTAAAAATGTCAAACAATTGATGAAGAGATAATATTTAAACCTACAATTCAGTAAAAAAAGTGTTCATATCCAAGATTAATATGCAGCGAATTATACAGAACTTCAAATTTAATGTTATATCTTTATGACAAGGAATGAAATATTATCGTACTGAAAGAATACAGAGAATAAATATAGATATCTATTATTAAAATACTGATGCATTTTTAAGACATTTTTATTATATCTTATTTATCATTAAGCAATATTTAAAAATTTAAATTATTATTTAATAAACTTTCAGTTCCCTTTTCTTAGGAAATTTACTTTAAAATTTAAGTTTCTTAACATGGAAAGAGCTTCCGTTTTCATATTCCTCTTTTTTAATGAAAATAGCATTTATTTAGCTTTTTAAATACATTTATAATAATACATGCATGCTAATTTTACAACGGAATTTACAGTTGTTTTAAAAGTTTTATCGTTTCTTTTAGATTGTTTTGAAGACAGTCATATAATTTACACACATTCATCAAGTGCTCTAGAATCACTTATATCCCTTCATGAACAGAGTCATCCATTATGTTGGGCTTTTTCGCACGATACATCTATGAGTGGTTTTCATCGTGGCGTCAATTAAGAGAATATTCTTCATTTTTCATGAAGTTTTAAAAACATAAATCTTATCAGTTATTACGGAAAAGCTTTATTTAAAATAAGATGAATAGTTGAAAACATCATGGTGCAAAACTCAAGGAAATGAAATATTCTCTAAAGTTCCTCTCTGAATGTTACACTGTAGTACATAATCTTAAAACTTGAATTTTCATAAATAAGTTAAAGAATATTTGTGAACATAATGGTGCAGAACTCAGGAAAATGAAATACTCTCTAAAGTTCCTCTCTGAATGTTACACTGTAGTACATAGTCTTAAAACTTGAATTTTCATAAGTAAATTAAAGAATATTTGTAAACATCATGGTGGAAAACTCAAGGGAATGAAGTATTGTCTAAAGTTCCTCTATGAATGTTAGACTATACTACATAGTCTTAAAACTTGATTTTTTAATAAATAGCTTATTCTACAATGATTGGTTATCAGAATGATTAAACACAAAAAAGACCAGT
>BGPR01000741.1:187930-209989 GCA_013235015.1 Araneus ventricosus
TTGTAAAATAAGAAATAATATATTCAAACAAGAATAAAATATGCAAACTGTGAAAAAAATACTTAACAAATTAATTATGCTCTGAAATACACCATAATTTCTTGAAAAATGTTGGTATCTTCGCGAAACTTATAATTAGCATTACTTTCAGAAAAAGTTACGTGGATTTCTAGTAATGAAAAAGGGTATCATTTCATTATGAAAACTTATTAAGTTCGTTTAGAAGCTACGTAAATTTCAGAACAAAATCTGTATTGTAATTACTAACAGCAAAAACAGTTTCCATCAAAACCACCATCGATTAAAACTGAATTACGCTTCAAGCAATATACTTTCATCATTTAATGTCACATGATGAGTCGGACCGCATAAACACTCAGCTGCAACATAATAGCTTAAGATGATATTCATTCTCCGATCATCTTTTTTTTTTATTTAAATGAGTCTAAACAATTTTAAGAAAATTGTTCCTGGAAAAGTCTTTGTGAATGAAAAGAAAAACTAAAATACGTTGAATTTTCTTAAGAATTTCGGTTCTTCATTGTTCATCATTGGGGTCATTAAGTTAAACACATGTATGTTTATTTCAAAAGATATTTGAAACATTTATTTATGATGGAAAACTACCACTTAAAATACTACTTAAGAACCTGAAACCGGCATTTATTCTTTTTACATATTTCTATTCAAAAATTGGAAGACTTCAGTTTTGATATCGCGAATGTAAATATACGAAAACACTCCTTTTGTCATTTCAAACTAATTTATTAAAATTCTTGAATAATTCGAGATTATTTTTCCGTTTAAGAACGAGATTGCAACTTTAATTTAAACAACCTGAATGCCATACTATTCTCATTTAGGGAAATACTCTTCACTGTTTAAGATTGATTACTTCGGAAAGAAACGTTTGAATAAAGAGATACTATTTCTGCTTTTATATTGATTATAGTGTTAAAATTAAGAGATAAAGAGATAATATGGAGAAAAAAGAGAGTAACATCCACCTATACAGAAAATTTACACCGTTATTTATTATCACAATGATTCCAAAAAATATGGAGTCCAAAAGTATTAAGGTATTTTTTATAAATTAATAATATTCTTCACTTTTATAACATGACACATTTTAGTTACAACTGTAATTTCATTTTCAGTGTTAAAATTTTTTATACATATTTTTATTTAAAAAACAACATCAGAAGCTTAAACGTACTGTAAATACAAAACTTTTTACGATCTTAAAATAAAGGAATTATCCTTACTTTTTAAAAATATTTTATTAGTCTACAGAATTTTTCTGGTTAAGTTATCATCTTCACTTTTACTTTGAACAACTAGTCTAATCATGCTAGAGGCAAAAATGATTACAACACCGCAAAAGAACGGAATAAATAAATATTCAAACAATGAGATCAAGAAATAATCTTGAATTCGATAGCTTTTTAAACACTTTTTGTGTGTATTTAATAGCGCAGAAGTATCTAAATAGCTCTCTACTTAAGCCAGTGTTATACGTCTTTTGTATGCTGCAAGACTTTTCAAATTTTAATAAATTTTTAATGCTGATTAGAATAGCATATTAATTTTTCTATAAAATTAAATAATACATATGAAACAGAACTGAACCGACATTCGAACATTTATGAAGAAAAACGAACGGAAAGAGTTTTGATAACATAAATGTTTTGTTTTTAAATCCGTCGATTTTAATGCTTTCTATTTGTGTATTATTATTAAATATCTGTCCCTAATTTAGATTTATATAAAGCATTATAATTTTTCTTGTTAATATCTCAAGCTATTGGTTTTGAAAGTAAAGTTCTTTTCAAACTATTTATTTTAGTTAAATCTACCGGAATCTAAATTGTAATTTATGAGAAATGGAGAAATTGTTATAGTAAAGTTGCTATTCTGTCAACATTTTACTGAATGAGCTGAGTTTTAGGTTTGAAATTTTGGAAGTTTGAAAGTTTGTTATATCTAACTGGCAAAGATTGATTGTTAAACTGATACATTTGAAATTGAATTTGAATTTGAATTTGATTTTGTCTGATGAATCGGATATATGTATTTTGTTTATGTATTTGTTTTTCAAATGCTAGCTACAAGGTGGTCATAAATTATTGGGCCCATTTCAAAAATGAATAAAAAAAAACTAATAATGTAGCAATTAACGGTTTTTTTAATGAGAGCACATTTTAAAAAGTTTTTTTCAGATAGGTAACGCGCCGTTACGGCGATCTAGGTGGTCGTAAATTATTGGACATCTCTCATTTTTGAGAGCCATTATCTGCGAAAATATTAAAGCATGTATGGAATTGAACGCTGTTTAATTTGTGAAAACAATTGTAATTCGAAAACTGAATAGTTATAAAAAAAAAACTAAAAAAGGAAACCAGAAAATACGCATCGACTTCTGCTGATTGGTATTCATTGGGTATGGAAATATCTCGCTGTAGCAAATTTAGAATTCCGTACAGTTGTAACATTTTTAGTTTTTTTTATTAATTTTTGAAATGGGTCCAATAATGCATGACCACCCTCTATTTAATATTCACTTGCGAAGTTGAAATTATGTAACTGTAATCATTTAAAAATTAACGTCATTTACAATTATTTTATTTATAGTAATAATCAGTTAGAAATTTTATTTATCTCCTCCCCCCCGTAAATAACGGTTCATTTGTTTAATAAGCTAGATTTGGAAGTTTTGTGTTTGATAGCTTTAATTTATAACAACTAATATAAAAAAATAATAGAGTATTTAAACTGTATGTAAATTTTAAATTTGGTAGACTGAACTGAGAAATTGCTCCATACATTTTGAGTAATCCATCCAGTCCTTGAATGTGGCTAGTAGATTTCCTGAGAACTTGTTTTCCAGATGGACTGGATTTGTTAGGAAGTTAAAATGGTTGCAAGCCTTTGATTGGTATAAACTAAAAGTCCCAGTATTGGCAAGTTAGAGAAACTAATCTACTAACAATAAAGAAAGCTCATTAACAATAAAGAAAGCTCATTATCTTTTTTTAGATAATTAAAAACTCATAGATTTAATTGATAACATCATTAATAATTAAAGCATTTCCTTGAAGGAGTCATACGTTTTGTTTATAGAGAGTTCTAGAGGAATTGTGCTCCGATAGTTTTTGAAAGGTTATGAAGTCATGAAAAACGATGGTACAGATTATTTTGTACGGATGTAGAGAGAGTGGGACAGACACTAAATCTATACATCGATTTTGTCTGATATTTATGCTTCAGGAAGTAGGTAATCTATGGTTTGGGTTGGTATTTTAGTATTTCTGAAAAATAAGGTGTCATCCACAAATTTCTTCAACAATGACGTTTAATATACAAGTTGTTATAGGCTGCAATTTTGTCATAGACATATTTTATATCTTATTTATTAAGACCGTACCTTCCAAAGCAAAATAATTATTTGATATAAGATTCATTTTGATATCTGTTAAACCATCTTTAAGGGCAAAGAATAACCGGAATTATAATGCATTATATTCCTATATTAATCAGTCATATGATGAAGTGTATGCATGATATGTGATTTGCAAGTACCAATTTTTTACGGTTGTTATAGATCGAAAAAACTAGATTTAACAATTAGAATCCATTTTTTTTGTACAGTATGTTTAGTAAATTTTCGTTCCGTATTTTATATGAGATTGTACGAGTATTTCAGATAATATTCCAATATCTTATTATAATACGCGGAATTTTTTAAAATTTTATAATCATGACAAAAATTAGCAAATTTTGAACAGGGATTTATTTTTAAATTTTTAACGAACGGAGGTAAACATTTAGTTCAATTCAGAAAAAAGTAGTTGAAAGCAATGATACTTCTAATTATTTTTTAAAATAGAGATCTGACATATTACTCAGTACTTTGTTTGAAATTTTTGTTAATTTTGTATACTCTCCTGATTACAAAGGTGAACAAAATAACCATTAAATACATTTTAGCGTTAATACTTCCTTGATTTTTATGATTTTTTTTGTTCTAAATCCATATCTGATCTCAGCAATTATATATGGAGTTAACAGTATTACAATCAAACACTTTTTTTTAGGAATTCCAATGGGTTGTTGTTTTCCTAGTGCATTGGCTAATATATTTCTTCACTCATTTAAGATAGTCCAGTAAAATGGTACATTTTGGTATGCAAAAGGTCGGGTAGTTTTGATTTTTTGATATATTGTTAGTGTTGGGCACGTGTCGTAAAATCCAAGTTTTCGACCTCGTCGCGTCAAGGAGCGCCACTTGAACAAAACATCAAAATTTTGGATCTTTTCTAAATTTTTTCACAATATCTCCAGAACGGTTGGTTTTACAGAAAATATTATCTTTCACAAATTTAAAGTAGAATAAATTTGTCACAGTTTGAGCCCAAAATTAGCTCATTAATTATTTTGAGAAAATCGTGATTTTTTGGAAGCTTGTGTCTCGGTCACTATTTAAGTTACAGAGATGATTTTGGGCTCAAACTGTGACAAATTTACTCTACTTTAAATTTGTAAAAGATAATATTTTCTGTAAAGCCAACCGTTCTGGAGATATTGTGAAAAAATTTAGAAAAGATCCAAAATTTTGATGTTTTGTTCAAGTGGCGCACCTTGGCGTGACAAGGTCGAAAACTTGGATTTTACGACACGCGCCCAACACTTACAACATATCCAAAAATCAAAACTACCCGACCTTTTGCACAGCAAACCCCTATTTTCTGACGGATTTACTGGACTAAGAGAGAACTAAATAATTAAAAATGAAATTATTTTTGGTTATCATTACATTTTTGACCTTTTAGGGTTTAATTGTAATAATGTTAACTCCATATATAACTGCTATACAGAAGAGCTTAAATTAAATAAAACTAATGATGAATCGAACAAATGCAACTTTTTGTATCTGGAAATTGATATTTTGAATTCAGGTATCTTTATTGGCATTTATGATAAAAGAAAAGAGTTTAATTTCAAGGCTATTATACTTTGTGTTTTTCAAACAAGTCTTCAATTTAAAATTATAAGAAATTCCATTTTTTCTCAAATTAATAGGATTACAAATATTTGTAATAACCACTCTTCTTTCGTTAAGGCTTTAGATAATTTAAAAAATAACTTGAAATATAATGGCTACCCTAATAATTTCCTAAAAGTCAATAATTTAATTAAAAAAAGTTTGAAGAGTTTTTGTTCTTCTGGGAATTAGTTCAAATTTTTTTATATAGATGGAGCTAGGAGCTTGCCGCTAGATTTTTACTTCCTTTGTTCCCATATTTTTTATAACGTCTTTCATTCTTGCTTCTAATTTTAGCAGAGGGTAATTATTTACGTTTCTTTTGGTTTTGTTTTAAAGGATTTTGTTAAGTTTTTCTTTTTCCTATATTGCAGTTAATGGACAGATTCAGGCCACAGAAGGAATAAATTTTGACTATTAGTTGTTCCTTCGACAGAAAATTTGTCCATATTAGAACACTGATGGTGAGTGTCTACTCTGAAGAAGTTCGCCATTAGAGTTCTCGTCCATTTCTTCCATTTTGACTTATTTTTTCACTTTCCAATTTTTTCTTTTATGTGTTTTAATTATTTTAATTATCAGAGAATTTTTGTTGTCTAATTCTATAGAGATTTGTTGGTTAATTGTAGAAAATTCTGCTGATGTAATCACTTGATGCTACTGCGTTGGGGGCGCAAAAAAGGTGCATCGTTATCATCATTGTTTACTTCTTCTGTTTCTCCTATACATTTTTTCTTTTTATTAATTTTTCTTTTTTTAATTTTTTGTTTTTATATTAAGTGGACAGATAATATTTAACGAAACTCAAAAGTATTGTCAGCAGTTGTAAAGGCATATATTCCATTGGGACATTACTCGCAGTATTTCTTTGGCTGCTGTTTGAACAAATGTGCACATACTCATTGACTTCATCGTCCATTTGAAATCTGTGTCTCCGCAGCGCCTTTTTAAGCTCACCGAAGATGTGGAAACCACATGATGACAAATAATCCAGACCGTAAGGGGTGGCTCAGGCCTTTTCAAATTTCTGATGACGTTTCTTTATTGTGTTGACTGTGTGAGGCTTAGAGTTATCGTACAAGAGGTTGACACCAACGGAAAGCTTACCAGAACGTTTCGATTTGATCCCCTTCCTTATTAACGCATCCGAAAACCACTGAGCATTGACAATGTTCCAGGAATTCGACGCGGAGAGATCCCTTCCGATAGAATTTGGGTTTTGTTTGGAGTTTTATGGGACAAGAACCAATTTCCTTTCCTGTAAAGTTTACAGGAAAGGAAATACATTTAAAACAGCTTCAGAGTAAAATGGATAGAAGTAATCACTGGTAAAGCACTAATGAAAAGAAGAAGACCATAATAAAAACTCAAAAGTTATTTTAAATAAAGGTATAAAATCCTATTATTTTTAAAAAGTCAATAAGGTTAACATGTGGATCTGTGTCAACTAACAATGTAATTATCACTGCTGCTGTCTGGAAGTGAAACAAGCGTTGGGCACTAAAATGTGGGCATTCAATAAGAACGTAGATAACTATTGTGCCTCAGGAATCATGCAGATACACAGGCATTTGTTCTGCAAGTAATAGATATTTGTTCGTAAATCTTTTGTGACCTATTCGGAGATGATGTAATGACACAAGTAAATGGTGTAATGAGGAGTTAAAACCCTACCAGCCGAAGAAGAATGAAATCATTACCTTGTAGGCACTGATGTTGAGGGCCTTCAACTTTTTTTGGTGGAGGGGAATCTGTGTGCTGCCACTGAAGACTTGCCGTTTCTACTCAAGTTCAAAGAGGTGACGCCAGCTTTCATCACCGGTAATAATCGCTGAGAGAAGGTCGTCTATACCGTCATCGTAATGTCCTCTGCCTCTTTATTTAACGATTGCACTGAATAGCTTTTTCTCCTGCAAATCGCTTGTAGAAGTTCTCGGGGAAGTGACCAACAGTAGTCTCCCATCATACCAGTATTGCAGTGGCCGGATACTGCCCTTCCATATCTTTGATATCTTGATGAAACCACTTATCTTGCTCCTAACTGACATCAATAAAATTGTATGGAAAAATGTCAAGGTGACTGTTCAAAAGGGAATACTCAGGCTTTTTAAACATCCCAACTTTTTGAGCTTATTGGCTACAACAGAATTATAATGCGGGCCCTTTATGTTGCCCAAGAACTTAGTAACAGCCAACTTGATACCAAATTCTTCCAATCATTTAAAGTCATCTTTAACTCAAAATTGGAATCGAAATACATTTTTTTGATGCAGGTCAACAAACACGCCTCTTTTCAATTTTGCTTTTGATAGATGAGGCAACTTATCGCAGAAATACTTCAAACATTGTCTATCTTAAAGCAAGGATTTCACAAACTGTTTCATTAAGCCTAATTTAATGTGTAGAAGGGGCAGTAGAAGGTTTTCCGGCTTCACGAGGTTCTTGCGTAGAAAGCTCTTTTTTCGAGACTTTAAAGATTTTCATGCAAGCAAGTTTTTTCTAATCCAGTATTGACTCCTTGCCCTATTGTTCCATTCGCATGAAAAACATGGGAATTTGGTAAAGCGACTTTGCTGGTTAAAGATCATACATGACACTTTCAAATCTCCCCATATCAACCAACCATTTATATAAACTATATCAAGTTTTCTATAGATTTCCTTCATATACACAGAATGAGTAACAGGCAATGATGAATAAGCATTACTATGGTGCAATAGTATTTAAATCAGTTTTCAATAAATCCATAAACAGCTTCCATTCCTTCCTTTTATACTCATTTCCTAATTCATTCATGAAACCGGCAATATCTGAGCAGTATACGAAATCATCTTTTTGATTGAAAAATTGAGAAAGTTCCCCCTCTCTTCTCTTGGTCATAAATGTCTGTTTCTATTGCTAGCAAGTTCCATTTTTTGAGTCTGGTGACAAACATTTCAGCTTTCTCCTTCGATAACTCAAAATCCAAAAACGACTCATTTAGCTCGTTTTGAGTAAGCAACTTCGAAATTTTCTGTACATGAAAAGTCACCATCAGCGTCTTCATCTGCATAAAACTGGGCATCACTAAATGTATTCAGGATAAAAAAACATCCAAAATCTCTGGTGGTTTAGGAACAAGAATATATGGACCATAACCTACTGGCCGAATGCCAGAGGGAAGGTTAGGGTATTTTATTACTTTTTTGTATTTTTTGAATTGTAACCAGTAAATCAAGACAAAAAAGTAACAATCGTTACATTGGTTTCTTGGCTGTCTCCATATCATTGCAGCAACAAAATCTAAAGACTTTTTTAAAACTTTTTTTCACCATTTTCTAAGATTTTCAACACATACATAGCATACAGTTTTTTTTCTTTTGTCTAAAATGTTAATGTATCAAGAATATTTTAATATACGTGACTCATAGAACCGGGGGACTGTATAAAAATTTAGATATCCTAATTTTTTCAGCAATATATTTAATGACTCAAATAACATAAAATATAATTATTTACGTCATTTAAAGCTTTTTCCGAATGGAAGTGACTATGTTTATGATTACCTTCAGATATTCCTATATCTAATGGTTCAGAAATTAGCTATAAAGCCATGTTTAGAATGGACATTCTATATATTAAAAACCAAAAGAAAATACTTTTATTTAGCACAAAAGCGATAACATTAAGCGAAAAACTACTTATATAATCATGGGTATAATTTTCATGGGAATTTATCTTTCATTGCACTTTTCTCAACTGCATCCTTTAGCGTAAGCATTTCATGATAATATGCCCAAATGAAATTTAAATTGATCGCAAATGTGAAATCATATTAATTTTTATATTTGAGTTTAAAAACACAATTAATTTTGGGTTTTTGAGTTTGTCTACGATATAATAAGGTGGTGAATATATACTGCTACAAGGATGTAGTGTCGCTTTCCTGCCTCGCTATTCTTATATTTGGGGAGGGAGTTTTACAGGGGTAAGCATAGAGTGACGGTCAGCGGCCATTCCGGGACCCCTGACCTTGGCGACCATTTTGGCGACTTAGACCTTGGCGACAAATAGATGATTCCAGAAAATGCGACCCTTTTCTCGATATCTCGCTTAGGAAAGAAAATAAGTTCAATTGTATGAGAAAACTCCATGTGACGTCACGGCCTGTCGGAGAGAATATATAAGGGCCGCACTTGGATCAGAGAGCGGTGTGTGTTGATCCACTGGAACGACTTTGTAGTTTCGCCAGCAGTGCGAGCTAGGAAGCCGGTGAGCTGAGCGCTATTGAAAGTGCTGTTATTGTTGTTATTAGTGATTTGCTGACTGTTTGTGTTGCTAAATCTCAAAGTGCTGAACTGTTACCTGTTTACGTTGCTAATCTGTGCAAGATCTATTGTTTCCTATTACCTCTGCTACGTGTTTTCCTGCACATTTATGAATAAACCTTCATCCTCCATTATCCTGCCTGTTGGACTGTTTACACCATATCCCCCCGCCACAGAAAGATTTTGTAACAATACTATGTGAAATTATGAAACAGTTTCATCAACCTCCTAAAAGGAACAAGTTATTTCACAGTAATTTTTCAGTTAAGAAAGTCTTTTCTAGAAACCACATGGAATGTTTGAATAATTCATTGTGCTATCTTGCATATTATCCAACTTTAAAATCATGAAACCAATATTTACATTGAATAAAATGTGTCATCAAAACAGTGAGGTTGCAAAAACTGCTTAGATATACTGTTATAGAATTCAGAAAAAAAACACCTCATCTTGAAGACTATCATTGCAGAAAAGTATTTCAAGAAAGAATGAATCCTGTCCTGTATCATCATTCTGTTTATAAGATATCAATAAAAAACCCTTGCGGTCAAAGCAAACACGCACTTTATAAAATTACTTTTACTAGATAGGTAACAGCAAAATACACTTAGTTTTATAGAAAAATGAACTTCGAAAAAGATAGTAGGATGAGTTTCCATCTTGAGAAAACATGATAATGAATAGAACATGTTTAAAACAAACGCTAATGTAAAATGTATGGAAGTGTATAAACCTGATACTCACACATGAATGATTCAACATCTGAAAATTCAGTTTTATTTTGAACAAAATAGATAAATTTCTGTTTTCGTATAGTCTTAAGTCAGATTAAAGGAAGGCAATAATATTTCTTGCCGATTAGAGAAATCCTTCTTTTATCTAGGAACAAACCCTTCCAATTAAATACTTTAAATTCGATTATTTCCACAACTTTATTCAAAATCATGGAATGTACTCTAAGTTGAGCACATGGTGATTGAATTGCTCAAAGAGTGGGGGATCTCAGTTTCTTTTTAAAAACAACCAGTAAGAGAAATTTAAACACGAAAAAAACATTGAAATATTACATATTTCTATTTTAAAGGGCATTCAGACTCATGTGTACCTCGCTTTTCAAATCGAAATTTACAACCGTAGTTTTGTAATCTATTATTTTTATTGGCAATTTTTACAGCCGGAATAGATTTGAAACTATTCCGGCTGTAGTATGGATGTATTCAGGAGTATGGAAGGTATAAAGTAAAATTATCAAATTGGTCAAGTGTTCGTAATATAAAAAAGCTTTCCTAATTTAATTACTACTCATTCTGTGCAAATACCTATATCTGAAAAAGTGGTTAAATATTTTTTATGGATTTCTTCGATATATTTTTTACAATAGATATATTTATAAGGAAAAGTTACAAATTACATACTTTTCACACATTTTATATTAATGCTTTCAACGTCCCAGATATGGAAGGAGTTTTTTTATACTCATAAATAACGAGAAATTTAAAGTTAAATTTTTTTTGGAAATATACTACACTCTTATATAGATGTACGAAAAAATTCTAGACTGAAATGATTAAGATGTATTTGAAAAAGTAGGTATCCGTGGAATAAATCTCGGGAAAAAGCGTGCGTTTATTTTTTTGTTGTTGTTCAAAAAATACAAGATTTAAGCAGAGATTTCAATGCATTTAAAAGTACAAATAAATAAAATTATCAAATGGGTGACGATGGATACCGTATCTACAAACAACTACGTAGGTGGTAAAAAAGTAAGGTAACAAGAGCACTCACGGGTGCACAAACTCCCCGTGCGAATTAAATTCCATGTCTAAATAGAATAGACGATCACAGCATTCAAACGACACTGGCAGAGGGAGCTAGCTGTTCCGCAGCATTACGAAATCTCTGTTAGAATATGGCGGTGTTGGCGGATACATGGTCGTCTGTTGAAGTGCGAAGTGTAATAAGCCACGCGAATGGGAATGTCACTGCAGCATTTAATTCGATATTTGGCGGAAAGTGTTTCTTTCCTACACCGTATATTCTCCGTATTTAACAGGGGACGAAACGTGGGTGCATCATGTGACATCTGAGACGAAGAAAGCATCAATGTCATGGAGACACCCCTAGTCTCCCCCCATAAGAAGTTCAAAACAGCTTCATCTGCGAAGAAAGTTACGGCCATAGTCTTTTGTGACCACCAGGGTTTGCTGCGGGTTGATTTCATAGGCGTGGAGCGGCCGTGAATGCTACCAGTTATTTTACCACGCTGAACCTGTTTAACAAGGCATTTCGTAGGAAATGACCGGGACCACTCTCGGAAGGTGCCCTGTTTTTGCACGACAACGCTCGATTGCATACGCCCTCGGTTACACATGATTTGAAACAGTGTTTCCGATGGAATGTTTTGGAATACCCTACCTACAGCCCGGATCTGTCACCAAGTGATTTTCATTTCTTCGGACCAATGAAGAAGCACTTGGCTTTCTCTATTTCAGAACCAAAACCGAAGTTCAGGAAGCCGTCGTTAATTGGCTCCGCGATCTGGACCCTGATTTCTTCTATGCCTGTTTCGATAGATTGGTTTACAGATAGCACAAATGCTTCAATTACCTTGGTGACTATGTGAAAAAGTAATATGTACCAGTGCCTTTATCCCTTTGTTTATCTCTTTGATTTTGTGAATAAATCTTTTCTCTCAGAGGACATGTTACCTTACTTTTTGAAACACCTACGTATAACTTTTAAGATAAAGTTATCCTTTTGAGCTTGGAGAGGTTGCCGAACTTGGACAACATGCAAATTTTTTAGTATAAAGATAGAGAAGTAATTTTACTAAAATAAGTGTAGAATTTTTTTGAAGTTTATTTAATTTTAAAGCAATATAATTTAAATTTTAAATAACGAACTTTCAAGTAAAAAAAAGATAGCATAAAAATTGTATCATCAGTGCTATTAAGGAAACTGATTTCCCAGATTGGACCTCTGTTTCACAGTAGCACATAATGTATGAACCGAATATGAGATTTTATGTCCTGTATTATTTGGTCTTCTTCCTTTCTTCCCACACATATGATACAAAACCACGTGGCATTAGTTTTTTCTCTTTTTGAAGCAACATTTTATGTCTTGTGATTAAATAAATTCAAATTTTACATATATTAGTTTGGATGTATAATTTTGAAATTATTTTCTTGCTCTGTCATGATGGACGGGATAAAATGAAAATTTAGTCAATCGTGTAATTTCTACAGATCTCGTAAAAAGTAAGACATCATAATTTATCTTTTCTTGTTAAAAAGCGTAGACGAAATAAATTGGATTTTACATAATATAGCCTCTTTTTAAAAAAAATCACAATTATATATTAAGTTTCGTTACATAATTCAAAAGTGAGTACGATTGATTCCAGCCTGTTACATCAGAAATCAATTTATTTCAATTCCTTTTCCTTTGGGGTTTTGCTCCGCATTTTTGAGAAAGAGACATTTTGTGATCTATTAAAAATTAGAAAAAAATATAATAATTTTTGACTTCACTTATATACTTTTTAAGGGGTCCTTATAATAAATAAAATGTGTAATGGATCTAGATCTAACACAGTTGAACCAGTAATTGAGATGTAAATAGAATCATATTATTAATCAGTCGACGGGAGCGTTGTCTCCTTCGCTTTTTGTACAATATGTTATGTTTTGTGTTTAGCGAAAATAATCCAATGTGCATTATGGAACATATATCTTCACATTGATATATTTGGTTTAAAATTTGACACTGATCAACAATTTTGATATCAAGACTGCACAAAATTCTTTTCCCTAGTTTCTTGTGTTTTAGACATATCGATTTACATACATACTGACAGACAAGCAGATTGCCTGTCAGTATGTATGTGAGACTGTCATAATCTGGCGTGCTCTTATGTTTAAAGAAGAGAATCCAATATGCATGTTTGAACATATCTTTTCACATTGATATATGTGGTCTAGAATTTGACACACACCTACAATTTTGGTATCAAGACTGCACAAAATTCTTTTCTACTTCGTTGCGTTTTAGACTTATCGATTTGCATACACACTGACAGACAGTCTACCTTTTGATAGATATGTTCGGAAACTTGACATATATCTACATACAATATTAGCAAAGAATCACATACTAAAACTCAGTTTTTGATATCCACAAGCAGGCAGGCAGACCTCTAAAATTGACTTTCTTGGACTCAGAGAGGATAGAGAGATGATCAAAATCTCGAGATGGAATTTTTTGACAGCTACACTACTTTTTCTTCCTTCTATACCTTGTACACTAGAAAGAGAGAGAGAGAGAGACAACCCCCCTCACCACCACCACCAGAAGCAATACTATTGGGGCCTATACAAGTTCGTTTTTAAATCTTTCTAAAAATTACTCTCCAGATAATGAGATTTGATTTTTCTTAGAGACAAAACAACGACGATGGCCTTCAATATTTTAAAGTTTTGAAAAATACAAGCAATTAATGGCATCCTATATTGTCTTTCATATTTCGCTTTTTGAAGAGATGAAAATCACATTTATTTGCAATGTATATGATAAAAATGACCTTAAATTACCTTATCTTTCATGAATAAATTCCCTATAGATAATAAATACAAGTTAAAACAGAAATCTGAAGCCTTAGTAGAGAGTTTTAAAAACAATTTGTTTTATCGATAGCTTCATTATTTATATATTTTTTAAAAATTAAATCATTATTTTTTCTTTGTTCAACTAAAGCAATATTTTCCGTAAATATACTCTTACTAAGCAAAGAAAAGTAATATTTCTCAAAACTCAAATTTTAATTTTAAATAATTATGCCTTCTTTTGTTAAAAATAAAATAAATATACTTCTAATATATTTTTACAAATAAAGGCTTAAGAGGGTTTTTTTTCCATTTACATCCAAATATAAATGTTCGTTTCTTAAAGCTAACGTAGATTTATGAAATTTTTTGTCAGTAAAATCTTATTAAAAATGTTGCTGCCACTTCATCGCTTTTTATATATAAAAAACTTTGCTTGCACGTACAAAATCTTTCTTTTTTTTCTGAAAGTAAAAATTCCGAAAAATTTCTTTGCTGATCCGACTATTTTTTCTTTCCATAGCCGTTATAGGTAGTTTCTTATTAAAGAACCTGTTTCTTCTTATATTATTATAAAAAATGCTGTAGTCAGCATTTATCAGTAGATTATGTAGTAGCATATATCAGTAGGAGCACTGATTATACTTAAAACAAGCAAATTATTGTTTAGGATATATGATTTTTTTTCAATTGTTCTCATTTACATTCTGTTTATTTTAATTTATACAACAAATAAACTGAACTCCTAAAATTGAGAGTCTTGTAAAATTGCCACAGCTTCGGGAACTTTTATTGTATAAGGCTCCATCTACAAGTTTATAATATTTTATTCGCTGTAGAACAAGATCTGGAGAAATAGGATTTATTATAATCTACATTTCTGTTATGATTTATTATACAAAATCGAATTGTTTCAAATTAATTATGTTTTGGCTAAAAGACCATAAATATAACAGATTATATATTGAAACATAAAAGTATGAAGCATTTTTAAAAAATAAGTTTTTGAAAGTTAGTACGCTTAATAAAACTTTTCATTTTTTAAAAACGTTTCGGTCGCATATTATTATTATTTTAGTTTCTTGTCAGTTTAGGCCTCAATAAAATTAAGTTTTACATTTTTTGTTATAAATAAACAATTTTCCATTTTTAAAGCTAATTTTTATGAAACTAGCGAGAAACAGTCTTTGCCCGGTCTTATTTTTACAAAACCTTGCCCGAGAGAGGAATAGAAACAATGTTATAAAAACAAAATCGTATTTTATTAGTATTATTTTATTGATGTAATATTGTTAAAATTTTAATGATTAAAGTTTACAAATTAACCCTACAGTTGATGAATGAGGGACATGTGTACGAAGTTCCACAGGATGAAACCTGACAACCAAATTTGATACTAATCGGTCCATTTTTAAAATGTATTTTAATGATTCATCCCCATTCAACCCAAGTGGGGTGTGAGTTACGCTCCACTAGCTACTGCAGAATTTTTAGTTGAACAATGAGAAACACATATGCTAAGTTTCATCAAATTTTCTTTAGACTTTCTCAGCACACGTCTTAAGGGTAGTTATCATTTTAAGGGTTTGATTAAGAAATTTATCTCAATAGTATTTTTAGTTTGATAGTTTAAAACATGTCAATCAGTCTATTAATTGTTTTATTTATTTTAATAAATCATCCCATCCTATCCTGAGATGTGTGTGTGGGAGGAGTTATGGTTGATTTAACTCCATAATTTATTTAGTCGACCAATGAGAAACCTATGCATCAATTGTCATCCAAATCACTCCAGCCGTTCTTCATACACATTCCTACACACCTTCATAGTAGTTATCACCCTGAGCAGTTGGTTAGAGCAGATTTAACCTTACCATCGTTTTAATATGACAAGTTGAGATTTGCGAATCAAATTTTATATCATTTGGTTCATCCATTACAAGTACAGTAGAGTCCCCATAATTCGGATCCCCCTTGTTCGGATATCCAATTAATCCGGACGGGATTTAAAAAAAAGTAGAATATACTAATTTTAGTGAGAGCAATTTAGAGAGACTGTAGTTTTATTTCATAGTCTCATTCAGAATTTAACTTTTCTTTCTTTTTAAAAAATCTTAATTAATAGTAATGCACCGTATTTTTTTGTACTGTACAGTCAATAAATTTTGAATTTTAATTATGTATAAAGATGTTTTGTAGGTTAAACACTCAAGTATACGTATCCAGTAGTAATAAAATTAAAATTAAGATGTAGAAAAAGTTGTATGTATTTATGAAAAAAAACATCGATTTTTACAGTTTTACCTATCTAAAACTTGTATGAGGTGCATTTTGAGGCAAATTCCGTTAAATACGAACTTTAGTTGATCTAGACAGTGTCAGGTTCTATCTAGCCCGGATTAGAAAGACTCTATTGTGTTTAAATGATTTGCCACACCCTGTTCAGAAAGAAGATGATTGGGGTTGATTTTTCCTTTCAGCATTTTCAATCAGCTAATAAGAAACATCCCAGCTAAAAAAAATCTGCAAAAAATCTTTTAAAAAAATCTGCAGAAAATCTGAAGGTATTTGGAATATGTTTTCTTCAGATTTTCTGCAGAAAAAAAATGTAAAATATCTGAAAAAAACTATATTCTAAATACCTTCAGAATTTCTGCAGAAAAAATGTTGAATATCTGAAGAAAACTATGTTCCAAATACCTTCAGATTTTCCTGCAGTCAAGGCTTAATTATTAATTTCATTAATCAAAATTATAATTCAGTTTACTTGTATGATGTCGATTCAGATTGTGACAAAATTCCAAACTCATTCTGACCAGTATTCGAGCCCATGTTCACAGGGCTGTCAGGCAGAAACACTAACCACATGACCACAGAGGACTACACGCGATGATGGTAAAATAATCTATTTGAGTTTTAACGTCGCCATAGCTCTAGTGGCACCATTTAGTGGTGTAAAAATCAACCAAGGTCAAAATACGTGTTTCAAAGTTGTAGAGATGAGTAATATTTTTGTTCAATAATTTAGATTCTCTGTTTCAATAAATTCGTTTTCATCTTTTATTTTTCTGATAAGCCTTCTCTCCATCCAAAGGGCACAAGCTCCACTTTTCCCTTCTTTTTGGAGGAAAATAGCTAGTCAGAAAGACAGAAGTAAAACTAATTGGAAATTGATTAAATCATGGGGGAAAAGTTTAAAATGGTAAAACCTCAAATATTTATTTTAAAGATTAATTTAGAATTCATTTTTTCGTTGGAATATTTAAAAAATTTAGTGCCTAAGGCAATTTTCGATTGGGAAATTTTTTCTGCTGATGCATTCCTTTCGTATACAAGTATATGGTCGATATAACTAATTGAAAAAGGAACTGATGAAACTCCTATCTCCTGTAAAATCAAACAATAATGATGATTACGTTCTAATTTTGTTTTATATTTTTATATCCTTTGGAAAATAAAGCTGCAATATTAGAGAATACGGTGCAAAATATGTATTTAGAGAAATGCAGATATTACGAAATTACAGTTCTAAATAAAATCTGCAAAAAAGTTCTTATTATATTTTTTGTATATATCCTGCAGATTTTTGTAAGACAGCAAAAAATCTGATTTTTTTCTTCAATTCAATCTTCAAAAAATCAACATATTATTGGTGAAGTTTAATGATGTTGTCAAAATCTGCTAAATAACAGCAAATTGAATTGAAGACAGATTTTTTGCTGTCTTAAAAATTCTGCAGGATATTTAGAGAAAAATATAATAAGAAAACTTTTGCGGATTTTATGCAGATTAAATTGAAGAAAAAATGCAGATTTTTTTCTGTCGTCAAAAAATCTGGAGGAATCTTAAAACAAACTTCAAAAATTTTTTTTCTGCAGATTTTTTTTGCTGAGATGTGTTCAAAGTATCATCTCAATCGGCCCAGCCGGTCAGAGGTAATGCCGGAGCAAGCATAGATACATACGTTGAATCTTTTATGCATCATTCGAATTGTGACAATAATTAAAAAAAGTTTTTGAGAAGAAAGGAGTTCGAATTTCTACTCTGCGGTTGTTATTCCATCAACAGCTGATTTAATGCAGGAATAAAAAATTTTGAAATTTGAGCAGATAAATCTGAACTTTTTCCAATTTCATTTCTCTTGGTTGTTCATTTTCTTGTGATTGTATTCAATATTCTTTTGAAAAGTGATTTGATACATGTCAAATCATTCAAAAATTAATTATATATATATTGCATCGTACTTGGTTACAGTAATCATTGATTAGAAGTTCTAGTTGTAAGCGTTTTTTTTTACCTACAAAAATAATGGCGAACTTGGCTTAACAATTTCGATTATAAATTATTTTATTTCATGGTATGATTTGAAATAACTGCTAAATAATAAGATGATAAAAATTTAAATGATTTAAATGTTTTATGCTTTATATACATATGTCTCGGTAATTACTACCAACATTGTGTGCGAAATAATCCGTAGCCAAAGGCGGCTAATAATATTAAAATAAATGGCATTTACGGCACGTCTAAACTAATTATACTGAATGCAGTATTGAAATAAGTGGAAGAAAAGAGTAAAATGTTTTTAGAACTCGATATTTATAAATATATTGATAAAGCTAATTTGCAGCAATGAGATATTTATTTTGATGGATAGAATAGAATACATAAATAATATCAACATCGTTCCGTGGTCTCATTATTACTTTGAACGCGTTTTACTTGCAAGGAATTTATTCAGCGATTTTCATAACAAGCATTTATTTAAAAAAGAAATTCTGTTCAGATAACATGTTAAGTAACCATTTTAATATCTTTATGTTTAAAATGAGAAAATATTTTTTGTTCCATATCTGTATGCTTTTCTAGAAATATTAATGATGTTCCAGAAATAAACTTGATGTCATAACATGTTTTTTTAAAATGAAACATTCTTTTCTGAGTTACATATGAAAAATATGAAATTCATGTACTGGAGAATGTATATATTTTAAAGGATAGAAAAACATATATAAGGAAATAATATAAATAATTAATTTTTATAGATTTCGTTTATTTTTCAACTTTTTGTTACTCTCGCATTTTTTCTACACTATGAATGTTAATATTTCAACGCAAATGTAATATTTTTTTGCACCTTAAAGAAAAATTAAAAATCAATAATAGAGATGATATTTTTTAATAATAGTATATTAGATTGCTTGAATCATCATCGTGCCTTTATTGGTATCGAATTATGATTGAAATATGAATATAAATAGTTTAAAATCGATGCTTCCCGAATCTGAACAACTGGAATTTTTCTTAGCTTTTTACCCCAGCATCTTAAATGAAATGATAGGTTGATGTTAATAACTAAATGTATACAATATTAATATCTAAACACAACGATAACTTAACCCGTTCCTAATGTATACGAGAGAAGGACATGAATTTTGAAGTCGTTGTCTGGCAAAATAGAATAAATTTCAACTTAAGGTCAACACCTTTTGATAAGGCATAAAACAGCGATCTATCCACTTTTCTGGTGACTGAAATCCGAGTGCTGATATATCATTCATTACCCATATTAATTTCATATCACAAAGGTTAAGGCCTTGCATTTAATTTCTAGACCGAATGGCTAGCATTTCCTTCGAAATGAATGATTGTTCATTTTATGAATTTCACATATATATACATTTACCTTGCTTCAATATATCTTTCGTCCTTTTGAGTGTTGAAACTCCATTTTACATACAACTTTTAATAATATTTTAATTGGGATTCCATACAGCAGCTTGTCACCATTTTATCTCACTTAACATGAACCTGTCTACTTCTATTCTCCCAATTTTAACCCAAATATCATAAAACTTCTTTTCACATGGAAAAGGTACTGGATTCTGGTAATCATAATTAGCACCATCACTTGCTAACTTAGGAAAAGGAGATATATTTTGAATTCTGCATGGAACGTTTGTAATTCAACCTACTTTAATACAATTCATGAGGGTTTGCATATGCCATTTATGGTGAGAAACAATGCCTGAATCTGATGCTATGATATGAATGGCTTTTAAATGTGAAATACCAAGTAATTAGCTCTCCTCCCCAAGAAACGTACTTATATTCAAGAAAAATTATTGCATGTATCCAAAGAAAATGTATTTAAATATTTCGCTGCGGACTGAAAGCTTCGCTCAAACTAATACATGTTATTAATATCTGTTACCTTCTAGAGACTTTCAGATAAAATTTATGGATATAATGGTTTGAAACAGGTTTAGCTAAGATGCTTTTATAGATATGCAGTCTTTTTTCTCTTCGCTCTGCAACAAATCTCAATTTTATATCAAAAATTGAGATTCATTGCAGAACGAATCTAAATTTTATACAAATTAACTACGTAATACCTATAGTCAAATGCGCCATGCCAATTTAACTTTAGATATGATTTCGCATTTTGCGAGAATTAAAAAAATAAGTCGTCACAGTGTTTAGTTAGATATTAGATGACTTGGGCAGTTACGTTTGATACTTTGATATAAATGATACATAGTTTGGACTATATCCTATTAGTGTAATATTGTTACGATATTGTACGGCATTCAGAATATCGGACAACGTTGTAGACATATCGAACAATATCTTGTGCTAATAGAGTAACGTCAGTTAAATTGACTCCATTTCTATACGAACTCCGGAATCTGATCTGATTAATCTGGAAATACCATGAAAGGATAAGGGAAATATTCATTAACTATTAATTGGTCTAAATGCCGATAAGAAATGAATTCTTGAAAATGCAGATTTATTATTGTTTGAAACATAAAATAATCACTTAATTCATAACAAAAAATAATTTTAATAAATGTGATATTAATCGATCCTTTATAAGTGAAGCAATTTCTAATTCATTGTAACAGAAAAAGTTATGGCTTTGATCATTGCAACCTATCATAGCAGTACCTTTTAAGAAGGCTTTATCTCCTCAAACAGAATCATCTGAAGACTAGTAAGACTTTTTTTCAAACAGCGAATTTGAGAAAGCAGCTACAGCTAATATGTTGAGGCTTCTTAATAATTTCGTGATTTGATAACAGCATTGAATTAAATCTAACTGCAAGTTGGCATAGAACCCTGGATATCTGTTCAGTAAGAACTATTCCTGTAGAAATATGCTTCTAGTATGATTCTTCAGAAACATAAATCGTAAATAAAAATCATAGAAAATTAAATCGAAAATTTTAGTGAACATAACTTGTAATCGGAATAGTCTAAGAACATGGATTAAAACAAAACTAACATACTAGAAAATATTAACAAAATTTCATGAGCAATTGTCTAGTTTTATCAAAAGATATGACCAATCTTAGTAATTATTGAAGCTTTTGACATTTTCTTCAAGCAAGTTTTCTTAGAATTTTATATAATGCTCTGAAAATGCAGATTGAAGATATTAATGTTTCATTTTAGATCGTGTTCTGAGACTTCACGCATATTAATCTAAAACATTTATATTTGTTCATTGTTTCGGAAGAAATAATTTAAACTGTGTTCTAAATGGAAGTGGAATCCAAATATTTTTACCATTCTTATCCTATATGCCTCAAAATTCTATGAATATCATTTTCAAACAATTAAGAAATTTAAAATTTAATCCACCTCAGTTTCATAACCTTTGTCCTGAAATCACATTATGAAGGGCAATGTGGCCAACTTCAAATTCCAGACACCTCTTAAAGACCAAACATTTTCAGTATGAAGGCCTGCTGGCAGTTAAGCTTTCATTTTCTGCTCTCGTCAAACACTTGCATTCCTCTAACTTACTTACTTAATTAAATAAACCATAGTAAGATGATCGCACGTTAATTCCTCACTCAGTTCCTTGATTTGCATGGCATTTCCTAACATTTTGAGTAAATTGCTATGTTTGCCGCATTTCTTCTCTTTTTTACGAGTTGAAAGATTGTTTCAAAGGTTGTTACTGATTTTAAGATTCATATTATTATTATTTATTTATTGAATACTCTTGTTCATTAGAGATTCATTACTTTTATTATTTTAGTTCAGTGTTTTATATATATATATATATATATATATATATATATATATATATATATAT
>BGPR01000741.1:220175-276407 GCA_013235015.1 Araneus ventricosus
TATCATGGAGAAATGGAGATAACTGATATCCAACTCTACTGATATCTCACAAAAATGTTCGCAGTTCTTTTAAAAATGATCCTCAAGTTGATTGTTAACTGAAGCTTGTCTGTAAATATATAGATTATGTATATAGTTTAGTATCCTAAATGTTTATACTTTTGATCCTACATTTGATGACTTTAGTGTCATTTACTTATTTATTTTTTTGCTTTGATTGTTCCAGTTCAAATTTATGAGATCTCAGAATACGTAACTGAACGTTTGATATATATATATATATATATATATGTATTTGAATTTGAAATTCTCAGTTTGATAGCCCGTACTTTTAACTATCTTTCTCCATCATAACTTCCATGATATTATTGGTTTTTGTGGTATCGGATGAGGTATTTAGTCCCATTCCTCTTGAACAGCTTTCCAAAGCCCACAAAAGTTTGTAGGTCGACGTTTGGATAATGCGGCTTTTAAAAGTACAAAATCACAAAAATTCTATGGGTACTACAGAACTATTTACCAGGAATAACAGTGAATGTTATAGTTTTAATACCCATTTCATGTCCTATTTTTTCCAGGAAATTAATAGTGGATTGTGATGTGTGACTGCTTTCTTTGTTTTGATGCAGTTCTGATCGTTGGCATATGGGTAAAGAGATGTTATTTCATATTTGAATATTGTGGATAAAATATGCTCCTGGTAGTATGTGGAGTTGATCTTAACATTTTTATCCACTCTCTTTACTTTTATTTTGCCATTATATGAAAAATCAGCAGCAATCGTAATTTCCTAAGAAAAACTTTTTTACTTTCTCGTATACGAAGTATACAAAGAGAAAGTATTGTAATCTTCAAAAAATTCGAACTCGAGATTTTGACAGATATCCACATTTTAGATCTCCCTGAGTCCGAAAAACACAATTTTGGAATTATGTCTGTCTGTGTGTCTGTGAACACGATAACTCGAGAACTATTAGAGCTACGGGGATGAAATTTAGTATGTAATCTTTACATAATTTGTAGGTTTCTGTCAAAGGTTGGACAAAATCCGTCTACGGGAAGTCTGTCTGTCCACGTTCATGCGGACACTATAACTCAAAAACCTAAATAGCTATATGGATAAAATTTGGAACACAGTTTTATCATCATGAAGGTAGGTTCGTATGAAATTTTGGGCCAAATCCGTAGCAGGGTTGACTGCCTGTCGGTCTGTATAATCGCAAACTTGTGAACACAATAACTCTTTAAGATAATGACTTAGATATATGAAATTTGTTATGTGGCCTTCTAATCTTAGTTGTAGAATTGTGTCCAATTTTCGTTTTCAATTCGTTAAAAAAAGTTGTTCAAATTGCATATTTGGTTCAAAAGACACATTGCTACTGTATGTTGGCGAGCGTTTCGCTTATTTTATTCGAGTTAGTATGGTGGATTTTAACCTTGGCTGTTTGCGAAGGAAATTGTAGCGAGAGGTAAACACGCGCTTCGGAAATTATGGCAACCCCCTAAAACGACACGTTCTGACATTCTCCAGATGGACACCTATGATTAACTAGAGGTATGGTGAAATCCTGTGTAATATCTATATTAAGATTTCGTACTCAAAAACGTTAAATAAAATTGTGGTACATCAGTGCGCGTAAAATGTGCGAACATACGCAATTTGTTTTTGCAAAATATTAAGTTTTGAGAGAATTTATAAATTTTATATGTTTCATTGCAAAACACCATTCATAATTGTTTTCTCAAAATAACCAGGCCTTGGGTAAATACCTCAAAAATATTTATCTACCCACTGGGTGTTTACCCACCTCACATTACTGGTCGTATGCAAGAAAGTTTCGGGAGGCCACTCCCGCTGGTTTAGATTCTTTGAACCATGTTTTAAGTTTTTTCTCCTCTTTTATGATAATAAATTGAATTTTTTCCTGCAGTGATTTAAATAGACTCAAGCTTCATCTATTGTTACAACAATTTTTTGTCCGGATAAATGCTCTTCATAAAGAATTCTGCAGCGTGTTCTGCGTACAGCGATATGATGTTGAGAAAGACGATGAAAATTGTATGTTTGGACCTTTATGGGATTCGAACCAGTGCTAATAATTTTGTTTACAGTTGGTACTGAGCATTTTAATGATTTTGCAATAAATCTTTGACTTAGAGTATTTTCTTTGATCATTAAAGATCTCACCTTTGCAATATTCGAAGAACTGCGTTTTTACCTTGGATACGTATTTGGAACAATTTTTCCACTTGAAACCAAACTCGGAAGATTTTTTTCCTTTCTTATTAACAATATTACCTATTGTGGCTTTAGATATCTAAAAACCATCGCTTTTATAGTGTCTAAGATTAACTCTTTTCGGAAAGAGCAAAAACGTAGCCTTCCATCGATTGCTTCTTCAAAAGCGCCATTTTGCATGTAAACAAAATTTTTAGGTAGCACATGATACTTTAGAGCTTCAAAAATGTAGGGAAAAGTGGGGTAAAACCGGATACCGAAGGTTCGAAGGCCTAAAAAAAGGAGCTAAACTATTCGACATAAAGCTTGTCAAATTTTACTAAAATATTCATTATTTATCTTAGTACAATATAACTTTCAGGAAAAGTCATAGTTTCACAAATTATTTTTGGTAGAAAAAGTCAAACCACCTGGTTTTATCCCACCAGTAGTAAACACAGCTGTTAATTCTATGGGAAATTAGGGAAAACTAGATTTTAAGTGGAAAAGTAGCATAAATCTTTATTTTATGTGACAATTTAATAATAAAACATTTTTTTAAGATTTAACAATAGTTAGAATAGTTGACAATTTAAGAAAAAAACAATTTATTTCAAACTTCACAATAATTACAATAGTTGACAATTTAAGAATAAAGACAGTTTTTTAAGATTTGACAATAGCTACCGTAGTTGAATATTTCAGAATAAAGACAATTTTTTTAAGATTTAATAATAGTTACCGTAGTTGAATATTTAGGAATAAAGGCAATCATTTAAAAAATATTTCCAAAATTAATATCCAAATTAGAGATAATAGATGTAGGATTGAATCAAGGGATCTAGTAATGTTACTAGCGCATTGAAACACTACTGGTTTGGAAATTACAATAGATTACGCAGATTAGCGATAAAATGAAACGTAAGAACCTAACAAATGTTGTACAGAACAAGAAATTGGAAAACGTAATAGACTTACTGGGTTCTCCTACTGTTTTAATTATCCAAATCCAAAAGCATAAGAAGAAAAATAATCCAATGCAAAAGAAGAAAAATGTATCCCACGTAATTCTTTCTTCTTTAAAATTCAAGTTAACTAAGAAACGAACTCAGTCGAAATAACTATTTATTAAATAAAACCAAACGATTGCAAATACTTCGAGCAAAAAATTTTTAATTTTCATGCATTTTAAGTTTTATATGAGAAAAATGAATAAAAATTGTTTATTTGCAAGCGAGGAAATAATGGAATAAATAAATTTCAATTCTTTTTTAAATTATAACTAAAATAATTCTTTGTATTATTTAAAATTATCACAAAAAGAAAATATCGGAAATCGGAACAAAAAGGAAATGCTTTCCATCAGATCCATTTGACTCAAAGGTCAAATACGAATGACACTCAAAAACTACCAATTATCTCACAATCAAAGAAAATCCTTTTGGGCCGGGAATCCGCCGTTTTCCCTAGTACTTGGTTTTACCCCACTAGAAGTACCCGGTTTTACCCCGAGTGCAGAGGTTATAAAAAACGAAACAGAACCACGTAATTGTTTTACTAAATCTTTATTGTTTACTAGGATTCCTTAGTAAACATATAATAAGCCGGATTAAATAAAGTTTCTAAAATTGTAATGATTAATAAGTAGGGATAGTTTAAAAAGAAACGAACATTGGAGAGTTGACGTAATAAAGCAAATAAACCTTCACAGACGAAATGAATTCAACAACAATAACATGGCAATTATGACAATTCTTTTTTTCTTCATTAGTAGAATATAATTCAGAATTTGTCCACTAAAAAGGAGAATTAATAACGCCAAAATCATGGTACCCGGCTTTACCCCACCACTCTCCCCTAATTGTTGCGAAAATAAATTTTTCCAAGCAAACGAGTTTTTCCTACAGCGAAACGAAATCGTCTAAAAAATGTGTGAATACCCTCTGTAGACAGCTTTCTGAGATATTCCTGCAATTTAAGATAATAATCCCATTGATTTAAATAGTCCAATTTAAGCAACTGTTTGTGCTCCAATCTAGGCAACTTTTGGACAATAACGACAAAGAAAATCCCCAACCTTATCTTTAAACTGCTTTAATAAAATTATTATAGTAAATTGTAGCCAAATAAGTTTTCTATCCGAAGATATAAGAATCTACAAGCTACTAGTTTGCTACTTACTTTGAAACAGCATAAAGGCTATTAGTCTTTTCTAAAAATATTTAATTTAATGATATCTAAATCTAAGCACTTGTTTTCTAACTGTAACCTCTGGATTGAATATTTAAAAAAGACAAAACAACAATAATAGAATCAATTTATTTGGAGTACGCAAGTGCTGCATCATCCATGAAAAATTGCGAAGTACAAAGATATAAATACGAAATAAGGGAAGATTTAATTGTGAAACAGTAAAAAATACAAAAAAATAATGACAAACAACGAATCTGAATAAGAATCTGGTGTATGACGTCATCAGAGGCCTTCATCCATGTAGATTCAAGACCAGAATAGGTTTTCTGTATAGAAGAAAAGACTTTAAGGTCTAAATTTAATTTGAATTTTCCTCTATGGCATGAACCCATTCCGGAACAAATTGGAAAGAAAAACATTTATCCACAAAGAAGAAATTCAAAACAGTCTTTTAAACATAGTCTGAAAAGAAGGGCTTAAAATGTCTTACATCTTAAGTAGTGGAATAGAAAAAAAGAACGACGTTCAAAAGTCAACTTCGTTTATAAGTGTGCGCATCTATCTCCATCTAGTGAAGGATACACTAACTAAAAACTTAATAATTTTTTTGTTGATTTTTCATAGAGATTTTTTCTAGTGTTTATTTTGTTTTTTTAATATTTTAAATTTTTTTGATTGTTTTTACGCATTTTATAATTTTTGTTTTTATTTTTATAAATTCAGAGAAATTTTCAGGGAAATTTGAAGGCCTCTGATGACGTCATCCACCAGATTCTTATTCCCCCTCGTTGTTTGATATAATTTTTGTATTTTTAACTCTTTCACAATTAAATCTTCCCTTATTTCGTATTTATATCTTTGTAACCCCTTGATACTTTCTCTTAAAAATTATCTCATACAACACATTGGCAGCTTTTTCTTACATGGCAGTAGATTGATCTCACTCGAATGGCACCTTGATTGCGAGTTAAGGGAAGCCGCTAACCGTCCATTTATTGGTACGGGGCTGTATCTTTTTTGCTTACCGTACGAGAAGTGTTGTATTGAGGCGTACTTTGCAAAAAATCACAGGAAAGCACTTAGCGTTACTTGACATATTACGTAGTCATTGACGTCTTTACACTGTAAAAAATATCCGTTTTTTCCCGGACTTTTTCCGTATATTTGACGGTTTAAATCTGTTTTGTTGACAAAACGGTTTTTCACCGTTTTTCTCTCCAGCCATAAATGGTTTAAAACGTCAGTTCAAATTCTATTTTTCGTCATACGGTATTGCTTTCCGTACGATAACTTTCCCTTTTTCTTAAATGTAATTTTATTGCATTCATTTCATGTTTTTAATAGGGTTCCATCTCCGTAACCTTAAAACACGTGTTCTGGCAATAGTTGATTTTTACACCACTAGGTGGCGCCACTAGAGCTATAGTGACTTTAAAACTCAAATAGATTATTTTTTTCTTTATTTTATGAAGTCTCCGGTGGTCTAGTGGTTAGAGTGACTGCCTTTTATTTCTATGAACGCGGTTTCGATCCCCGGCTCGGAGGAATTAGAAGTTTTGTCACCATCTTACATCGAAATCGTCCAAGTAAGTTCAATTAAAAATTATATTAATTAAACTAATTGAAATTAATAATTAAGCCTTGATTAATTAATATTCAAAATTGATAATACACATCAGCACATTTCAACTCAACTCGAACAGAAGGAGAAAAACAACTCAACTCAGTCAATGACGTCACTTACTTCGATGACTTAATTTTTACGGAGAAACTTTTTTCATACGGTAAAAAACCGTTTTGCCTACGGATTTACTTCGTAACTTTTACGGTTTTGCACAACTAACCCAGCTGCCAGTTTAAAACCGTGAATTTTACGGGATTTTTTTTACAGTGTATCAATCTGTCAATAACAAGGAACCAAAGTTTTTTTTTTGCTGAAAGCGAAAATGTGAAGATATCCAATAGCGTACATTAATTTAGTACGTGTATTTGAGCTTTTAGTAACAATTTTAGTAATACGCTTGTTGGATAAGTTTCTTATAAATTCGAGGTTTTATAAATGCTGAGAATTTATTTTCTGCTTCCAAGAAATTTAAGTTTGCATTTCACTTCTAAACCTTCATTTCCTTTTTTTTGTGTTTCTGCAGCTCAGTTCTTTCAATTTTCATGCCATTTAAAGTCACACCAGAATCATTTGAAGCATGTTATATACAGTGGAACTTGGCTAATGAGACCGCAATAAAAAATTCTGATTTATCCAAATATTTTTATAAAAAAAAAACTTAGTGTAAAAATGAGTGCAGCCAAAGAAAATGATAATTTTTAAACAAAAAATGGCAATAAAGATATATTTTTATTATTATTGAACAGTTTTTGAAAATAAAACATAATTAATAAAATCAAAGAATAAATAAATATTTTAAATAAACAAGCAGTATACTGTAATTTGAATACAAAATTTGATAATAAATTTTCAAAATGAACAGTACAATTCACATATACTGTGTTCCAAGTATTTTTTTTAAAGTTAAAAATTTTCTATTGCTTTTTGAACTGTACGAGGGAAGTTCCGAAAGTAAGTTTCGTCATGTTTTTTCACAAGAAAGCTTTATTACAAACAGAAATATACAATTGTATAACAAAATACAAACTTTTGGCTATTTTTTCATTTATTCACCACCGACATTGATAAATTTGTCGTATCGTGAAATCAATTTCGAGAAACCAACCTGGTAAAAAATCGATTCCCAGCGATTGAAGGAAGTTGCCCATAGCCTTAACGCCAGTCTGATGAGCATGTTCGGAAGTGACGTACCGATAGTGCTGACTTCAATGCAGAAAAATATCTGAAAATCTGATAGAGCAAGATCGGGGCTGTGATCGAATCTCTTCCATCCCAAGCGCCGAATGTGTTATTTTGCGTCCCTTGCTGTGTGGTGTCTTGCATTATCGTTCAAGAACAAACCCCTACACTCAAGAGCCCTAGTCGGGCCCTACAGCCGCACCAGACATTCAGCTTTTTCCGGCATTGAAATCAGCACTATCAGGACGTCACTTCCGAACATGGTCATCAAACTGGCGTTAAGGCTGTGAAGAACTTCCTTCAATTGCTGGTCATCGATTTTTTACAAGGATGGTTTATCGAAATTGATTTCACGGTACGACAAATGTATCAGTGTCGGTAGCGAATATGTGGAGAAATAGCCAAAAGTTTGTATTTTGTTATGCCATTGTATAATTCTGTTTGTAATAAAGCTTCCTTGTGAAAAAGCATGACGAAACTTTCTTTCGGAACGTCCATCGTATAAGTTGTGCAACAGTAAATTGTTTGAGTGAATTAAGGGCCATAACATTTATTCATTTACAATCACTAAGAGCAATAGGTTAAGATGTATTAAAAACATTTTTTTTTTACAATTTTTAGCTTTGACATAGAATTAACCTGAATAAATTCGAATAAGAGACGATAGTTTACTATATCAATAACAGGATATTTAAGGGACCATAAAAAAATTCGAATTACCGACAAATTCGAATTAATCAAGTTCTACAGTATAAATAGACAATATATTATAGATAAATATAAATTAAGCATAATAGACAGCGAGTATTGTACGGCAAGAAACATTATGTAATGAAATCGTAATGGATTAAAAATATTGATTTTATTAATTGCTTGAAAAAAGATAGAAGGGTAATTGGAAATAGAATTATAATTGGAATAGAATGATAATTCATTCTATTCCAATTTCTTTCGATAATTAAAAAATCTAAATTTCAGAAATAAATAAAATTAAATAATTAATAAATTTCCGTACAGTATTGGAATTTTTATTCTAAAATGCCACTGCAAGATAATATTAGTAGTGTAGCAAGTGTATTACGATAGAGGCTATACAAGATAAAAATTATTGATCATTATAATGAATATATGACGTGTAAGAAATTAAAATTATATGGAGTAACTTGCAAACGAAACAGAATTGATGGGAATAATATTATATGTTTCTTACACAATTATCCAGAAAACTAATTATGGAAGGAAAGTAGAATTTAATATTGTTTAGAAAACGAAGAAATATTCATATTTTTTATGGAAGGATTTCAAATGAATTATAGATATAATGGGAAGGGAATTTGTTTTCCATACATGAGCAAACAAGGTTTTATACATTTCGTGAGTTAATAATGATTTTTTTAGTTCTATTCCATCTCATTTAGCTTCTCACGTAGTGTTAAAATGCTACACTCTCTTTAAGAACTCCTTTAAATATCCAAATATTTAAAGGGGAAAAGATTGCTGGTTTCAATCAATATGATTGGATTTGAAATTATTTCTTGAATTATTAAAATGCTTCAAGAACGAACATTGATTTGAACTTTCATTTCATAGTAGGCTTAGAATTAAAACATATTTGTGGACTTAAAACATCCTTGCAAACTTATGAAGAGAAATAATTAAGAGAATTACATTGCCACCTATACAATTTCAATTATTTTATTAGTTTCATTTAAATATATACATATAAAATAATATTTCCGCACATACAATCTGGAAATATTTTTACAGTACATATAAAATGCGCAAGTGTTACAATCTGTATAATATACACTTACCGGAAAGGATTGCACATAAAATGTAACAAAAACTTCGATGTTGTCACTAGTATTAAGGGAAATCTGTAGTATTAATGGTAGTTCCGCAATGAAATACAGCAAAGTATGTGAGATTGAAAAAATAATATTTTGATTTTATTTTAAACAAACATTGATATATATTTATAATATAATTTTTTATATATGAACTTGAAATGTGATGTTCCTTTCATGTGAACAGTAAATGCAAATTCAATAGAAGGGTTGTGTTCTGGGAGTGTTTCATCAACAGAGGTATTCTGCTTATGTCAGTAAAGCTTCTGTACGTATATATAGCTATAAGAAATACAAAGAGGGTAGCTCGAGGTTTTTAGCTTACATTAAACCAGTCGAGTATGTGATGAGAATATGTGTAAGAAAATGAGCTAAACTATAAGTATCATAAATTCGAAATATTTGAAATACATGGCACATAGGTGCAGAAAGATTGATGCTAGCTCCGCAATTAAATGCAGTGAAACATGTAAGGTTGAAAAAATAATATTTGATTAATGATATTTAGATGCAAATGTAAACATACGTTCATAAATATTTATATTAATTTAATTTTATATATCGATATGCAATGCAATGTTCTTTTCATGTGAGCATTAAGTGCAATTTCTATGGAAGGACTTACAGACATATCATTGTGCTCTGGGAGTCCATGTTTCATCAACAGTAGGATCTGTTTCTTGCAGTAAAGATTTTGTATATACAGCTATAAGAAATACAAACTAAAAAGCTAGAGATTTTTAACGTAAACCAGCCATAGATGTTGAGAGTATGTGTAAGAAAATAAAGCAAAATATAAGTATCATAAAGTCGAAATATTTAAAATAAACGACACATAAGTGCTCATTATGAAAAACTATTTTTCCTCAACAACGGTTAATCTATGTTCTAGTTTAAATATTGTAAAATTAGATGAAATATTATATATTTATACTAATATTCAAAAAAAATCAAGATTTATTAATTAAAAGTATTATCAATGAATTTATAAACGTTATCAGAAAAAATAGAAACATTTAAAACATATATGAGGATATTATCAGAAAAATTTAGAATATTATTGCAGAAAAAGCTGGTAAAGAAAACAAAATTTTTTTAGCTGAACCGTGATATCTTAAAATGTGAACATGAAATCCTAATAAACACAAATAAAATATTTTAAAATCAAGTAGTCTATGGTAAAACAGTCAAGTAAGTCAAACTCATGGAAAAAACTTTTAATTAAATTTAAGATCCAAGTTTGAATTCTTATCGTAATTTCTCTCTTAAGTTCTGATTTTGCAAGAACCCTTTATCTTAAATATGAAGTACGAAAATAAAATGTCACAGTATTTTCATAATAAAATTAGTAATATATATTTCATAAAGCATTATGTTCATTGTGTATTTTATATTAATTGTATCCAATTTCTTCACAAATTAAAGAACTACGCTGAAAGATAATAAAAAATATCGATTAATTCAGGTGAAATTTACTGGATGATTGCTAACTTTTTCATGGAAAAGACACAAAAGTCAATAATTCTAACGTTAAAATAATTGGTAATAACTTTGAATATATAAATCTTTTATCAAGTAATATTTCTTAAACGTATTTGTGCAAATTTAACATTTCTTTCAATCGAAAGAAAAAAGGCTGAAGCAAATACTTTATAACAAGTTTCGCATTGGATTACCAAAATCAAAATTCTCTTTTTCCTTCCTTCAAACTTGAAAATAATATCCAAGAAGTAATAATACTTTTCTCAAAGTTATTTTCTGACTCTGATCAAATTTCTTCCATTTTGATTTTTTCTATTTCGTAAGTATTATTGTTTCAGAAAAGAAAAGAAATTTTAAAGACGTATTTAATTTCAATGTTTTCTTAAAGTATTTTAATATCCACATTTTCTTTACAGAAATGATTTAATTTGATCGGAAAAATCTCTAAACCTAAGCCAAAATTTTCATATTGTACTACATATTCTTTCATTTTCCCGATGAACGCAAATGGTTCCAGTAAAATTAAATTTTCTCATTTCCTTTAATAATTTGGAATTATAACATCTAGCTCTTACTTGACTGCGAGGGAGATTACAGAAATTACGTCGGATAACAAATGAATTCAGGGCACTATTATTGATTTTGGCTTATAAATGTTCAGAATAGTCAAAAGTTAGGGTTTGTTTAATTTTAGTTCGTTTTCATGGTTTAAAACCACCTCACAGATATTATATAAAATACAATGGAATCTCCCTATAACGAAATCGCTTGGTTCCAGTTGAAAAATTCGCTACAGAGAAAATTTCGTTATATGGAGATTAGAGATTTTTGCAGTTATTTAGTAAATGTTACAAACCTTTTAGTACGTGCGATAAGTTCAAAAATATTTAATTATGACTTTCAGTTAAAAATGAAACAATATTTATTATAAATTTGTTAAAATTATACTAATTTTTATTGTATAAATAAACTGCTTAAAAGTGAAGACAATTCACCAATTTAGAGAATAATATGTACTAGTAAGGATAAACATAAAAAGCGTATTGTCACATCCATTTACTGTTTCCACCCCCACTCCACCCCGATTCTTGGAATCTTGACCCGTACATAGAAATGTTGCTCTCTCTGTAGAAACCCAGGTCCCCACAACTGCATTACCCTTCACATAGCATTCTATTGTTATGTGTTATCGCTGGAATGAACAATGCGAGTGGTTCCAGAAACAGGCAAGTGTGAGCGATTTGTTTGCACAGAAATCCGCAACTTTCTTCAAAAATGACAAAAAACGAAAAGATAAAGGTCTGAAAAAATTCGTTATAGGGAGACAACCACTTCGTTATATGAAGAATATTTTGAATGTTATTTAACATTCCGATTAAAAATTTCGTTATAGGGAGAAATTCGCTGTAGGGAGACTTCGTTGTAGGGAGACTCTACTGTATAGATGAAATATTTATCCCCCAACTTCAATTTTTGCAGAATCAGATATGTAGATAATTCAGCCTGCTGTAGATAATGAAGAAGCAACATGATAGTTCTTTGATTGAGATTAGTTCCACATTTAGCTTTTCTGGTGTATGAAATAGGACAAAATCAATATATTTAAAAAGTTTTATCGACAAAAGGTTAATTAATGCTAACTTTAGATATCAATACTGTCTGAAAATTGTCTTCACCCTTGCATCATATTCATTTTTGTCTATGCTGTATCTGTGCATCAAATGAATTTCTAAAGCAGTCATAATTAAGCTAAGCATTTATATTTTAATTCTATGGAATAGAATGGAGACATAATTTTTTTTTTATTTTCAAAGACAGTTCTAATATGGATCTCGAAAATGAACATTTCATAGAAACTAAGATGTTTAATGAATACTTTTAAGATAATGAACATTTTAGTTGATTTAATACATTCTTAAAAGTAATCACGTTTCAATAAGAAATAATATCTCGATTTTGAAGAAATATTGCTATCAAACGAATTTTGAAAAAAAGAATGGAAATTAATATTTCTTTCAAATATAAGTTTGCAGTAAATTATATCCACACGTTATATTTTAGAACTATGTAATGGATTCAATATCGTAATTTAATTAATGATGAAAGCATTTTGTATCGAATAATAATCAATTTATCATTTGAATTAAGACAAATTATTTAAACAAAAAATAGTAAACAAACTATTAAATTAATTTTTATATCATAGGAAAACATAAAAGAGAAAAAGGTATTTTTAATTGGACCTTTACAGTCATTAAATACTGAGACTACGATTGGTATTCATTATTTCTTCATTTAAACGTTCTCTTTTGTTGTTTTCTAATAATATTGCTTCGCCATCAGCATTCTCCATATCGCCTCACACCAATCACAGCTAAAATATTTTTCACTAAGGCACATGATAGTGCTTGCCACCTCTTGCTGTTATGAGAACAAGCTTACGTGAGTAACGTGACGCTCTTAAAATTTGTGTTGGGCTGAACAGAATGGGAAAATAACTCATGTCAGTTTGGTGAGATTGTAATGTTTCGTTATATATGTTTTTGGTAGTTTAAAGACATTAAAGACACAATAAAGACCTTACTTTGAAGAAATGAGATAGTGCACCTGGTTCAATGCTTTCTTAAGCTTTCTGCCAACATGGAGACGACCATGACCAAAGTCTACCCACATCTTAACATAAGATAACTGGCATGATATCTTGCTGAATCAGTGGGGAAGCACATATAAAATTTTGAAAGTTTCCCTTAACGCTTTTGAATTTTGAACCTGTTATTTCTTTCCCTGAGAACATATGTAGAATCTTATGAATGCTGGCCTCGAATGGAATTGCTACTTTGAAATGGAATGATTTGAAGAAAAAGCATTATTATTGCTATTAGAACCTGAATATAATGATCAGAAATAGAACCAAAAGCCTATAGAGCAAAAATTGACCAATTACGTGATGGTTTTTATTTCTTTCAATTACTTTTCAAGTATAGCATTTTGTTCTTAGTATTGCAGAACAGTTTTGGATACATTAATGAGGAAGCACCTTACAGGTAAAATACCAAAATGAATTAGAAACTCCACATGAAAATCAGAAATTATTTATGAAAGTTCAAAGCCTCATGTTTTATGCACACTGACACAATTTCTGGCTCACCTAATATCACATTAATCTTCCTCTCTTTACCGTTCAGATCTCGTTTCTTTTGATATTCTTTATTTCGCTCAAAGATAAAGAATCTGAAATGACCTCATTGTGACTCCGAACAGAAAGTATTTAAGGTGATGGAAGTGATTTTTAAGACAAAAGTAATATCCAGCCAAATTCTCCATTCTTGGATGGGATGAGTGTATACGCGTTAATGGAGAAGTGCATTGCAGGGTAAGAAAACGAGTATTTTAATATCTCTAGTATTTAAAAAAACTATAAAATTCTTCAGTTATAATTTAGTTAAACTATTTTAGTATTAAAGAATATATAGGAATTAAATATATATTACATATGTGCAATATGAGAGATGTACAATAGACATATAGAATGTGAGAGATGCATATCTAAATAAGCATGTATTTAGACTCATGGTTAATGAATTTTTTTATGTCGACATAAGAGGATGTTTGCTGGAACAAATAATTAATATCCTTTTTTTAATTAAATATGTGTTTAAAAGCTAGCAAAGAATCTTTCAAGTGATACTTATCTTTTTATGAAAAAGAATTCAAAAGAGAAACTCGATAAAAGAAATCGACAATTAGTACAGTACCTGAAAAAAAATTCTACGCCAATTATCCAATTAATGGTTCTTTTTAAATTTATATGTCAGATTAAATTTATAATAAGCATAACTTTAGATATATATGAAAATAATAGAATGTCATGTAATTATTCATTATTTTAAATATATAAGTAAAGGATATGTGCATGAATGGATTGCCAAACTACAACCAGAGAATAGCGTATTCCAGGCAGAACTCTTGGCAATACACGAAGCTATAATTTGGGCAATCGAAAAAAACCTGGTTTGCAACATCTGGAGCGACAGCATGTCCAGTCTTCTTGCCATTAAATCACTTAAAACTACCAAGAAAACAGCTCAAACAATTCAAACTTTGCTCTCCCACATCCAAAAATAACCATAAACTGGATTAAAGCTCACCATAGTCATATAGGAAACGAAAAGGCTGATCAATTAGCAGAAAAGAGTTTCGATAGAAGGAACTGGTTTCAGTCAACTAAAACCAATTAGTTTCTTGAAGAAAACACTAACGCAGATGTCTCTAGAATCCTGACAGAGAGAATGGGAAGAAGGAACAACTAGCCATCACACTTTCGACATCTTACTAAAGGAACGAGCTACTTCAAAAGATTCGGATTAGCAGTTTTGGACAACTGTGCTTGTGGTAACGAAGGTACTCCCATCCACTACGCTACCACCTGTCGTCTTCATTTCAAAACTCCCTCAACAATTCATAAACTTCCATGGCTTCAAAATCTTGTCACAAATCCACATGCAAGAAGAAGATCGAACCTTCTTATGGAGTTCATATAGAAAAACAATCCTACCCATTTAAATCTTATTTCAAATAATTTTATAAATATTTCTTCTACTTTTTTCTCATATATATGAAGAAAAAAAGAATCACCCTAGGCCTGCGCATTCCCACTCACATCCATCCCCTAGGAACGGGGATGTGACGTGGCATAGTAGTAGTAGTAGTAAAGGATATGGCAGAGTAAACGTCTTTTCATTGAGCATTCCTTTATGTTACAATTCATTTCTCGTTCATATCCAAGTGTAATTATCTTTTTAATTGAAAATGGACGCAGCGTTTGTCAACTATTTTATGACTGCCAATGGAAAGTTGAATTTGTTATTACTTATCACAGTTATTACCTAGAATTATGTTATTACTTATCAATGAACAAGTACTGACTTGCTGTTTTGTTAATAAGCTTACTTTAGCTTATTAACAGAGAAGCCAGTAAAACATTATTAAAAAGTTTATATCTCATTTAAAATGAGAAACGTCCATACTTGAGTGATCGTAAGTTTTTCTTTCATGCGGATCATAATACTGTAGTTTATTGCTTCCGACTTCGTCTTCTAATACTTAAAAATATCGCTTTACTGTTCATATATCAATCGCAGAAATGACAGGCGTTTCCTGGAAAGGTGAAACAAGTTTATTAAACGTTGTTGCTTAGATTTAAAGTTCTGCTTATGAATTATTAAGTGATTTAAGAGAAATTATCATCTTGCAAGGAAAAATAATGGTTAAAAGACAACATTTTGTTTCGCTTATTTGGAACCCTTTCAGCACTATTCATTTTAAACGCTTAAGAATTTGTTGTCGAAAAATCTTAGTGTATCCAAATTGTAGTTTAATACCTTTCGCTTATTTAAAACCCTTTGTTTTTCGATTTTTTGAACAAATTAATATGCGATCTCCAGGTTTCGAATAATTTTTATGTAAATTACACACACTCTGTGATCAGAAATAAGTTGCATAGTAAAAAAGTTTATCATAGCAGAGAGATGGCACTAAAATGTATTTAACGTACGTCAAGATACATATTTTTCATAAGCAAGACTTATGTTTTTGCTGAAAATGTGAGCGAGCAAAACAAGAATCTCATTGTATATTAACTACAAGTTATACGAAAACTAGTTAAGTTACCGAATAATGAAATGATGAATTTTTGATAAACTAGTATTCTGGGTGTCTTGGCAGAGCACCCTTCGCACTGTTCTTTGGTTGGCCTTGATATTCACCATTAAGTAGCGGCTTCGCGGTTTTTTTAAAGCTATTTACAAAATATATCAAGTGAATAAAGTTACAGTTGATGGTTTTGGCGGACACACTCTTGATTGGTGAGTTTGAATTCTGGTTAAAATTATCAAAAGATTGCTCACTGTACGTAAAATAGTTTCTGAATTAATATGTGTCTAGTAGAACCATGTTTGCGCAAATAACCTAAAACGTGTGCCAGCCAACTTCAGTTTACTTTTTTCAGAATGATACTGAGATGTTTTAAATATCGGTATGTTTTCCTCTAATTTATTGTGCCCTAGAGAAAGTTCAATGGCAGAATATTGGCTACATTTTGCCGCAAAAATACGTATTGACTGAGACGTTCTGTTCTATTAAAACTGCTAACGAATCCTTTACAAACACTGTAAAAACTGTGGAGTAATATCGCTCCAAATTTGGCGTTGAAAAACCATAAAAACAGTGTGAACAAGCACTTTATTTCAAGTTAACACCAACTCAAGCGTTCATATATATTTTAAGTGGTGTAGTTTGCATCAAACACCAATACTGGAGAATCCTTACACCATACTCACACGTACCCGACACCATTCGTGAATTATTTTCACCTGTGGAAACACCAATTTTGGCGTACGTTTGGAAACTCTGCGATGGCAATGGTAGACTATTTATAAACAGCCTGACTTGCTTCGCTGTTCCTTTGTAGTATGCATGTTTTTGTTGTGTAATAGAAATAATTACGTTCTCATAAGATAAATATAACTTTATTTATATGTATGTCATTTGTATTTAAGAATTTTATTACATTTAATTTGTATATTACACATGCTATGCTTCGAAAATTTTCTTTACTAAGTCTAGTTCGAATTCGTCCTCATTACCATACTCCGTAAGTTTGAATTACGAAACAATTTTATTTTTTGAATCAGTGTACGCATTATTTGTTGTTATTCCAAATTGTATCGCAAAAATTTCGTTTTGAAATGCAATAATTTAACAATATTCTGAGCTTCTGATGAAATACATTCAGAGAAAGCATAAATTCATTCGCATTTTATTGGTGAAGAAATAACAGCCTTGGTTAACAATATAATCCTAAACATTTTAACTTGTAGAACAATATTGCAGTTGCCTCAATGCCTGTTTTAAATAAAATGTTATTAAGTAAAGCAAAATCTGTATTCCTGTGGAATTGTTAAGTATAATATGTAATTCTCCAACAGAACAAAAAAGTTCTCACCAATGATATTTTTTATTTTGTTTAAAGTGGGAAAAGCAAATTAATATCAATTCTAATAGCAAGAGTCTCAATAACCCTAAAGAATTAAATCAGAAAAATAGAATTGATTAAATTTACTTTACAAAAAGAAAAACCTAAGAAATGCACGAATGTGAAAACAGAAGAAAAATTAAGTTGTGGCACAATTCTTGGCATGCATTATTTCAGGACATTTTTGTTGCAACCCTTTTTTTCTCACTTTTTATTGAAGTTCAAATTTCTATCTTTTTACACATTAAAGATACAGTTAAAAATTGTATATATTTGAAAGCACTGGAAAAGTTTAGCCTATTTTGATATATCATTCATTAATATTCGATATTTTTTTATGGATGTAAATATTTTGCATATTTTTTCCCATCTGAAATAAGCAGACGATAATAAGACAGCTGATTTTATTTTATTCTTATTTGTTTACTCTTTTAATATAATTCGCACAGTCTTTGAGTTACAACGGAATAGTGTGTTCTTGTGTGAGAATATTTTTTTTCACTCTTGCGATTCAAAGTTTTATTTGGATTATTTTAAATAATTTTTTGTTATTTCAGTTTAGAACTTGTCGGAGCTACTGAATCTTAAGGATTAATTTTTTTTTTTAGATTTAGTGGTTCTGAGATTTAGTGTTACTGAACTCCAAAAATGGTGGCAACTACTTTACACCAAAAGTGTAAGTAACACTTTTCTTAGTGTAAAGGAACATTCCTGGTGCTTGATAACACCAAGAATTTTCTTTGGTGTTTGACTACACCAAGAATAATTGTTGGTGTTTTACTACACCACTTTTGGTGTAAAGTAGTTGCCACCATTTTTAGTGTTGTGTTACACTAAATTTTTTTACAGTGAAATGTTGAACACAATAAGTTGCATTAACCCATCTGCCAATTGAAAAATAAATTTCTTATTTCGTTCTCCTTCTACAAACTCGCAAAGTATCACAGCATGGCTCATTTTGTGTTTAACTTCGTCGTATATAGAGAATTAAGCATGTATTTTAGGCTTTTTTATGCTATTAGATTCTAAAATTGTGTAAAGACCTACAATATTTGAGTAAAGGCTACATATAACATTATGTTTATCTTGCTTGCACTTCTCAGTGTGTTCACATATACACCGAAAGACAAGCAAATAGTCTACTCGTAGACTGATTTGGTCAAAAATCTGACACAAATCTATAATTCTGGCGCAAAGATTGCGTGCAAAACTTCATTCTTCAACAGTGTTCCCCAATCTTTTTTGTGCCATAGTCCACCTAAACCTTTCTAAAATTTTTATGTCCTCTATGACATATACATAATTTTTCATATTCAAAAATTGAATTGTTCACTGAAGAAACTTAAATGATAGGTTTTAGAAAGAAATAACTGGGGAATTGTTGAGGAACACAGTAAGTAAATTTTATTCATCTAGCTCATTATGTTTGTGTTCACAGACAGAACGCCGCCCCATGCTCCTGTTACCTCAACCACTGCGATGATAAACCAATTGGTTTTCTAAATTTTATTCATCTAGCTCGTTATGCTTGTGTTCACAGACAGAACGCCTCCCCATGCCCCTGTTCCCACTGCCACTACGGCTGCTGCACCAGTTGGATGGGCATGGGAAGCGTGTTCACAGACAGGCTGACTGGCCGACAGACAGACATAATTCTGAGAAAGGTTTCTTCTGACTAGAGGTGATCTAAAGCTGGAAGGTTCATCAAAATTCATCATCGAATTGCCTTTTTTACGATTACAGAACTTTATCTTTCCATATATCGAATAAGGAGAAGGTAAAAAAAAACTTTTTTAGTTACATTAATTAATTACGACTGTTATTTATAACTACATAAAGTTCTATCTTATTATCATAATCAATCAGAACATGAGAGTTAATCATTTCTAGATGCCATGTGAGTTTTTTCAAGTCTACCCTTCAGTGCTCCAAAAACCATTCAAAAATAATAAATCCGCATAAAAACAAATCGGAAAACTTCGACATACCGTGTTTATTAACCTTCTTCTAATCTCATTTGCGACAATCAACTGAGCTATTCTCATTTTCTTAAGTGTGCAGAGTGCGCAACATTTTTATAACCCGATGAGCTTATCTGCAAAAACCTTCCGAACCATTTTTCAGTAATTGTTCTTCTCCGGCATCGCTGAAAACAATTTGAACTGCAATTTATGAGAGCAAATTCAATAAGCTTCGTGGCATCTAAGCCATCATTTAATGGGAAGAGTTTTTACAGCTTCGTAACAGAATATCAAATAAAGTTAGAGGAAATTTTTAACCATGTGTTATAACTTTTAATCAATTTCTGAGAATGATTGCTCTTCGGCATTCGCTTGATTAGAGGAAGCTTCTTTAAATCTGCCGGATGCCCTTACATCTTTTCTTTGTTAAATAAAGAAAGAAAAAATAAAAACTGTATACGTATTGACTTTCATGCTAAGAATGAAAGTTACGAAAAGAATTTATGATACAAAATTTAATTGATTTTGGTATAAGAATTTTCATTCAAATATGTCTCATACTCACATTACATTGAAATGATAATTTATCAATAATTATAAATTGCTTGCTTTAATTTGTATTTTAATGTTTTCTGTGGCATTTTATTGTTTCGATTTGAATTCCAGTAAAACCTCTTTAAGCGGCCACTCCTGAATAGCGTTCACCCTTTCAGCGGCCACTTTTGTTTAGCACGTATATTTTTGGCCCATAGACATAATGCTAAAATAACTCCTTTGAACTGCTACTCAAGCCCCTCAGAACGGCAAGGGTAGTCGATTTCGGTGAAATAAATTCCTTTCGTCTCTCCGACCTTCGGCTTTTTAAGAGAAAAGTAAGGAAGGAAAGAACAGCAACAAAAAAAAGCATATACTCACAAACAACATCGGAAAGTAGGTCGAAATTAAGCATTCCTTTCCCACTGAGAAGATAAAAGTGAACTTCGGCCACTACTCATGAGTTTGTGTATTTGAGTCACTGATTCGGACTCTGACAAAGAAGCTACTGATATTTGTTGCGACCACCAACAAATGAAACTTTCAGCTCATCATACTTAAGAAAAACTAAATGATCTTATTGCCCATTCCACAGCAATCATCAACGAAATGATTAGGGATTTATTTTTTCAATTAAAAAATGAAAAAAAGTTAACCACGAAAAAGTTGAAAAATCCAATCAAACACAAATTGTATCTTTTTTTCAAATTAAACAAAACCGAATTAACCACATTCTGCTTTAGATGATTCTTAAAAATTCACATTATTATTATTATTAATTAATTAATCCACCAGGAATGAACCGACCAGAAGATGTTTACGGATATACAAAACCTTCTCAATCTAAAGATGAAATATAGAAAGAAGAGGGGAAAAAATTGAAACAACAAAAATAATTAATACATAAAGTAAACTGAAACAGTCTGCAATGAATAACTTAATTGCTGGTGGAAGCGAGAAAAGTCTTCCTTAATCCATGGTGATATCATGCCTTCGTTCATGTTGAATTTTCGTAATACACGAGTCGTGCCAGGGATCTTTTGTCTTGGACAATATTTTCACACCACGTCGGAAGTTTTTCAGCACTTGGCTTCGTGAAATGAAAGGGTTTGTCACTGGGCAGACTGTTGCGTAGTGGTTTGGATCACCTTTATCACCGCAAACGCATCGGTCGCGTGAACAAAAACCGAACCTGTGAAGATAGGTCACGAAGGGCCCATGTCCTGTCATGAATTGGTTGCTTCTTGAGTTGAATGAGGGTCGATTAATGTTGACTTCCATCAGAAATAACGGACCAGGGCTTGTTTAAATGCGTATTTTGTGCTTTCAAGCAAGAACCCTTTCAGAGAGGCCACCCCTTTGAGCGGCCACTTTTCCTTGGAGTAGAGGATGACCGTTGTAGAGAGTTTTCACTGCATCTGCAAATCCTTTTTTAACAGTAAGGTCATTAGTTGGGTTCCGTATCAAGTTTACTTTTACAAAAGATAACCCACCTTCACAAATTTTTGAAATTCAACGACAAATATTAAAACTAATAGAATCGAAAGGGTTTTTTGAGCAAGAAAGGACACTCTAAGGTGATTATATGTAATAATGAATTTTCGTTTAGGGATTTGGCTCCAAAAAAGTAGAATTAATGAATAATTGAATAATTTGACGAAAAACTGAAGCTATTATAAATGTACGAGATTCAACACAAGGTATTCGGTACATGACTTTGCTTCATAACTGAAACAAACGCAAATTTCCACACCTGAGAAGTTTTGAATTTTTAAGTGAAACGGTTTAAATCTTGTATGATTCCGTAACTTCTGCAATTTTTTGTATTTGTTTTTCATTATTCTGTTTCTGCTTATTAATCGAACTGCTGTGGAACACATGCAAAAATCTCCTTCCTAGAACTTGAATTCGTGACATTTAATTGTCACGCAAGTCCATTTACCCGACATGAAATTTAATCGACATATTCTTTTAGTCATACATCAATCCAATCCGATGTTCTAACTATTTAAACTCAAATGGTGCAATAAATACCATAAATCCTTATGAGAAATTTTTTTCTTGATAGGTCTCAGCATAAAATTTGCAGAACACCTGTTTCTAAGCAACTATTCTATTTCGATTTTATTTTTCTGGATAACTGTGAGACTATTCTATTTTTATTTCTGGATAATTAGTGAGAGAAGAAGCTCCAGGGTGCAGCACGATGAGGTGTATGAGCAACTAATCTTTATTTTGCAATTATAATTTACCAGAAAATGTACAAATAAATTATAACATGGTTTAAAATGATAAATAAAATAATTTTAAAGGAACTTCAAAGCTTAGCATGACATAAAAATATCAACATTTTTACATGCATCAGAATGTGCATAAATGGTTGCCGGATGATCCTAAAAGATATGTAGGTTATACCACCGATTGGATTCATGCCTACCGGAATCTTGTGCATACATCTGTATCTTATTTTTAAGCCGAGTATTATTTTTATCCCAAATTTTTTTCCTATAGAGATATCGTTGAGCAATATTATCATTTAGAAGTTTGAGGTATCTGCATATTGTTGAGTCTTAAAACTTTCAATAAAATGTACAGTTGCAGAAAAGAAAAGGAGCCACCCAGCATTATTCCGCTGCTGTTCATTGCTTCTTAAAACTAAATATGCCGTTCTACAAGAAATAACGTATACTAAAAGATTCTAAGGTTGAAAATTTCATAAGGGGTCGTCTACATATTTAAAAATGTACTAATTTCAAAATTTTCAATGGTAACATCCTTTTTTGATGCCATAAATAAATTTCTCATGAAACAATACATCCGGATATTAACTTTGGTTAATATATCATTAATAGATTGGAAGATATTTAACACTTTGTGTTCTCGACATAAAAGGGGTCGTCTCCACATTTAGATAGATAATTTCTCTGCTTGCGTTTAAATGTCGGTAGTAGCATTTTAAATCATTTCGCACTTTAAATGTTATTTTCAAAGTAATGATCTGCATTTTACAATCGGTAAATTTTGATGCGAAAAAAAAATAAATAGTGTAATATTACGCCATTTTAATTTATAAATTTTAATTTATATACACATAAATAGTTAAATATTTAGATATTTAAATTTTATAAAATAAAGTGGTATAATGATTATATTTTATACGGTTTCGAAATATATGGCACCCCTTAAGGTATCCGACTGGTTTAAAATCGTCGTTTTTGATGAAATTCTCAAAAGACTTTTTATGACTTAATTTTGTAGCCTGTTTAACCAGCTTTCTAAAACTGTGTCAACTTTTACTCTACGTGAATTACAAATGGAGTTACAGCTGTTTTATTACGGAACTGTAAGCATTATTTTATGTTACATGAAAACTTTAAATGAGTTTTCTGAGAAATAATATTTTTGAAGAAAACTGTCTACCTTAACAATGATTTCTCAAAAAGTTATTCAAGTATTGATATAAAATTTTCTGAAATTGTCTTCTGTCATATGCTTGATGTTTTCTTCTAAAAACTAAGGTCAATTTTAAAATCAAGTATTATTTTTAAGTGCTTAAATATAAACGAAAAGCATTTTTTATGAAAAATTACCAGTTTACTAACTATGTTCAGCTATATCTCAAAACTATTTTGAAGTACAAAAAATATTTTAGAAAATAACACAGATAACCGTCATAAAAATGTACTCCTACAAGGATTTATGTATATTTGGAATATGATTTCGTCTATGGCTGTTAGCGTAAGGCAAATATTTTAGTCATTTTTCATCAAATTTCTCAGTTTTTTTAAAAAATATTATTTTGAAAGCCTAATTTTACAATACTTTCATAGTTTTAAAACATATGTAGTTGAAAAATAACATTAAAAATATATATACGTTATTTTTCAAAAAAATGTCTCCGAACACAGTCGGATACCTTAAATGCATCGAATTACAGAGGAAATAAAAACAATTAATGCAATTTCAAAACTGTTCGTAAAAATAAGCTGAAATGTTGCATGGGCTTATGAAATAACCATCTGCATCGATTACTGTTAAAATTTATAAGTGTTGCTATTCCAAAAATTTTTGAACAGCAAATGCCATATAATATTTCATGTGCTCAAAATTATTTTTAAATCAAAATTATAAGTGCAGAATGTGTAAAAAACTTCCAACTATTACAACAAAAAAAATTCTAGCTCAAATCTCAAGATATCAATAAAAATTAAAAATTTTACTTTAGCATTAAAGACTCAAAATTTTATTTGCTTATAATTTCAAAAGTTATTGAGCTTGGATAATGAAATTTTGCATCCGAGCATAACGTTTCATGCAGTTTTGAAATTCGTTGATAAAAATGTGCGTTGCCATTGGAAATTTTGAAGTTAGTGCAATTATAAATATATAGACGACCCCTTATGGACTTTCTAGACATGGAAACTATTAGTAGACGTTGTTTTCTGAAAACTGGTACCTTTTGATTTAAGATAAAATGAACAGCGGCGGAAAAACGCTGGGTGGCTCCTTTTTTTCCGCGACTGTACATTGCTACAAATAAACCGATCTAGTTTAGAAGTATAATTTACAACTTCGAAAAAAGTGATTCTAATTAAATCATAGTGTGAGCTCTAAGCACAAGTTCGATTCCGTTTATTTGTACAAAACGTTTTGATACCATTTTCTGAAAACATCAAGAAATAATATAATGTCTATACACAGGGTGATCATAAATAACTTTGACGACAAATCAGCTTCTAAAGACTACAACCGTCATCCAATATGTAAATATGGAATTCGATATCCAAAATGAAATTCAACTTATAGGTCCGCACCACTTACACTTTTAAACTTTAAATTGGGCAAATAATTCTGATGAAAAGAAGGCAATTTTGATCGGTTTGCAATAGAAATCTATGAATGCATCATCCTTTAAGTGTCTGCATCAGCTCCGTTTATAAAATATGACAAAATGCAGGATGGTGGATTTTCATCGGTCACTGCCGTATTTTAAACAATAATTGCTCGACACTGAGGGGGGAAGAGACACCGAGTTTCTCTTTTTATGTTCACGGTGACAAAATTTTGAAATGTTCAATGGCAGCGCCCGTTTTTATGCATTTATAATTAATTGATGTAGTGAAAAACATGAACATTTTTGGAACGCTACCTGAAAGGCATTTGCGTAAGACAAAGACAGGAAAGGTGGAAACAAGTAATGAGGATAGAAACGGGACAAAAGCCAATATTTTTATTAGTTTGACTAATGTCCCAAGTGTCTACCATCACTAGCGGTGGAACTTTGAGTGCAGAGAATGATGAACAACAGCGAAGTATTTATGGAGGGAAGCACAGCTGATCCGCGATCTGTTTTGAAAGAGACCATCAGACCTAAGTTTAGCAGATCCTTCTTGTCATGGTTTCTGCTTCATTTGCTGTTCATCTTCTCCTACATTAGAAGTTTCATCGTATGTGAAGGTTGGCACATGGGACATTTGCCAAAACTGATTAAAACTTTTTGCTTTTATGCCATTTCTGTCTTTATTGGTTGTTTCCTCTTTATTTGTTTATATTTGATACCCGTTCGTTTTGTGTTACAGTTACCGCTCTAACTTCATTCATGAATTCTGATTGCGCCGATAAATAATTAAGGCATAAAAGAGGATATTTCCATTTACATTTTTCGAAATTTTGTCATTGTAATCGGAATCATGAGAATTAGGTCTTTGTTTTTCTCACTCTCTACTGAACGTTTAAAACTAACTTTATCTCGAATTTCATTCGCAGTTTTGATAGTCGAGGCTGCTAAGAGTTCGCATGCCGGCAATGTTTTGTAATGATTAATCTTTATCAAATGTAGTTATTTTCATACTATATGGGTATTATCAACTTTACAATTACATACAATGTAGATTATTCAATTACAGATAAAATAACAACAAAAACATGATGAAAATTTTGTATACAATCACTCATGTAATCATTTTACAAATGAATGGTACAATTAGAATTAGAGCCTTTACAATTTAGAATGTACTTTCATTCCAGACGTTTGTCATAATTTAATACAAAGCATCTATGGGATACGAAATTATAACACGATTCATCCATTTATTTGTCTGTTTTAAAAATGTACTTATTAATTTTATTAGTTTTTGGAGAAAAAATGTATAATTTTGAAAATAGTAGACCTGTGCTAGTTAGGCCGTTTTTTCTTCTAAGCATTTAAAAAGGGGAATTCAAAATTTTAAAAAAATATTTAAACTTATACTATTAGCGTTACTTCAGATATAATTCGCCATAGTAAAATTTGAATAGATTAACTATCAGTATTGATTTAAAACCTCAAACTGACACCAAATCGCTTGGCCCAACCTGCCCCGACTGTGGTGTAAGTTGAGCCACTACTAGCATGAAGCGACTATCACAACACATTTTTCTATATTATTATACTTTATTAATTTAAGTAACGTAGTTGTATTACTGTCCACATTATGCGTATTATATACAAATTTTGTGCATTTCTATTCAATAGAAACTGAAACACAGCTTTCATGGTCATCGTCAAATAGTATTATGTAATTATAATCAAAATTGAATCCGCATGGTTTTTCATAACAAGTATCTTGCATAATAAATCTGGTACAATTCCATCCCACATATTCAGAGATATTTCTATAACGCATATCCTAATAAACCCTGTGTAGCAGCGCGGGCCAACATACCCATGCGAAATGGCTCAACTAGCCTCATATCGCCATTTTTGTTTCTCATGAGTTTTTATATTCTGAAAGCATTTCGATAGGCAAACAAGCCCTAAAATGACAATGAAGAATTATCTGCCTGAATATTATATGTGAAAATAGAAATTATTATTTATAAACAAAGACAAAAACGATTATTCGTAAGTAAGGAAATTTACTCTGCTTAGTAAAAATTAGAAAATTCTGGATGATTCTTTAAGGAACACTACTTCTTCAATGACGCTGATGTGGAAGAAGGAAGGCGGGATAATACACACTTGTATTATAGCATATATATAGAATACCGAAAAGTATTTAAAATATCGCGATTGGCCAAACGTGCCCCTATGGCCAACTAGCCCCGGTCTACTCTAAATAAATATTTTCGAGATTTAAAATAAAATGCATAGCATGGCGCATTTATATTCTTTTCCACAGTTTTAATCTCATGAATTATTTTTAAAGAAATGAGAAGAGTGTTTAAAAGAACAAAAGGAATGTGCGAAATTTTTTTGCTTAAAATTATGAAAGCATTAGGCTGAACTGTAGAGGTTTTTATTCACTCACACGAGAGTGATTGTGTGATATAAAAAGAGCTTATAGTAGATCCAGGTATTGTAATTCTTGATGTCAATTTAGAATGTTTGCAAAACAATTAAATCAAGGGTAAGTCCGAATTTGTATTATGTCGCTTTAGAGCAAGACATTTATCATATATACACTGCGTATATTTTGTTTCAAAATATGTTATTATTTTAAGTAACCCGTTCAAATATTTTTAACGGAAGAGTACAGGTTTTTGCAGTTCTTTATTTAACTTGCTTCGTTTCATGTTTATAAATATGAAATTTAGCAAATGATTTTTCATACTCTGTATGATGTGCTGGAGTTATGAGATTTCATATCGTTGAAAGTTTTCAATGAGAATACATTACTTTCATGTTTTCAGAACTTAAATATCAGTTAATCAATGAATTTTAACTAAATTTTGATTGTATACACTTCTATAGACATGCTAATGTATGTGAGAAAAACTGATTTTAAGATTCCATAATATTCATAGTAATTAATTATGAAATCTATGAATGACTATAAAGTGGAAAAGAAAAAAAATCTTTAAAACCATGCTTTTTTAGTGAGCTAAAAAATGTAGTAATCTAATTTTTTAAATAAAAAATCTTAGTGTCAAAACAAACATGTAAAAATTCCAAAAAAAGCCAAGATTCCATAATATTTATAGAAATGAATTATGGAAAATATTAATGACTAAAAAGTAGAAAAGAAAAAAAATATATTCTTTAGAAACAATTTTTTTAGTTTTCTAAAAATGCAGTGTTATAATTTTTTAAATAACAAATTTGAGTGTCAGAACAAAAAAACGTAAAAGCGTTAGGCGCTGAAAATTATACTAAAAAGAAATTAAGCTCTAGTGAATATGAAGAATACTGAAGAGTATTTTTATCATCGCTACTCTCTCTGACGTTTCACATTTGACCCCTGACTTCTTTATAGACAAATTATTTTTCACTCGTCAGTACACGAATAAGAGCATATCTTAGAAAGCTTTCTTATTTTTATTATACAAATATTTTTATATCAGGCGTCTTTAATTACAAATTTCAATGTACTATCATAATTATAAAGCAAACTCTTAACAAATTTAATATGATTCGTACGTGTAAGAACATTTTGGAACATATTCTATGTAAATATGAATACATGAAGAAATACCTTAACTATTAATTGCAGCATTACAGAATGAATGCCTGGAATTTATTTCACACATTTAAACGAATTTATATAATGTATTAACATAGCATGAAAATTATTGAGACAATTAATTTATACCCGTAGGAAACTTGTATGATAGTGGGATGATTGTTTATATTATTTAAGGCGCATAAATATGAATATTCTCAAGCAATTAATTTTTTATTTTCCGTTTGAATGTGATTATCTAACTGCTATTATTATTTTAAATTACATATTTATGACAGAATTCTTGAGAATTCAATGTATAAAATTCTTTATTATTACACAAGAGATAATATTTTAATCATTTTATTAGCATTCTAAATGCATTTTTTAAGATTATAATTATATTTAAAAAGTGTCTTTGAAGATTTATTACATTCCATTTCTACAAGAAGTGATCCCTCTCGGAACTTTATGAGGAACGAAAAAATCTATACATACTTGAATACTGAGAAATCATTTATATAATGATGGCAAAAATGTCAAAGAAAATATCATCAGAAAAGAATTAATTGAATAATTGTTTTTAAAGTCATTTCACGTTTATGTAACATAAGACAAGATTATAGAACTTATAAAATCATTGAAAAATAAATTTTGAAGTCCTCATTCCAAAAAAGAGCGCAAATTTCTTTTAGTTTTGTAAGAATGAATAGTTTAATCATGTGATTTTTCTTATTTTGCGCGAAACAAGTACCATTTTCTGGTCACCACTGACGAATGGTCTCTACTGTATTTTTCGAAAATTTTAAATAGTTGTGAAAACCAGTTTTTGTTTATTCTGTGTATTGTTTTGTCTGAATGAAAGTGATATTAAATTTACATTCAATGCGTACTTTTGCATATTATAGAGTATGTTAGATTTTGCGGATTCCAATATATTATTATCCTCGAAGTGATAGGTTTCATATTATCATCATTTTTGCTAAGTGTAAAAGAACGAAAGATTTATTATGCTGGTTTCATCTTGAACCGCAATGACTTTGTTTGAAGATGCCAGTAGAAAACATTAACAAAAGCTGCTAATTTTGGAACACGCCGTAAAGGAAATAATGGGATACGAAACTGAAGAATGAAAATAAAGACTGAAGGCCGAGAATAGGAAAAGTTTTGATTCAGTTAAGCTATCAACTGCCATCTTTGAAATGCATGTTGAAAGCGATTTTTAATTTTTTGAATGGTTAGCGGATTTTTTGTTCTTTGTAATTCTTTCTCTTCAAGTACATATTATTAATTTGCTTAGTTGAAAATCGTTGGATAATGGTATCAAGTAACATTCTCATCATCTGAACACAGTTTAAAAATTACGATGTCGGTCCCAAAATTGCTTTTATGCTTGGGTTACTTTTAGAGATGCAGCCAATTTACGACGTCTATTTGGATATATCTATAAAATTAACTTCTTTTATCCTTTCTACGAGGCCTGTTGACTTATTTAAGTTGCCTTTCTCACAAATCATCTTTCCCAGGAATGAATTTCTACATATTATTAATTTGCTTAGGTGAAATCATCGGATAATGGTATCAAGTAACATTCTCATCATCTGAACACAGTTTAAAAATTACAATGCCGGTTCCAAAATTGCTTTTACGTTTAGGTTACTTTTAGAGATGCTGTCAATTTACGACGTCTATTTGGCTTTATCTATAAAATTAACTTCCTTTATCCTTTTTACGAGGCCTGTTGACTTATTTAAATTGCCTTTGTCACAAATCATCTTTCCCAGGAATGAAATTCTGGAAATGACATTTTGTGATTCTTAGGTTGTTCTGAGCAGTATAATTTTTAAAGTAATCTCTTGAAATTGCTGAAATTATAAATCCTTTCACTTTTCCAAGAATTCGATTATTTTCTATGGCATTAAATGATTAAAATTAAGCAACGTGGTTTTATCGGCAGTATATCTATGCTGAACAAAGCTGTAAATTCTTGGAATTTTTCCTTGAGGGAAATGAGGGGAATTAGTTGTTTATGAGCTTCAGGTGCAGCTTTTAAGAGGGGTAACAAAATTATCTGTTTACTTAGTTTGACAAATACGAATTCTTAATGCACACTTAATTAAATTTAACTCACTGGTATTTAATTGATATTTAGAACCAAAATAGAGCACTGTAGAATAATGATAGTAGTAAAAGATGTTCGAAGTGATTCTTTCGAAATTTATGAAGTGATTTGCATGTTTAATTAATTTTAAAAGATTTGTTAGTTTTTGGTGATAAAATGGATGAACCAGTCAATATTATTTTCATCGTTTTTGGGAAAAAATCAATGAAAATATCGTGTAATCAATTGATTTTGATTTTTTTTATCTACACTGCATATGATTTAAGTGACGTCACAGACATAGGCAGAACATCAGACCTCACCTTGACTAAAGCTGTGATGTCATACCCTTTCCCCTCCTGTAAGATTCCGAGTGTATAAGAAAATTAAATTAGCAGAGTGTATAAGAAAATTAAGAAAATTAATTCATGGTCATTGACGGGTGTCACATGACCATGAATTGTTTTCACAGAAATCAGATAATCGCATGCAAACACGGTTACATGTAAATGGAAGAATTACAGCCTACTGATTGTCAGTAAAAGTAAATGTAAAAAACATTTCTTTAGGTAGTTTTTCTCATTCATTAGTTAAAAAATGAACATAGAAAAAAAAGATCTCTTTCTGAATCATATTTCAAACTTTTTTAAAAAAAACTATTTTATTGCTTTACCAAAGAGATTTATTAAATTTATTTTCAAATGACATTGATATCTTATCATGTGGAGCTATATTCAAAACTAGTTTACATAAAAGAAATAAATAGCGAAAATAAACGTTCTTTAGAGTAAGTTTTAATGCTAGAGAGCAGAAATCAAGTAATGTGCAAATTATCCAGATAATAAGATCTTTGATCGAACAATAGCAAGGTTTTTATAAATTAATTGAATTAAAATTGCTAATATTCAGTAATATTAGTTACTTCTAATTTAAAAATACTCTATAGTTACATTCCATGAAGTTACAAAAAATGTCAAACTATAGATTATAATAAAATATATAGCGAAAATATATATTTAGCCAACTGATTATAAATAAACTTGTTTTCTTTTACTGAAACAAAATAATATTTATTTACTGATTAATTTGGTGTAATTCTGTGAATATTTGAAACCTCGCGTCGCGACACCCTAAAAGAAATATAAAATGTGTTTTTCATCACAGCCTTCAAAGGTTTTATACAATGCTGTCATGCATTTTGAAAACAATGTTGTTCCCAGGGGCTCCAGGCATCACAATTTATCTCTAACTTCTTTATCCCCATATATATACTATCTTACAAATCTATATTTATGAGCTTAAATCAATCAATGTACAAAATTATAAACCCATATTATGCACATATTTTGCACCCTGTATTAACAAAACAAATACATTAACTTATAAATAAAGTTATATCAAAAACGTGCTCGAACAGAAATGTAGAACATTTCACTCTCGAGAATGGAGGCAGTCTTAAAATTTTTATAAAATGAACCGTTTGGCTAGAATTGTTGGAAAAACATACTTTAAAGAAAAGTGAAAAAAAAGATTATATGGAAGTAAACAGTGAAAAGCAATTCTCAACACAGCACTATGATATTATATCTATTTTCCTATGCGAATTTTTTGCACAAATCTTTTCTTTCATTAGCATTAACAAAATTGCAATAAAATGTCTGCTTTTATCAGAATTAAAAAAATTACACTCAAAAGTCTCGCTTTTACCTAAACGATTCAAATGTTTTAATGGTGCCAAACTCGCCATTGACTCGCCAAAACAATTAAACCACTAAAACAATCACCATACTGAAACGGAATCCAAAAATAAAGATTCTTCCACGTGCCTTGTTTCTTATGACCTCAAGAAACCTTCATACCAAATTCTAAGAAAATTGAGCAACGCGTTTGATCTAACTGCTTAACAAACAAATTTACAGACAGACGAAATTCTGAACGGTCGATTTGAAGCAGAGATATCGCTTCGCTCGATCATTAATCAGTAGACTGTAAATATTCACGAATATTACATCTGAGTTAATATAAACGTCAAGCATTTCTCACATATCTATAAATGCATTTTAGAAAATTCGTGCTTAATAGCATTAGCCATAATATCCTTACTTAAGATAAAATTCACTCAATTTACTTTACCAATCTTTCTCTAAATTTCTAATAAAATACAATAATCTTCTATTAAGTTGGGAAGAGTAAATATATTTATTCAACCGATAGCAACAGTTTCCTTTATTCGATGGCCAAATTTATGCGTTAGGGAAAGTTTAGATAGTGGAAATCAATCCTTAACTCTATCAAATGTAGTGAATAACTGTTTCTGTAATAAATGCTATTTATACAAGCTCATGTAACTTATTTTTTGTAAGCAAGCAGAGGAAAACACCCCAAAAAACATTTCGATTATATATTTTTCTTCCAAAATAGCGGTCAAATATTGAAATGTTAACAAAGAAAGAGAAGAAAAATTGAAAGTATTCATTCACAGAGTTTGTACTTCCATTGCTGTCTTCCATCTTTGATCTGTATTTCAAAAATATTTCATTTATTTATGTCATGTATCTGGTATAAGAAAAAGCTTCCTTGAAAAAAGTATTTAAAAAAAAAGAAGTCTTAACTTTCTACATAAAGAGTTATTTCTGACAGATGTGTGACGTTTTTTACTATGAATACCGTATTTTCGGTAGTATTTGTGTTTTTCGTAGATTTATGATTCACAGAAATAAGGTAAAAAAATCGTTCGAGTTGTACTATTTTTCAAATTTCGATAAACAAAGGCAAGTGACATGTTAGCATTTTCTGTTTTTCTCCTTAAACTTTAATTGAAAAAACTTTTTTCAATTTTTTTTGTTCTGGATTATTTGAGAGAAAATTAAGTGTAAACCTTCCTAGGTAGAAATAAAGGAAGCAAAATAAAGTAGTAAGAATAGTCCATACTGTCATGTGATGAACGTCAAGCATGCCGCACCCATTTTGAAATCCAATACGTTAATTGAAAGAAGAAAGTTAAAGCGATTCTTACCACGTGACTGTGACGTCATGAGGATTTACCTTATTATAAAGCTATCCAACCACCTTATAATTCAAGATTAACATTGATTATTATTTTCAAGTTTCGCACCTTATAATTCAAGCGAATTTAATCTGAATTTCTTTCGCAGTCTTTAGTCTGTGAATTGTTCCAAAGTGATTGTTTTATTGAAAAGGTTGTTTGTATTTAGTGGAGCGAAATATTAAACATATTAAATTATCACCAAAATAGAAAGGACAGCAAAAAGGACAATGCATGCCTTTCAAATATTTTAAAATTTGACTGAAATCATTTAAATAAAACCATCTCTTTAATAAAATTCAAATCTATAGAATGTCTTCATACAAGCGCGAAATAATTCTTGATGAAAAATAATTAGCATTTTTTTTCTGTTATTTTACTCCATTTACTCAGTATTTTTTATCAGAAAATAACGACGGAATATTAAAATGTGGTTGTAGAATAGTTATAATGTCAGACAAAACTGATATTGAATAGTTAATTTTGCTTCTTTTGGTAAAGTTTTATGCAAAATATTTAAAGCATTCAATTTAAAAGGCTATGAAAACATTCAATTTAAAAGGCTATGAAAACATTCAATTTAAAAACTATGAAAACATTCAATTTATAAGGCTATGAAAACATTCAATTTAAAATACTTCCAATTAAAATTCAAAAGGATGTGTTTTTGAAAGTAAAAATTAAGTATATTACCTTTTAAAAATTTATATTCAATTTTTTTGTGATACTTTCATGCGAAAAAAATCATAAATTATTTTTATAGATAAAATGAAGAATGATTTGGCATGCAATGAGCTAAAATAATTATGGCCAATGGGCAAGAAAAATATGCCTAGTGAAGCACGGGAATGTATTTTGTCGGAAGTTATGAAGGTTTCCTCTTAAAAATTAGAAATCCCTCCGTGTAAGATATTAAGAAAACTGGATATAAATCAATTCTTACAAAAACTCTCATAAATGTTGCATTTCTCCGAATCCATCTTCTCACTGTTTTGCCTTTTCTTTAAAGGATTGACTTGCCTTTCTTATTGTCCAATCTTGCTTCAGAAAGCCTTTTTCTTCTTTTTCTAATGTTTTATTTTTTTAAATGGGTACGAAATGAATGATCAAAAATTCATTTCATTTGCATCAAATGATAATAATTATTTGAAAATTCTTTCACGAATTCTCTCGTTTCCATCATAAATTTCTTTATTAATCCTTTACTGAGTGAATATATTATAAGAATTTGACAGTTGTCCCTAGAGCATGAAATAATAGCATTATTGAAATGAGCTACAAGAAACACTTATTTAAAAAAGGAGCAAAAATAATTATCATATTACCTCAGCTGATGGGCTGCCCCTATTAGCACATGATGTTCTACAATATTCATATTATATCTTTTTCGATACTGTGCGGCGTTCAGAATATTTTAGCAACATCGTGGAGATATTGTAAAATATCTTCTGTTAATAGGGGTCGCTTAAGTAAGCAGGTCCTTGGCTTAAGCTTTAAATAATTATTTGTGACACATAACTTGTGGTGCATCTGGTTAATAGACCCATCGCCGATGACTGTTCATACCTCCATGTGAAAATTCGTGCATGAGACACTATGTTTCTATTCTTCTAGGTCCGTTAAATCAGTTTATGCAATTAAGTCCTCGTGATCGGGGTCTTCCTTGTGGCCATCATCATTTGATTTTTAAACTTCGCCTTTATTCTGTAAATTTAATTTCTCGATTCAAAAATCACTAGTAATTCAATTTAAAATGCTGTGTTTTCTTACCATTTAATTCCTGAAAATGCTGACCAAGGAATTTAAAGCAGTATATTTTTATAACTAGATTTTTTTTCTACAGTTTTAAAACCGATATTGCAAACTTTATGATTGATATAGATAGCAACAAAACGAGTAAACAGGTTTTAATTGAAATAATCAAAAAAGGAAGAAGGAAAAAGAAAAAAAATGGGACACAATTCATGTGAAGAAATTTCAAAAGATTAAAGAAAATTTTTCCCTGACAGAATGATCATAGACTCTTACAGTATAATGCTGTCATATAACATTCCTTTACCAAAAACGATAAATGACAAAGAAACTTTAATTTAAAGACTTAAAAACGAGGTATATTCTTGTTGTCATTTGCAGTACCATTAATACTGTAACTAATAAAAAGAAAAATAATTGTTCACCGAAATTGGAATTAGGTGTATTTAACTAATCAAATGAACTAATCACACTTATTTAACATTAATTATGAGAGCTATGAAATACTTTATCGTGTTCTTAAATTTTTATATCTGTATGACGCCTTTCGAATTTAATATCTGCTTCTTATTTTCAGGATGGTTATGAAATTCCCGCTCTGGACTCTGTTAACAGCAACGTTATATGTCGTGGCGCCATCTATGGGAGAACTGCAGACCTATTCTTTGGCCCCAGAAGCTATCTCCGATTATCTAGATGAAAAGCAAGCCCGATTTGTACTGCCCCGAATCCTGAACATGGCCAAGAAACTGGATCTGAAACTCGACGGTTACAAGCTACTTTCCGATAATCCGAAACTTGGGAAAATTCTACGTTTATTGACCTCGAATGGCGATTTCAATAGACACGCAGAACTTTCAAGAACAGAAATGATGAAGAAAAGGAAGTTCCCTGAAATTGATTCCAGAGGTTTCGATGAAGATATCTTCGACGAAGGATTTGGTGAATGGTCACCCATGAAACGCTGGTGATGGACTCGTTGATTTTTCTTTACTACGAATAGATATTCAAACGAGAATATAAAACGAACAAGTCTTCTCGATATTGACTCTTAATCGTTGTATTGTTATGCATGTGTGTACAATTTTATTTTTTTTGTCGAAAACGAATTCTTCTGTTGATTCAGCCTAAATCTGGATACGTAATTTTTTGGAGAGATTAACATTAAGTGTTTTGAAATATTTATTGTTTTTTTTACTTGTATAAATGTTTATAATGAATGCGCAGTTGTTGATCGTTCTTCGATGTTATATTCTGTAAAGTTCTATTCTCCCACTCCCTAAAATATTGATCATTGTATTTTTGTCTTATTAAAATTTAAATCAATTTTTGATGTCACATACATTTATTTGTCTTGATTAGTTTCTAGATGAGAGTCGTAAAACATTTACGACTGTGTGCATTAAGTCATTGAAGAATTATTAGTTCACATAATTTTTTGAAGCTATATAATAATGTTTCTTATTTGAATAGTATTTGGAATCACTCAGTTGTAACAAATTCCTTACTTTTAAAGAGGTTATCATGCATCTAACACATTTTTTAAAATTAAATCGCAAGAGTTTAGGAAAATTTAAGTAATTTAAAATTATTTGATGTATACATAATTTTTCTCTTTCTAAAAAGTGTTGTTCTTAACAATAACTACAGCAAATTTGTCAACTCATCCATGTGGAAAACAAAGCAAACAAAAAAATCTTCTTTATATATTAAAAAAAAAAAAGCGTGACTTAAAAATACAGATGTTAAAACAATATATAACATTCTACTTATGTGCTGATGAAAACTGTAAGTAGAATTATTTATCAAGTCATGTCGTTTATCAAGTACATGTAGATGGAAATCAATTGCATTCACGAAAATAAAATCTCTAAAAACATTTCTCCAAGTTATGTCTCGTTAAATGAGAGGTTATTTAGATACTATATAAAATGTCCTGAGAATCTGCGTGGAGTAAAAAATATAAATAGTTTTAGATCATTCAGAATATCAAGGCAATACATATGTATATATACATATTTTTAATTAGTTTTATTAGTGAAGCTAAAACATTGTTTAAAAAAATATTGAAAAATATTTCTATTTCATGAAATAATTTCGCTAAGTTGCTTATCTATCGGATTTTCAAGGCCTTTAACTTTCGGTCGGGCGCATCTAATCTGTGAGATGAAGCACCCATATTTTTTGGTGCCTAAGTGCGGATTTTACCGAAAAAGGTAGTAGCTTCTTGTAGCTTCCTGGTATCCAATCACTCACATTAGGGTATCGTGGTTTGCTCTGGAGTGATCTTTTGGTGTATGTGAGGAGCACGTTAAATTGGTGGTTGAGTTGCACCCGATTCCCTTTTTTTTTATTCCTCAAGTTTTTGTCAATATTTCTTTTCATGTGCCTTCAAAAGTTCCTATATCTGTTCCCCAGCCCCTACTTCAATGATATTGATAATTGTTTCCAATATATAGTTTTAAAAATGTCGAATTATTTCAGGCTCTCAACGACAACAGTTGCCATTGCTAAGGAACCTTACGGGAAAACAAACGTCAACTCCCTCCTGAATTCCTGGACAATGTTTTAGTTGAAATTGCAAGAAAATACAATAAAGATATTTAAAAACGCAAATATAACGTTATATGACGAAATAGTTCGATTTAATAAGCTTTGCCTTAAGGCGACCAGGGACCTTCAAGATCATTTTTAAAAATTTTCAACTAATCAAACTGAAATTTTACAGGCAGTAATAGGAGCACTATATTAGACAACACACAAAAGTTCACTGCAATATATTTATTTCTTTGTGAGTTATGGGTATAAATATAATTTTTATAACAATTAACAGCCTTTATGATAAATGTTCCAGGCGACCCAAAATTACTCGAAAGCATTCTAATTTTTAAAATTATTTACTCTAACCCTTTTCAAATAAAATTTGGGATTAATTTTTACGTTTCAGAAAGGAATTTCAAAATGAATTCAAATAATAAATCGATACTATTAATTTTGAAAAAAAAATATGCCCAATATTTGACATTAAAAAAGGCACTTATAAACGTTAAAAAAAGTTCTCTGACGTTAACTTGACTTTTTTCACAAAGCGTTTTTTTCCATCAAGCGTTGACTGGGAAAAAAAATTAGTTAAATGTACAATAATATATGGATAAATGTACTTACTTGAGAGGTATTTCAAAATAGAATAATTATTTTTAAAAACATGAAAAATATTTCATTCCAATTATTGTGACAAAAAAAATATAATAAATCAAGGGGGAAAAAAGGGAAAGGGAGCAAATGGGCTTTTTCATGAAATACTTCTATAGCAATTGACAGTGTATTAAACATAAGCAAGCACCTTTGTTAGGATGTTACAAAATAGTCCAAGAAATCATTTCATAATTATAATAAGCTGGGAAAAATCAGAATAAGAGGATAAAAAACAAAAAAAGATAATGAAGGAACGAAGTTTCATGCAAAAAAACTTATTAGTAGTTATGGTATCGTTTCTAAATTGTAGCATTACTGAAAAAAAAGAAGATGAAGCATTTGAATGATTTGTTTCATTTTTTGATAGCTGTATCTTGTGAACCTTACTATCCAAACTATATTGAGCAGAAATAAAATGTCTAATTCACAGATTTAATGGAACAATCACTCGATCAACGGAAAATATTAACGGCTGCATTACATTGATTTCAATATGATCTGTGCTGCCATCTAATGATAAGATTTGATTTCAAAGCTTTGCTGAGAGGGAATCAAAACTACACTATTAAAGGTATGAGATTTTTTTAAACAATTTTTTTCATCAAAAATCAAGATTGAAAGAAATTTATTGACCAGCATTTTCAAAGTTATAAACCCTTAATATCCGAGTATAAACTTACTCGATTATAATTTTATTACCTATTCCCTCTTTGTCCGTTGTAATAAGTTGTGAAGAAAGAGGGATTTTCTATGATAGATTTATTAATACAGTGCTTGGTTTTTAGTACGTCGGCTTCAAATTAATGCACCAACAAGAATGTATATGTATAGCATAAAGTCTGATGATATATTTGACACCACAATAATGATGATAAGTTATGAACACCACCAAGATGCGATATTAAATAACTATAGCAAAAGCAACTATACTCTTGCTGACAGAAAAAGTCAAGAGTTCGATCATGTTTTCTAAGAATTATACCATTAGTAATGAGATTATTGAACAATATCCGAGAAAGACTGCTCTTATGTTTCCTTAATGGGGCACATTACCTTCCCAACATTTTTTTTATTTCAAGTATTATTGAAAAAATTTTGATTGTGTTGAGACTTAAAAATCATAAAAAGCCATCTTGAGGAGAAAAAAAAATCCATTTTAATCTGCTTGTCTAGTTGAAATTAAAATTTTTTAAGAAGAATTCATTTTTTAAAAATCCCTACTACTTTTTTCAAATATGAATATTTTTTATTAAAATTTTATTTGTAGATTCACTGAAATATATTACACAAAACTGTGAATGGACTTAAGGTGTATATAATATTCGCTTAAATATAGATATTTTACTGAATTATATGGTGAAAAATGAGGAAATTTAGCACTACCTCATTTTATATATTGCATATAAAAAAACTGAGCAGCTGAATTCTTATTGCATGCATAGTTTTATCATATAATTAAAGATAAACGTGTACAAAAAATTTGAAAGCTCTATCTTAAAAAGAAAAAAACGTCTTAACATTTTGAAAACATGAATGTGAAGATAAGTCCGACATGGAGAAAAAGCCATTTAAAGTTGTTATTTGCGTATGTTTTTCATTAGTCATCGCAAAAAAAAATTATAAATAACTTCTGAAATATTAAAGATGCAAATTTGAAATTTTGATACAATAATAGAACGATAAGAGCAATGAAATAAGTCATTAAAATGAATATTATTATTTTGGCCATTTTTGGGTAATGTGCCCCCTTAAATGACCTTTTCCCTCTAACAAATATTGTTTTAAAAGACGATAAACTAATCTTTTAAGTCGTGCGGTATAATGAAATAGACTTACCTTTCAGTACGATTTCAGAAAAATTTTAGTATATTATTATGCTTATAATGTATGGCAATATTGATTTAAATAACCTTTCAATATTTATAACTTTTCTTCTTAATATTCTGGCAAAATTCCCCTTCGTTCCCTTCTCGAAGGGATCTCGATACCCTTCGTTCAATTTCTCGCAAGGATTTATAAAGGAACTTGAATAGCAAGGTTGGTACGTTTATCAAGATGGGTTGATAACGTAATAAATCATATTACTTCACGCTCTTATTATGAAAGTTCATGAAAGAATGTAGGATGTTCCCAATAAACTGTTAGTTGACTCTTATTTCCTAGTAACGGTACCTTGTAGCCTGACAATGAAGTATACGTAATTCAACTCATTAGCTAATGAGAGATCGGTTGCGAAGAAGAGAAATTTGGAAAAGTACAGAATTTTAACCTCACAAATTTATTTCACGAGCTATTTACAACAGTTATTCGCTACCGCTGTCAGCATCATTACATTTCTGCTCCTTCTTGAAGTACCATCCTGCACTTTTGGTACATAGACACATCCTTTCTTCCCATTTGATAAGCATGATCTTCCTAACTTTTTTCTTATGGTAAGCTTTGGAAGAAAGACAGCACCTCTCTACCTAGCATCGAAGTCAAATTACTGTTCACTTAATTCTTTCTAAAATGTTTGGAAGAGCCATAAACCTCATAGGGTGAGGTCCGGGCTGTACAGTGGTTACAGAAGTAACCGAATTTTTTCTGCTCCCAAAATTTTATAATATTCGATGCTTGTGGTCATGAACTATCGTAATGAAACATCCACGACGTTTTCAATTGAAATCTTTTCTGGTGATATATTTCACTAAGGTACTAACAGCCACCTCCCAAATAAAACGGTTATAAACTTATTCGTAAAAGAATCTCTATGTTAACATTTCTCTTCCTTTTAAAATCTTCTTTTCTCTAAACTACTCACATTCCGCTCCATTGTGAGCTAATGAGTAATATAATATGATAATAATGAATAATAGAATTTCAAGATGTGAGTGTCACTGAAAGCTGTTTTGAGTCATCCGTAGTCTGTTTTCGAAGTTGAAATTCAATTCATTAAAAATTTAAAATTTGATAATAAAAGTAAAACAGGGCTGAAGTAAATAAGTAATATATATAATTTTTTATTACTTATTTACTTCAGCCCTGAGAATAATTTTTTCTGAACTTATAAAAGAATAATTTGGTAGTATGATGTTCAAATTTATTACTGATTTTGAAAAATGTTTTCAAGTGAGTGTTTTGGCTTTTTAAAACCGCATCTCACACAAATAAGATTAAAATATTTCGAGCACTTTAAGAACCTCTTTTTTAAAAAAAGAACACTGTTTATCTACAACATATAGACAGCTGAATGCATTATTCTTAACTTATAGTTATTATTAGATACTTGCATGAATAATTTGATATGTGCATGGGACATTTCTGTTTACATCGCTTGTATTATGCTCTCTGTGGCGGGCGCTGACAAAAGCAATAGAGTTTTCCGTGTAATCAATCACCCGCGGAATAGGTTCTGAACATGAAATAATATCATTTTTGGCATTAAGTGAAATAACGCCCATTCGTATTACGAAGCATCAAGTCGCTGAGGCGGCAGATAGTTAGTTACACATTAAATAACATTCCGAATATTAGAAATTAATTTTTGCAAGATATGAAATGAAATATGATGCTTAGATATTTACTCAGATAGAGTAGTCTTTATAACTGATTTTAAATTAAAATGAATTAATATTGATTAAGTATCATATTTCTGTGCAATTTTTTAAAGTTTTCTGCAAAAATATTCTCAGATTCAATAAGCAAACTTCAGATAAATTAAGGAGCAAAAATATATATTCCAAAATATAGTTTTATTTTTTCTCCTATGTATGTTTCTTCATGTAAATGACTAAAAAAAAAATTCGTTCCCAATTTCTGTTGCTGTTGTGTTGATTCTGCTGAAGATCACGAATTTCAAACCATCCTAGAAGTTAGTGCTGGAATGAGTAATTGTTCTGAAGATTGCTCAAAACTTTGTTTGAATTTAAGAATGATGGAGTACTGTTTGAATATCATAAAGTTCTATATTCACAATTATACAACATATATACAGTTTCTTAGAAACACCTGCCACAATTTGTAGGCTGCAGTTACAATTCATTGGGAATAAAGAATTGAGGTCGTCTGCTTGTTGCAGTAAAGAGTAAATGCGTCTCCAAGGTGGAGACAATGCGGAAAGTGAAATAATATATATGCGGCCCGTCTGAGCGTGTAATGATAGCGGTGCAAAAAGAATGCGTCCGGTAAGTGCGGGTGACGTGAGCAGAATCATTGACAAGTAAACAGTAAACAAACTAGTAGCACCGCCTAGCGTAGGCTCTAAACTAAACATGCATAGAAACAAAGAATACAATATGCACTATTTTCGAATTAAAATGCAGTAAAATAATGGAATATAAAAATAATAGAATAAAGCATGCAGAACTCAAAAATACATTAATATTAAAAGAAATAAAGCAACAGGATGTCGAACATATACTCCCACCCCCTGTCAAGAATTTTTTCTTGACAGGTAATGATGAGGAGTTAGTTCAAAAAATTGACCATTTTCCCGTATTAAAGTTCTAGATTAAAGTATTTAAATTGCCTGTAATAAAGAGTCATTTTAAAGTTTTTGCTTACACACAAAATTCACTGTAAAGTTTTTAGGAATTACTGTAAAGTTTTTAGGAATCAATGAAAAGTTTTTAACAGTCATTGAAAAGTTTTTAACAGTCATTGAAAAGTTTTTAACTTGTAGAAAAAGTCAACAAAAGTCAAGTATCATCGAACGTCATCAAAGGTGTAACACATCAGGTACAATTGGGTCAATTTCACATTTGGCCTTTTTATTAGACCATTAAGTTCTTCAATGACTCAGCCCTTACAGTCTCTAATTTGTTGTTGTATACAAAAGTAAATTATCACCAGTTGTCAGCAGAAAAAGTTTTTATCTGTTGGGGTAGCTGTAGTAGTAACACTAGGGAACTAAGTCGTTCAGGGGGCTGGAGATCAGCTAGAACTCTCCCTCTCTCTTGTCCGGAACGGGAGTCAGGTAATCCCTGGCACAGCGTGGGTATGGTTTGCAGCTCTTGGATGCATTGTCAATAATTTCCACCTGGAAGGATAGAACACATTAGAAAGTAAATGTGGTGTGACATGTAAATGTAATGCATGGAAATCTTGGGCAAGAATGGAGCTTGTTTTATGGTTAACAGATAAGATTGTGGGATGTTTTAGTTGAAGTGGTCTAGATGAATTTCGTCGTCAGCCTCCCACCAGTAACACTCTGTTTTTAACCAGAGTAGGATCATGTAATGCTGGAAAACTCTTGGAAGAAATTGTCAAATTTATTTTCACTTGAATTTCATTTGCAGTCGTGGATTGAGGTGTATTTGCGGTTTGAGATCCACAGAAACTGTTGTGCAGAGTTTTGTGAACTTGCACTTCCGATGATGGAAGATAAATATTTGATTCAAAGATTTCTTCTTTTTCGCAAGAGCGTTTGAGCTCATTATCAATATTTACGTTACATATATTGATAAATGCGGTTTCCGAGTTGGAATATTCACCAGGCAGTTTGCCGGAAATTAAGAATCCAAAGATAGAATTTTATAAGATTATTTTGCTATTTGGATTAACAACCTGTCCTGGCAATAAAGTAGAGACGAAGTAATCAGCTCCGATAATTAGACCAGTTTGGCCTGACACATTAACAGATGGATCTGTAAGATTAATAATTGTCAAGTGCAGAAAGTCCTCTAATTTTAATTCTTGCGGCGGAAGTGATACGGTAAGTTTATTTAGCACCAATGCGGTAACATCCTTCGCCTTCTGGATGTTTTCTGAACGAATCGCGAGATCTATGACCTCTTTGTTCAAGCTACTCTTAGTATCACCCGGATCAATAATCGGATATCTTGCATTTTCACGAGGAAAATTCAGCTTGTTAGCTGAGGTTTCGGTAATAAAAGTCCCCGAATCCCTCGTCTTGACCTCTTGACCTAAGGCGCTCGAAACGGTCAACGACGAAGAGGGGAGAAGATAAGAAATTTATTGCTTGCAGCTGAGGAAGGTGTATTCGCACTAAAAATAGGAGTTTGTTGCTTTGCTTGATTGACGTTTCGTAAAGTCGACTGATCTGAAAGGTTGTTGGGATTTCGGCTGGCATGAAATGCCGAAACAGAGTCTCTCTGATAATTACTGGGTTTAGGAACTTCGTTCATTGAAATAAAATTATTCATTTGCATAGGCATATCAATATTTTTCATTTGCATAGGCATACCAATACTTTTCATTTGCATAGGCATATTAACATTTTTCATTTGCATAAGAGTATTAACATTATCTAACAATGTTTGCAGCTTGGCATTGGTTTCAAATAATTTTCTCACAAATTCTTTAATCTCACTCATTTTATCAGGTAGTTTAGAATCTGCTGCGCAAAAATCAAGATATAAATATATTTTGATTTTTACGTAATTTACACAATTTTTCTGTAAAATTACACAACCTTTCGATTCGGACCAGCAAATCGTATTTTCCAAAAGATTCCGAATCCGGCTGACCCAATGAATTTGAGATACGCAATAAAGCCGCTCTGCCACGTTTGCATTTATTCTTAATTTCCTCTGTGTCGTCTGCCATTTTGACTTTGCTTGAAACCAAACACAATCTTCAGAATAAATAAAAATTGTACTTATCTGAAATTTCCAGCAGTTCTAGGCATCTCGTCGGTGCCTCCAATTAATACAATTTGAGTTGATTGGGTTCGAATTTCGTAATAATTTCTAATAACTCCGCAAAAATTTTCCCCTTCATTTTTTGTTGTAATTTGATATCCTTTTGAAATAGCATCATTCTTAAATTAATTTTTGCTTAATTTGAAACTTTCAATAAAATACCTTATAAATAATATCACTTTTGTTTGTTTATTTTAATTGCGTAGAAACTTTCTTTAGCATAGGCTGTTGAGGATTAAATCATATTTTAATCAGAATCTTGGCTCAGTTACTTAGTAACCAAATCAAAAACAAAAACAAATATTTCGTGATTTATTGTCTGAAACACACACTTCAGTGGATATCGAATAGTAAAATGAATACCGGGTACATATTTTCTTGTTGGCTGTGTTTTCCAGATCAACCGCTTTCTATTTTGTTTCTACAAATTTAATTGACTATTTCTAGATTTTAAGGTCAGTCTTATTACAGGACTTGTTAATTATTTCTGACCACAATTTTTTCTTACATTGCAAAGTGACATATAACAATATAACTTCTGTTTAGATACATAGAATTAATAAAATTGTCTTTGTTTAATGGCTTTCCAACTGGCAATCTTAAATGAAAAGATAAGGCAGGTATTAGAATATATATTTACTAAGCCAAAGGCCTTAATTATCATTCGATAAGTCACTTTAAATTATCGTGTGTAGGTATATCGTGTCTATTTACTTTCAGACTTCTTGATATTGCTCGATAGATAGTGCTATACAAACAAGGAAGTTGCAATTTATTTATAATTCGGCCAACAAAAATAGATACATTAATAATGAAGTATGGTAAATCAACATCTAGTCATCCTTTATAGCTTTTATATCCGTTATATATAGTATTTTTTTCTTTATTTTCATCAAAAAGACCGTTTATGCTGTAATTTCGAAACTGGAAAAAAATTTAAGTAATTTGGTGAAAAAAGTTTTAAATTATTAGAGAAGGCAACGTGAAAATTTATGTGATCCCGATACTGTTCGAAATTTTTACGGTACTGACCATTAAACTTACATTTTTGATAGAAAGTCCCAATTTATAGCTAATAAAAGAAGTAAAATGTATCAGTATAAAACAAGTCAAAGAATATTTTAGAGACAACAATCAAGATTCTGTTGCATGTGCTTTTGTACAATAATTCCAGAAATTACATGTAAATGTTTCAGTTATGATCTAGGACTGTAAATTGTGATGGGTTTCAAATTTCGCTGCACCTAAATTACTATTAAGAATAAAAACTGCCTATTGTTGGCAACATAAATCATTTTGTGTTACAATTTCTGTTTCTTGTTAGTATTTTTTTATCTTTGTATTTTAAGGAAGAAATATCTTATTAAGGCCAATAAAGAGCAGCAAACTTATTTTACATCGTAAGCATTTATTTGATCTACATGTTACAAAAAGAAAATAAAATTCCATCACACACATTTACTTGATACATCAATTAAAAAGACAAGGAAACCAGCGGGAATATTTTCCCTTCGACTTTCGGTATACTTTCATAGCATGGCGTGTTTTGCGTTCAGCTTCGTACTAGAGGGAAGAGAATCGAGAATACATTTTGAACATGTTCTTTTTCTCTGTTTGGAAGCAAAATTTGTAGCAAATCGACAATTTTGGTGTGAAAGTTTTATATTAAATTTCACCCATACAGCTTGATTCGTTTTTGAGTTATCCCGTCCAAATGATACGAACGAATCTTAACACTTTTGCAGATTTTTCCAAAATATGATACTGATGTACAAATAGGGAGTTGAAACTATCGTAGTTTCATTTATCTAGCTGGATATGTTGTTGAGTTAATGTGTTCTCGTGCACATTGGCTGACGGACAGGTAATCTTTTCTACAAATGAAGTTCAAAATTCAACGTAGTTATACAATTGGGGTATAATTAATGTGACCATATGTCCCATTAATTACGGGACAGTCCGTTTTTTGGTAGCCTGTCCCGTTATCACCAAGCACAGCTTCGGGACGCCCAAATGTCCCGCTTTCAGAAAAAGGAACAACCCACGATAACAATTTTAAATAAGAAGAGACCAAAAATCAAAAAATCATACGATAATGTCTAGTACCCCGGTGATGACGGAGCATGCCCTATACTTGTCATATATATGCAAGTTGGTCAGAAGCCTGCTATCTCTCACTTAGTTCTAACTACGTTACACCGCATGAAGTGACTGAATGAAACACTGGAAATATTTTAAGCGAAAGTCGTTGGGTGGAACTGTTCATAAACTTTCACGCCAATAACTTAAATCATACGAACTTTAGTATAATTACTGAATATATTCTATGTCTGCCCGACACTAATGCTCCAATGGAAAGGGTCTCTTTTCTTATGAATAAGTTGCGGACGAGGTAGAAAACACAGTTGCAAGTCGCAATTTATAAAGCAACGTTAATTACCAAAGTTAATTTTAAAAAATCTTGCCAAGAATTGAATTCTTTTTTTTAAATCTTCACTAAATATACTGAAGCAAAAATGTGTTCTTCAGAAAAATGCAAGATCACACGAATTATTTATTTTCACGTGTTTATTCCTGATCTTTTCATTAATGAATAAAAACTGAAGAAATATGTGTTTTATTGACTTTACATAATATTAAATAAAAATTAGTAAATCTGTCCCATTTTGAGGGGAAAAATAAATGGTCACTTTAGGTATAATGACCACATACTAAACTTCCTTCGTAGAGCTGGTTATATTTATGAGCTATCGTGTTCACAGACAGATATATTTCCAAAGTTGTTTTTTCGGACTCATTGAAGTCTAAAACTTGGAGATTCATCAAAATCTTGAGGTAGAGATGTTCGACTATTAAATCATTATACTTTTAAATACACTGATCTCCAAATATTAAGGAAAAATCAGGAAAACTGTGATTGCGAAATTTCTATTCATTGGAATTTACTGAAATATGACAAAAATATTAATTAAACTATGCTTCTTAAATTAAGAGTACAAAAGAAAAACAATAACCTTCTTTTCTATCTTGACTTGTTTCACTAATTTGCATATCATATTCTGATTCATAATTTTGTTCTAAGCATACCGGGTAGTATTTATGAGAATTTAATGAAATTTACTTATTTTTGGAGGTATAATTTTCCATTTTCTGTTTTTTTCTTTAATTTTTGGAAACTAATGTTATATTCAGGAAATGAAAGAAGAAAAATGCACTTCAATATTTTTGGAATTTTTTTAAATGTCTATACTCAACTCATAATTATTTTCAAAACAAATTGTGTTTACTGAACAGAGCAACTAAAGTAGCTAATGGAGTTTTAACAGATGATCTTTACTCCAAAATTGTAGATCTGAGTCTAATTTTGGACTTAATTTGTCAAAGAGGGTTGATTATCTCTTCGTTTATCTGACGATATGTATGTTAACTTGATAACATAAAAGCACAAACTAGATAAATGAAATTTGTCAGGCGGCGTTGACACTAAAATTGTGGATCTGTATCTGATTTTGGACCAAATCGGTATATGCGAAGAAGTCCGGAACTGATACTCGATTATCTGCAGTATATGATGAAGCTAAGCACAAAACACGTCGTTTTATGAAAGTATACAAGAAAATCAATGGGTAAATTCTTGCTGGATTCAGTTGAAACAATATTTATTAAAGGATAAAATATACCACTGCTTAATGGAATACCATGTTTAATGCCGATTTTTTTAAGTAAGCATCTTTGCAAAAAAATTAAAAATTCTCGTTTAAGTTTAAATTTTATCATAATAGAAAATATAAGAGATGTTACGAAAATAGACAACTTTAAATTAATTTTTCCATTTTCATATATTTCAGTGCAATTATTTTAATATATATACAAACTTAAATAACATTTGAATATAATAATAAGCCGGGTCTTTTTTCATCACTATAATATTTTTTTATCTGAAAATAATACATCTCCGAGTTGTATAGGGAGCGCAGACTACTTGTCTACGCAGGACAGATTAATCAAGTATGTTATAATGAAGGGAGAATTCTATATGAAAGAACAGGCATAATCAAACAAAGGAAATAATAAAGCATATATCATTTTAAAATAATTTAAAGTTATTTTTTTTTGGAGATAGTAGGTTAAGGTTGTACGTAACGTGAATGGTGAGGCAGTTTCTCAGGGAACTTTTGTTTGTTGTAGTATATTGGCCGCTGTCCTTATCGCTTACTTTGTTCCTAAAGCATGCTGTTTTTATGTTGATTAATCGAAAGGTTTATTTATTAATTGAGGAAATAACATATATGTCACTAATAGCACACAAATTTATGCTGATAAGATGTGCGTTTCTTTTCTCAAAACCTTTAGATATTCATTTTTGAAGCCATCGTTCGTCGCGTGAAATTGCCAGGCGGGAAAATATCTGTTGAAATCCAGTTTGCTCCGTGCCGGTGGGGAGCGTCATTCCTCAAGCACGCATGCGCAGCGTAGGGCAAAACAAGAGAGACGAACCGAAACTTTTTAGAGTTGTATAAATAGAAAAGGCGAACTGAAACTTACTGTTATTTAAAAAGTTAAAGGTTTGTTTTCTTCTTTCAACAACATGTGTGTTAGTTTAGCTTGAAGAAGTATAAATTCGGCTTCTCATTTTTAAAAAAACCGGACAAAAATACGAGCGTTTGTTAGATTGTTGTTGAACTTTCAATACTTTTTGGAAACTCTTTGCTGCTACTGTCTAGTCATCTCAAAGAAATTATAAGGAAGATTCGATATATAAGTAAGTATTCTTACTATTTTAAAATATTTTTTGTTACCCACGTTCTAATGTACTAGAATTTGGAATAGACTATTTTAATACTTTCAGAACTTAACTATCAGTTAATCTATCAATTTCTTTTAACTTTGATTCCATATCTGTGGCATTATATTGACGTGGATTTAAGAAAATTGTTTTCAATATTCAATATTATTTGCAATAATGAATTATAAATTAAAGAATAATAGTTTAAAGATAATTTAAAAGACCATACTTTTATCGCATAAATAAAAGAGTGTTTTTAACTACTGTTGTTAACCAATTTATTTACTAAAAGTAAGTAGTTCATATTAAAAATGTATAAATAGAATTACACATTTCCATGCTATGGTATTTTAATAAGTTATATTTATTATACTTACGCTTTCAGTGTGAATGAATTATATTTTTTTGTTGAAAATTATGAATAATGTTCAACTTTATCATGAGATTGTTAGATAAGATTATAAAACCTAAATTGATTATTATTTTAAAATACTATTAATACCTCTTTATACGACAGGGGTTGTTTCACATTACTCTATTTAATGAAATGTCTTGAACACAAATAATTTAATTTTAAATATAAAATTTTAATTGATTTTTTAAGTTCAAAATATTCAAGTGGAAATGTGAATTATTTAAAATAATTTAATTTTAAATATAAAATTTTAATTAATTTTTAAACTTCAAAATATTCAAGTGGAAATGTGAATTATTAAAAATAATTTAATTTTAAATAAAAATTTTAATTAATTTTTAAATTTCAAAATATTCAAGTTTAAATGTGAATTATTTAAAATGAAGTCGCTAGATTCCACTTTGGGTTTTCAAAATTCGTTTTAAAGCGTATTCGTTAAAAAAAATTATTTTTTTGTCACAAATTTGTTTCTATAGTGCTATCGTAAAGAAAATAGTAACATGTTCGTTAGAAGTTAAAATGGATAAAGAGTGTTTTCTTTTCCTTAAAAGTGATTGCAAAGATTAAAATTGCATTCATTTACGCATTCTCTCTCATTCGCTCTTTCATTCACACATTAATTTATGAAGACGCAATATGACGAACGGATAAATCTAGATAAAATTTTTAAAAAAAACTAGATAAAATCAAAAAACCTAGATAAAATGAAGTTCACGAACTTCATTCTTTTTTAAAAAACTTTCGTGAGCGAAATGTTTGGAAATCAAAATTACTTTCCACACAAAAAATTATGAGTACAATGGAGTAATACGTTCCAGGACCCCCGCTGATTACTTATCTTTTACAAACAGTACAAAGGTGTCACAGAAAAAGGCAAACACATGTCTAAACAAATAAAATACAAATAATTTTATTTTCTTAGCCATGTGTTAAGCAAATAAATGCAAATAATTTTATTTAGTTCTACCGTATCAGTACGGAGGAGAGTCGATAGCATAAGTTAGTGAAAGGTGACAAAGAAAGTAAAATGTTATTGCTTGAAATGTAATTCCTCTTATTTTTCCTGTCCTTTGGTACCATTTGATTGTAATTGCCAGAAGTCATTAAAAGGTATGCATCTCATTGAAATGTTGCCCAGGATGATTTATTTTGCCTATGTTTTAAAATGCTTTCGAATTAACTCATGGCATAATCAAAGAAAAAAAAATTCATGATCCACTTATTCTGGATAATAAGTCACGAAACTTCACACTGCAGTCTATTCTGCACGTACCTCATAGAACAAAGAGCATTTCTGGTTCTATTATGTGTGGCAATTATTTTTCTGCTTTCCTTTTTGCATATATTTATAGCATATGATATTTTCAAAGATAGGAACTAGCTAGAATTAAAATTAAATTCATATCATAAGGAGCTTGTACTGAAGAACTGAAAGTCATTTAATAACGGTTGTCTATTTTTTACTGATATATTAATTAATGGGGTTTTAAAAAGCTTACACTTGTTTGTATCTAGAGAAAAAGTGTGTCATTCGTGTTTTATTATAATTTATTTTAAATATTTTTATAACACGATTATTTAAAATAATTTATATTAAATAATCGTATGTTATTATAATTTATTTAATAATAGATGTTTCATTAACAACAGCATTAGACATAATTTATTGTCTATTAGCAGATACCTGTCAGGAACATTAATCCAAGTACTGCCAGATACATGCTATCTTCCCCTTTTATTAAATGTACGAAAACAGTAACATAATAATACAAATCCAAATTGTTAACCCTCTGACTACGGATTTTTTTTAAAATCACTATTTAGATGCAACGTTTGCAAATGTGTTCAAATATCGTTGAGCCAAGCTAATTGTTATTTATATGCAAAGCTTTATTAGTATATATATAATAAAACGCTATAAAAGCACTAAGTTAACACATTAGACTGTGAAAATAGCAGGATGCAGCTGAAAATAGACTTGCTTCCGATCCATGGTAATCGTGGGATACGCAGTCATAGGGTTATATATAATACAGTGGCGAATCCAGGATTCGGGTCTAGGGGGGGGGGTGAGGTCATAAAAATTTTGTGTCGTAGTGACGAATGTCAAATCTCATGGCTTATGCAAACCAAAACACTTTAACTTTACAGACTTTCCTCACCTGACAATAAGAATCATAAATAACACTACAATACTTTCGATAATTTAATAAAAAAATACAATTAAATAACTATACAAAAAATGTTTTCTACCGCGTCAACGCTACAAGTATAAGTGGAATGACTAGAAAAGTAGGAAAATGTTTGAGCCTGTCAAGCCAGAAAGCAATGTTATCATTTTTTTACAAATTAAAACTAAGAACAAACAGTTGTAGTGATTTTAAATAAAATACTTTTAGTTTCCCCCGGGGGGGGGGGGGCTGTAGCCCGATAGCCCCCTGGATTTGCCACTGATATAATACAATTAATTACACGAATGCAGCAATGAACAATATACAAAAACAGTAAGATTATTTTTAATAAAATTGCAATAAGGTAAGCAATAGATCCTACAGGATTCATCATGGATTCCCCGAAAGATTTCAAAATTGCATCGGCGTACTGATGTACCTATTCTCAAGTACCTGTGAGAAACATTAAAAGCCAAATACTGCCAAAATGCATCACAATTCGATGTGTTTTGTGTTAGGCAAATTTATTCGTAAGCCGAATTCGTGACTCCAGACATTGGTGAACTGAGGTGCAGAAATCTCTCCTCTTCGTCTAAGGCTTAGCATTCTGTTGTAATATTACTCGTTATCGTTTCCATCATTGCATAGTTTTTTTGTGTGTGTTTAACAAACTAACATCAGATTTTATTATTTAGGCATCCTGATTAGAGACATGTTGGATAAAAGTTCTCACAAAGGCTTCTGGAGCTTGATCTGTGACTGTGAAACAGTATCTCCTACATGCTCCACTGGAATTAATACAATGTTAGAGATCTTAAGCAAATTACAAGAGAAATTACCTGAATTGTTCCCGATGCCACCTAAAGCAATGAGACATAATGAGTTGGACAATCTCCTGGTTTTCACTTCAGATGACTCTGTTGAAGGAATTAAAAAGAGTGCTGAAGCTATAAGGAGCAATGTTGACTTTCCGTTCATTATGTATTATTTTTTAAAAAAAGATCCTAATTCCAAGGATAAAAGAATGCAGTATAGGCACACCCCAGATGGTGAATTGTATAAATCCAGCAACAAGGATAATTCTGCAGGGTCTTCCTGGAAACTAATTAGTAAGTTTGAGAGATTATTCAATGTTCAGATTATTATATTTATTTAACAAAGATTTAATTTACCTTCTCAAATTTCCATAAATATAAGAGTAGATTATCAAGCTTCTGAAGATTTTTTTTGTTAGAAAAAAAGTTCTTATTTTTAAAAATAAATGCGTGATGGGAAATCGTATTTAAAAAAATATATATATGTGAAGTAGGCATATTTTTAAAAGATTTTGACGGATTCTTGATGTTGTTTCTATGTAATAATTTTAATTAAAAAATTATATGCATCTTTTATAATGTATATCATGTTTATAATTTATTTAAAATCAAATTATTATTATCATTTATTTTTTATAATTACATATGAAGCTATTAAAACTATGTTTAAACGATTCTTTCGATTATTTTCAGGATCTTTTATACCTGATTCAATATCTGGTCGTTTATTCTTTTCAGAATACACGGCAAATGCGTCAAAATTTTTTTATGCATCATTCACTTGTTTCGTTACGTAATTATGACGGTGATTGGATGTCGTGGAATATACATTGCAGAGCTTTGAGTCCTTATCGATACATGTAGAGTCAGAGTTGTCGATTTTTTTGATTTTTATCAAAAAAATTCGATTTATTTGATTTAAATCTGCTTTTTTTATTTAAATCAAGATTTTTTTATTTTAATTATTTTTTAAAACTATATATATATATTTAACATTTGTATATTAGACAATAGAGCGTTATAGTCTTAGAATTATATATATATAACAACATCAGTCATTATTTGGCTGTACTTTCGTTTAAAAAACAAATTAAAAAATTTAATTCAAAAATGTAACAACTATTTAAAAATTTGTGAACTAAAATATAACAATAATATACTTTTGAAATATAGACAATTTTAATAAGGAAAAAAGGAACAATATAATAAAATTGTCATTTCTTGACTGGATATATTATTGTATGTTAGAATATTATGAATTTTACACTCAGCTGTTAATTTGTTTCATTATAAACACAAGTTTGGACTTTCTTTACTCTAATCTGTTTGACCCAAACATTAAATAAAAAATTTCTACATAAATTTTTTAAATTCAGATTCAAGGTGCATTGAGTCACATCAGGACTACCTGTCCAAATTTCATGAGTAGAGTGGGATAGATTCGTCTGGACATTGCGCACACGCTCACAAATTGCCTTTCATGGTATAGATCATAGTTTAATGCACTATGTAGATGTTTGTATATCTTTGGAGCCTTATTGCATTACTTAATTATTTTTAAGAATAAAACCTTTATTTGTCCCCAACATATCTAGATTTCTCCAATTAAAATGAAACTCACTGCATTTCCTATGTTCTTTCTTTGTAGCTGATCCTTTCACAATATTTATTTTATTTTATAAAGAAGGAGTATCTCATGCTTTGTTTTTATTTGTTGCTCATTAGAGATTTATTTAACCCTTCAGAAGCTTCTCACCGTTAAATTCAACTATATGAAAAATAATGGGTTTAGGATAGGCTATTGTAGTCCTTGATGTATATAGCGTGTATCATGATTTTGTTTAGAATAAGTTATTAGAGATAAAGTTTGGGAAAATTCCTTGACTCGGAGATAAGAAATTTTTCAGTTCTGGACGTTTAACAATTTTAGCAAAGTAACTCGAAATTTTGCTCCAATATTCTTGAAGTTTTAATTTATAATTTTCTGTAAGATTCACACAATAATTTTCGAGTGTATCAAGGTGGCTGTCTTAAGGGGTTCTCATGAGGTGACCGAAAGGGGATGACTCCCACGGAATGAAACAAGTTTTTTAAAAACTTTTTTGTAGATTCTATGTCTAGACAATAAACTAAACCCATTCATGATGTTTTCTCATCATATTTCAAAAAAATTATTGCTTTGCCCAAGCGTTAAAATCTAATTTGCTTCCGTTCTCAAAAATAAAGATATGGAAAGTCTTAGTTACATCAAGTCATAAGATATTTTTTTTATTTTCTATATATTCTTTCTTTAATATATTTAAGAATATTTTAAAATCACTATTTAAAGATACATGAACAATTTTATTTCATTAAAGCAGATTACTTGATATTTAAAATAAAGTGTTTAAATCAGTGATTTTAATCAACTGATTTAAATCCACAACGATGTGAGAGTATCATTTTAATGATGCTCTGCACTTTTCAAATAAATTTATTTTACTATCTGTTATAGTTTTCAGATACAGAGCTCTAATCTAAAATTAGCGCTAAGAACTTTGGGATTTGTCTCAGGTTTGTCAGCACATAGTGATTTTACTTTAGGTTGACAGAGTGGTGGCTGGTCCATTAGGCTGCAGATTTGCCCAGAATTATTTTTAAACTTGAATTTTCATTTTAACCTTATTTGCTTAATTTTCCGCTCTGAGAGTTCCATGATCAACGAAATACAAAGAATAATGAAGAACGAGGAAAAAAAAAAAACAGAAAATAAATGACAAGTAAGAGAGATACTGTTGGGCCGTGTAGCCCTCGAAAGCATAAATAGCAATACATGT
>BGPR01000741.1:276432-303167 GCA_013235015.1 Araneus ventricosus
TTATTTTAATTATTTTTAAAAACTATATATATATATATTTAACATTTGTATATTAGACAATGAGCGTTATAGTCTAGAATTATATATATAACAACATACCAGTCATTAAGCTGGCTGTACTTTCGTTTAAAAAACAAATTAAAAAAATTTAATTCAAAAATGTAACAACTATTTAAAAATATTTGTGAACTAAAATATAACATAATATACTTTTGAAATATAGGACAATTTTAATAAGGAAAAAGGAACAATATAATAAAAATTGTCATTTCTTGACTAGATATATTATTGTATGTTAGATGGAATTTTACACTCAGCTGTTAATTTGTTTCATTATAAACACAAGTTTTGAAACTTTCTTTCTCTAATCTGTTTGACCCAAAAATTAAATAAAAAAATTTCTACATAAAATTTTTAAATTCAGGATTCAAGGTGCATTGAGTCCCATCAGGACTACCTGTCCCAAATTTCATGACTGTAAGTGTGATAGCTCGTCTGGACATTGCACACGCTCACAAACATTGCCTTTCATAAGTATAGATCATAGTTTAAATTGCACTATGTAGATGTTTGTATATCTTTGGAGCACTTATATGCATTACTTAATTATTTTACATTTGAATAGTAAAAAACTTTGTTGTCCCCAACATATCTAGATTTCTCCAATATTAAAATGAAACTCACTGCATTTTCTATGTTCTTCTTTTTGAGCATGATCCTTTCATATTTATTTTATTTTATAAAGAAGGAGTATCTCATGCTTGTATTTTTATTTGTTGCTCATTAGAGATTTATTTAACCCTTCGCCGCAAGCTTCTCAACCGTTAAATTCAACTATAAATGAAAATAATAGGTTTAGATAGGCTAATAGTAGTCCTTTTTAGAATGTATATAGCAGTATCAGAAATTTTGTTTTAGAATAGGAATTATTAGAGATAAAGTTTGGGAAAATTCTTGACTGAGATAAGAAATTTTTCACTCTGGACGTTTAACAATTTCAAAGTAACTGAAAATTTTGTCCAATATTCTTGAAGTTTTAATTTATAATTTTCTGTAAGATTCAACAATAATTTTGAGTGTATCAAGGTGGCTGTCTTAAGGGGTTCTCATGAGGGGTACGACTCCCACGGAATGAAGCAAATTTTTTAAAAACTTTTTTTTGTAGATTCTATGTCTAGAAATAAACTAAACCCATTCATGATGTTTTCTCATCATATTTCAAAAAAATTATTGCTTTGCCCCGCAAAGCGTTAAAATCTATTGTTTCCGTTCTCAAAAATAAAGATATGGAAAGTACTTACATCAAGTCAATGAAATATTTTTTTTATTTTCTATATATTCTTTCTTTAAATATATATTTAAAATATTTTAAAATCACTATTTAAAGATACATGAACAATTTTATTTCATTAAAGCAGATTAACTGATATTTAAAATAAAGTGATTTAAATCAGGATTTTAATCAACTGATTTAAATCACCAACGATGTGTAGAGTATCATTTTAATGATGCTCTGCACTTTTCAAATAAATTTATTTTACTATCTGTTATAGTTTTCAGATAAGACTCTAATCTAAAATTAGCGCTAAGAACTTTGGGATTTGTCTCAGGTTTGTCAGCACATAGTGATTTTACTTTAGGTTGACAGAGTGGTGGCTGGTCCATTAGGGCTGCAGATTTAGCACCAGAAATTATTTTTAAACTTGAATTTTCATTTTAACCTATTTGCTTAATTTTCCGCTCTGAGAGTTCCAAGATCAACGAAAATGCAAAGAATAATGAAGAACGAGGAAAAAAAAACAGAAAATAAATGAGCAAGTAAGAGATACTGTTGGGGCCGTGTAGCTCTGAAAGCATAAAAATTCGCCCATTGTGCAAGCTCAGAGGAATCTGGAGACAAAAGCAACCCTTTCTTTGAGCTTCAAGTATCAGAGCTGCATTCCGCTTATCTGGTTTGTGGGGTCATGAAATAAAATCGATGCTTTCATTCCTTCTTTTTCCCCTCATTCCCACCCAGTCTGCTTCGAGAAACATATCTGACTGACAGAAACACGTCTGATTTATTGAATATCTATTCAGTGGCGAATCCAGGGGCTATCGGGCTGCAGCCCCCCAGAGTAAACCAAAATTGTTGATTTTATTTAAAATCACTGCATTATGTTCTTAATTTTATTAAAAATAACAATAAAATCGTGACAACATTCATAGGCTCTGCCAGGCAGAAACTTTTACTTTTCTGCATCCACTTGTACATATATGCCCAAAGTATGGCACCTTGATTTTCACATTTTTTAGAATTCTCCGGAATGGTTTAACTGACTGCCTTTAAACTGAGATGTAAGAATAGACAATAACTCATTTTACATTGAAGATTCGGTCCTGATGCAATTAGGGGCCGTCTACAACGATGAACACAAAAGCTTTTGCACCCCCGCTTCACAGAATACTGAAACAAGATGAAACTTTCAGAAATAGTAATGTTTAATGTGCATAATATTGCAGGAATTTTCGTAAACTCAGCTCAAATATTTAGGAAGATATAAAGGTTTTCAAACATTTCATTTCCCACCTGTTTTTTGCTTATAACATGCAGAGTTTTCTGTTATTATACGAAACTTCAGAAAAATGACAATATGTTAGAGAAGCATTTGTAAAATTTTGGAAAGGAATTGTTGAATATTAGGAATTATGAGTAATTTTAGTAAATAGTTTTACTGCATGCGCGAAACATAGTGTAATTTTTTTTCTTTACAACTTTAAAGCCAGATATATAGGCAACTTATGAAAAAATTTCAGTTCAATATCAATAGTATTCAAAAGATATCGGCATTACAACGAGCAGAATTTTAGCTCCTGTCGAAGAGGAGCTAAAAGATGAGGGTTTACACAAATTGATATTTTAAACTTACTTTAAATAGTTATATTGAATTTAAAATGGTTAGAATTTGCTGCATACCCATGAACACTTATCAATTACGTGCATAACTTAAATTCACAAATTGCAATATAAATAACAAAAATTTTATTACTTTAATTATATTATTTACATGATTGTTCAAGTTACATATTACAATTTTATCCAAACGATATTTTTAAATATATTTATTATGGCGAACGATTTTTATCTATAATTTATTTTCTTAAAATATTTTAATAATTCTATATATATATTTTTTATTCTTACGAATATTTATGTGTTCATGGGTATGCAGCGAATTCTAACCACTTAAATTCAATATAACTATTTAAAGATACAAGTTTAAAAAATATCAATTTGTGTACAACCCCTCATCTTTTGCTTCTCTTCGACAGGAGCCAAAATTCTGCTCTAATAGCGATATCTTTCTGAATACTATTGATATTGAACTAAAATTTTATATAAGTTGCCCTATATATCTGGCTTTAGAGTTGTGAAAGAAAAATTACACTATGTTTCGCGCATGCGCAGTAAAACATTATTTACTAAAATTACTCATAATTCCTCTAATATTCAACAATTCCTTTCCAAATTTTTACAAAATGCTTCTCTGACATATTGTCAATTTTTCTGTAAGTTTCGTATAATATAATAGAAAACTCTGCATGTTATAAGCAAAAAACAGATGGGAAAATTTGAGATTTTTTAAGAAAACCTTTATATCTTCCTAAATATTTGAGCTGAGTTTACGAAAATTCCTGTAAATATTATGCACATTAAACATTACCATTTCTGAAAGTTTCATCTTGTTATTAGTATTCTGTGAAGCGGGATGGGCCAAAAACGTTTTTGTCTTCATCAGTTTGTAGACGGTCCCCCAATTGCACTCAGGACCGAATCTTCAATGTAAAATGTGAATTATTGTCTATTCTTTATATATACGAAGTTTAAAGGCAATCAGTTAAACCATTTCGCAGAAATTCTAAAAAATGTGAAAATCTGCAAGTGTCCGGATGCTTTTGGGCATATAGTGTACTTGTAGCGTTGATGCGGTCGAGAACATTTTTTGGCTAGTTATTTCATTGTATTTTTTATTAAATTATCGAAAGTTTTGTAGTGTTCTTTATGATTCTTATTGTCAGGTGAGAAAAGTGTATAAAGTTAAAGTGTTTTGGTTTACATAAGCCATGAGGTTTGACATTCGTCACTACGATCCAAAATTGTTATGACCTCAGCCCCCTCCCCCCAGACTGAATCCTGGATTCGCCACTGATTATATTTCTTTTGTCAGAAGTCAAGCTTCGGAAAAAAGTTACGTGGATAATTTTCTAAAATATTATTCAGATGCAAATTTTTATAAGGAGGGATTAAAGCGTACTCAGGTAACATGGGAATCATCGAGGACGCTCAGCTATTAATCTACAATAAATATTTATTTACATAAAACAAAGAGTTGTTGTTTACAGTTTCCAGATATAGTTTTATTATATTTAGGAATTGGTACAGAATATCTCACGGCTGGTTATTTAATATGTTTCAAATGCAGAAAACTTCATATCTGGCTTTGAAATTAAAAGTTTTAGGCTACGTGGAGATAAAGTAGTTTTTAAAATTATGTTTTCTTGATAAATATTTTTTGCAGCACTGATCGTTTTTGAGCTGACGAGCCGCCACTGGGTAAACATTTCTTCCACAACTCTTGCTTCTTTTCTTCGAGCTGATTTCGCTACATAAAGATAAATGAAATACATCCTTAATATTAAATTATTGCATTTCAAATTAATTTCTAAAAAAATATTAAATCAACTAAATTGATCTCATGATGATACTTCGTTCCGCACGTTTGTTGCAAGAACTATCTATTTAACCTTTTAATTTCTCTTCACAGGTAAGAATACGAAACTAACAGCTGTTTCTGATGAGTTGCTCCCATCTCAGGTGACTGATAGGGATCATATCCATCTGCCTACTAACGAAGAAGATTTTAAGAAGGCAACAAATGGAAAAGGAGGAAAATGGATATTGCACTGCTCAGATTGGGAAACACTGGACAATTTATGGAAAAATCTGATCCGTCTTTATGACACGGGAGTTTTAGTCGGTCTGAAGTCATGTTCTGCAAAGTTTTCGGTTACAGAAATTTCTCCATCATACCATACGAAAGCTATTATGTGCTATACTGCAGATGCTGATTGTAAATTATCTGTGAAAAGAGCAGCACAGAGTATTTTTATTTGTACTGGATACGATTTTGAAATGTACTACAAAAGCAATGAAGCTTCCCTGGTTGGACGATATCGTCATGAAGGATTCGCCAGCGTTTCGAAGTACATGTTCACCAGCAGAGGTGAAATGTTTGAAAGAGATTATCTTAGAAGATGGAAAAAAATTATTTTCAACGAAGGAGAGCATGAAGAAATAAAAAAAGAACATACTGAAGAGTTGAAACCAACAGTTTTGTAGCATTATTTGGCGAAAATAATACTTCGTACTTTTTACTCCATAAAAATTAATTTTCTTTCGGATTACACCAAGTGAAAGTCATTGCATCACTAATTATTTCAGAGCGTGGTTTCTATTTAATCTATTTTAAGAAGCTATCCATATTTTAATTGTATTTCATCTATATAAGTATATTAGTAGTTTCCTGAATATGCGTTTAGTATATCCTTATTCGGTACAAATGCTTATTGAATTTTCTTAAAAAAATGTTATTTTAGCATGAGTTAAACATATGAGGATTGAAAAAGGGAGCCGAATTTTAAATGTTGATATTCAGTTCGAAACAATTTTACACATAATTTAATGAGAATGTAGTCACTTGAACTTTTAGATGTCTCATTTAATTATATAGAAGTATGATCAATAGAATAAAGTAAAATTTAAATAATTTATTAAAAGAATATATAGTTTGCATATTAACCTATAATGTAATGTTCCTTTTTGGCATCACACAGTATGTTTTCGGTTTGTAAATAATAAAGTAGTATATTGTATAAAAATGTTGCAAAATGTGCTCAATTACGTTTTAACATACATTATGCTTTTTGTTCAAGAATATATTGCTTTTGTATGCTCCAAATACTTATTTAAAAAGATATTTGTTTTACTAAAATTGAATTTTTTCTCATGCAGATACGCAAAGATATCATTGACATTACTGTTAAATGTCCTAAAAATCAAAATGAATCATATTTTAAATTAAAGGTTATTTTTCCTGAATAAAAGTCTACAATGCTGAATTTCAGGGGAAAATTTAATTTACCATCGATAAAATACGTCCTATAATAATGTAATATATCTATTATTATCTAATAAAACTCTTACTTAATCAATTATTTAGTTGTATATTATTTTCTCATTGCGAAGTTCATAATTTTGTTATTCTATAATAAATTTTATAAAAATTGATAAATTAAATTGATAATTAAAAACTTCAGTTTTTCCATAAATTGCAATTGAAATAATTAAGTTAAATAGTTGTGTTTACTTTTCAATTCTACTCCATTGATTAAAGGAAAAATTTCATTTTTTTAATTAAAATTAATTAACAATACTAAAAATTTGGAAATTAATGCGTTTTTAGAACGGCGTGTTTTTGTTTTATTACAAATTGCACAAATTTAACATCAAGAAAGTTTTAAAATATCCAAATCAATTGAAATATAATGATTTAAGTTCTAATAATGGATGATGGCAGTAATGTTTGCTATTATAGTTTTTGCTGAACATTATATTACATTCTAAAATCAACCAATACATCAAGAAGGAGTCACTAAAATACATCAACAATTCAGTGCACACATTTTCAGGACTCAATAGATTAATAGTCACTCTTTTTCAAAAATAAAATCCATAAGTTGTTCTCTAAATGTTTGTTAACTTATAGATGCTGATACAAATTTTAGTATTTTCGTAATTTGAAAAAGTGGGGTTTTATCGTCATATTTGGACAAAAAAGTACAAACTGTTCATAATAGTTACATTACATCAATATCAATACGCATTATTTTTTGTGCTTCTGTTACATTTTGACGTATTCTTTTCAGATGACTTCCATTATATTTCAGAATTTGAACTAGAATCCAAGTACATATTGTGAGAAAAAATGATATTCAGTAAAAATTGAATTATTTTCTACCAGCAGATTTAAAAGAGTAAAAAGCCTGATTTTTCTTATTCGAATTTGAATATTAAAACCGAATCTAACGTCAAATGAAAACTTCTAAAATTTCTCCGTTATGTGAGGAAATTACAGATGCAATGCAGAATACTTAATGAAAAACTAGTTGTCGTTTTTCGTCGAAAATTGTTGTCATTTTCATGACTATTTATAATATTAATAAAGCAAATTGTTTTAAAGTACTGGTAGTAATATGTTATTCTGCATTTCTTAAGTAGTCGGAGGATATGTAGCGGATTCGAATCAAAGGATTCGGACTTTGACTCTGACCACCATGCTGCTGATATTCGTCGTGTCTACCTCGTCATTATTGTAAACCAGCTTGTGGCAACTTAAAGATTTGACCGCCAGCGGAGTATATAAGGACGTTCAACTGAGAACTCTTTCTCTCTTTTACCTTTTATTTCCAGGTTGCCTTCACCCGGTTCCTTCGGTGATTGATGTTCTCTTCACCCATGTTTTGGAGTCCATGGGCTTACCCTGACATCCTAAAGCGTCATGACATACCGTTTTTAGTATTGTTGTTTGTGTTAAATAAATTGTTTTATTCATCCAGCAGCGCCTTCTGATGTGTGCGACATATACCACCCCACATCCGCCACAGATATTACGCAATAATTTTACACATTTAATTAACACATTAATTTTACACCATTTAACAATATCGTAGAAGTATTCCATAATGATATATTCAACTGATGTTGTTTAAAAGTAACGTATACTACTACTAAAGTTAAACAGTTGAGCTTCATTTTCTTGCACTGCTTAATCTTCACAGCTTCCTTTCATCAAATTTATCACAATATAATATTATTATTCATTAGAGCAACTCGCATTATGAATTCTTTACATCGATATTCTATTTACTTCGTGCTATATTTCTACAAATTTAAAATTTCGTAAAGAAATTCCCAAAATTTCCTAACAGTTTATGAAATCTATTGGATGCTTAGGAATAGGGTAAAAGTTCATTAACATCTATCGGTTTTTATTCCTGTTAGAGAAAAACACTTTTCCATAGAAAAAAATTATATTCAACTCTCTGAAAATAATTTATGTAGTAATGTTGCTTATTCACCTTCATTTATAACAAAACGTGCATTCAGTTTTATAAATGCCGCCAACAGTTTATACAGACAGCTTAAATAAAATTTATCACTATATGTGATTGATTATAGTATTACAATAAAGTTATATATTTCAGAATGATGATTTCTTTCAATTGGAATGTTGTTGGAAATAGTTGTTGTGTTGTCAATCATAGTAAAGAAAAAAAAGAACATTTATTTAATTTGATCTTGGGAAGTCTGTGTTTTTTCTGCACTCAAGTTATTAAGTGTATTTGCTTAAAAGTGTTTGAAATACATAATTAAGAAATGAAACCTAAATTGTTCCTCAAAGAAAAACATTTTTAATATTAAAATTGGTATAAAGATGTTTTGCCTTTAAGAAGTAAAAAACCCTTTCCTATAAACCTCATGCTAGTAAAATCTTTACAAGCAAACATTTATACCAACAGTTTGTTGAATGGATAATACGCATATTTTCTACGTGGTAATAGGTCGTTTTTATCCTTATTTCGTGTTTTGTTCTATGATGAGCATCTTGGAATGTTTCTTGATTACATGTGTTTATCGAATAGCACGATAAGTACGAGACAATTCTAAACTGATTAAGTATATAATGATTTTAATAATATTTAAGGTAGAGTTTTCAAAGCTCAACCTTTGTTTTAGTATCCTTTCACGCACATGTAATGTCGTGTAGTTTGCCTATCGTACAAAAACAAAAAAAGTGATTTGATATAATTCACAAATTTGATAAGTATCCACAAATTCAGCTCCAAATGAAATTATACAGTTGATCTGATGGAGAATTTTTTTTATGTTTGCATGCTATCTCCTGCTGAGATACATAGAAAAAGAACCAATAGATTGTGCAATTATCTTTTGAATGATAAACTTAACAAGTGGGTATGTTATTGAAAAGTCTAAGATAATAATAGTCATCGCACTATTCAAAATATTCTGATTCATTTAAATCTAAAAAATAGTTTTACTATGAAATGTATAAAAAAATTAAGAAAAGTTCAAAATTTGTTAATGTTTCAGTAGGATTTATTAAAATAATTCAGTTAATGGCTTGAACTTTGCTATTTCCCAGAACCTCTTAAAACTGGAAATATCATCTTATTCCTGAAGACAGACGAAGATTTTCACCATTCTTGCCTCTATAGGGTGTCCTAAACCTTACCCCCCAATAGGATTTGAGAAAGAGTCAGATAAATCTCCTGCAAGAATGTTTAAATGGGTTACCACTTATTCACTCTTCGGGCAGAAAATGCACAACATCGTTGAATTCATGCACCAAAGTGGTCACCTCTTCTTGCTTGCGTCTTAGCATTTCTTAAACTCTACAACAACTCAAAAATCTTGTCTGCAATCTCAGGACCATTTAGACCCAAAGCCTAAGTAACAGCGCAACCTCTGGATACATGGAATTGAATTTTTTAAGTGCTATAAAACAGGAGAGGTTTATTGAAAAAACACGCTGACGAATTATTTTCAAACAAAATAACTATTTTAAACAAAACTCAAGATATAAATACTGGACAATAATATATCTCCAGTATCACTTCCAAGCCCGTCAATTTTTCCGCGTAAATGTATATAATATTTAGTAAAGTATGCTTAAAGAATCCCTTTACAAGTGATTTGTTGGATAGACTTTGAGTTTTTATAGAAAAGTGTTTTTTTTTTTATTAAGAGTATTTTTTTACCCATGAATGCCGAATCTTAAATGTCTCTCAATACAAGAAATAAAACAAGACTTTTCGTACCTACCTTTATTAGGTTGATAAGAAACAAATTTTATATACTTACGTTGATAATACTCATTTCTTATCAATCTAAGTGAATTATTCTGAACTGATAATACAAAATAACTTATGATAAAGAAGGCATGCCTCGTCAATTTGTCTAAAGAGAAGAAGGAAATACGGCCACTCTAAATAAAATGGATATCTTTATTGCAGAAATATGACCAGTAGAGAATTGATGTGCTTCGTCTGAGGAGAAATCGTTTACGAAAGGATAGTCTTGCAAAAGCAGTGATTATAAATTTTTTTGAGTTTTTAGTGTACTTCTGGTCTTCTAAAAGATTTATTGAATTCAGTTTGATCGGTAAGTTGAATATTGACATTAAATTTGGACGACAATAGACCTTTTATATTTGGTCTTAATCCTATAATGGAAAATTGATGCTTGTTGTTGATTTTATAGATTCACTGTAAATTTAAAAAAAACAATTGTGTTATAAATGTGTAACAAAATTGTTTTGAGTGTCTTTTTAATATTTAGTCTCTTGCCGGATATGATAAACTTCCCAAATTCGTCTGAAAATATCAGTATTGCTTCTTATAAACCCGTAATTTGCTAAATATGTACATTTCTGTTATTCAATTTCATAGAAATTTTGCATAACTTAAGTTTGCAAACTCTTTTAATCTTAAAAGTATCATTAGATTTCACTGTTTATTATATCCTTCATTAAAGGGTAAAGCTGTGGAGTTCAGAACAAATAAATAAGAAGATATAATTTAGACTGCACAGTGAATATACAAGGAAAACTTTTTACATGTGATAACTGTGTGAAGCATTTAATTTCTTTGTTGTATTAAGAGAAAGAGAGAGAGAGAGAGAAGAAATTCAGCGAGAACAATGCTCTAAAATGAGAATAACAAAGAATAATTTTATTATTGTACTGTTAATTACAACATTGATTCTGAGTGTTTTTTTTTTAAATTTCCGTGTCAATTTAATCTTGTATTTAAATAAGTATACTTCATAAGTGCAATAAAAATATTCTCTTTTAATTTTAATAAATGAGATAATCTTTTCTAATGATAATAATGAAATTCAAAATCAATCTCCCATTAAGAAATTTTCTTTTAAATACTCATCAAAGAATTATCAGTCCTTTATATATAATGAAATACACCGGCATACAAAAGTTAAGGAACATTTTGTAAAATGCGAGAAATTTGAAATTAACACGAAAACTATGTTTCGAAATCAGTTTCGGAGAATCGTGTGACATTCAATAGAGTATCATATACATATTACAGTGAAGATTCGGTCACGAGGGCAATTAGGGGGACCACCAGAAAGGGATGAAGGCGAAAATGGAGTTTCACCCATCCTGTTTCACAGAAAGCTGATAACGAGATGTAACTTTTATCAATGGTTATGGTTTAATGTTCATAATATTTACATGCATTTTCGTGAGCACAGCGTAAATATTCGAAAAGATATAAATGTTTCTTTAAAAAATCCCGTTTTTCCGCATTTTTTTTGCTTTTAACATGCCGAGTTTTCATTCAAATTATTCGAAATTTGCAGAACATTTGACAATATATTACAGAAGTATGGTGTTAAATTTTGAAGTAAATACGTTGAATATTACAGAAAATATGAGTGTGTATTAAATAATTTTGTACTGCGCATGTGCGAGACGCAGCAGAATTTTTCTTTCATAGTTTCAAAGCCAGATATATAGAGCAACTTTAAAAGAAATTCCAGTTGAATCCCATTAAAATTCAGAAAGCTGTCGGCATTTCAGCGAGGTGAATTTCAGGTTCTCTTTAAGAGAAGCTAAATGATGAGGGTTCCTGCACAAACTGATATTTTTTAAACTTTAATTTTCGAATGTTATTCGAGAAAATGCAATTTAAATAATGTATTTAATTTATAAGTGTTCATGGTATTCAGGATATTCAATTTTACTAAATTCAATGTTACTGTTCAATGTTACTCGAAAACGCTTGGCTTTTATGTGTTATTCAACTCAGAAAGCTTTTCGACTACTGTCTTCATTCATTTAATCGCCTGAGTTACAAAATGCATCTTGGAGCATTTCGAACATTCTTTTTCAAGTTGACGAGAATAAATGTTGAATAACAGAAATTTTGCTTTTAAACTATTTCGCATGATAAATTCTGGTTTATGATAATCAATGAAAATTAGTTTTATCATGTTTAGCTGCTTAGACCGATATATAATTTTAAAAATATTACCTTTGTATATTAAATAATTATATTTTCAACAAATTCAATAGAAGTTAAACCAAAAATTATAATAATTTTCAAAAATATAATAATGCAAACTCAACCAAATTATTTAAATTCTTTGCAATATTTCACAATAATCTAAATGCCTAGTTTTATTAAATTAAATTCTACTACCATTCGATTAATAAATTATTGGTATATGGAATGAAGCTTAGGAGATGCGATCCAGTTTGTGACTTGGTAACTATTATCGCAGATTACAGTCGTACTCTTAGTTTTTTTTATCATGAAAACTGATTAAAATAACAAGAATTGAAGCTGAGATAAGGGTATTTGGACACCAAACAAATATTTCCGACAGAAAGCACGTCCTCATTTTAAAGTATTTATCACTTCTTCGACTGTTTGAAAGGTAAGAAAAGATAAAATAATTTTATAACTACTTTTATTAAATTTTTGTTTCATGATTCAAATTCAAATAAGAATATTTTTTTTTAATGCGAGGAAAAATATTCTTCAGCTAATGAGTATTTAAGAAGAGAAGTTTTTCATAATGAATTAATTTATAGCATAAAAAAAGATGCAGCTTCATTCTAAATCCCAATAAATATATTATGCTAACTCGGATGTTAAGACAACATGGTACCCAAAAAGTAATCGAACTATCGATATTTCTTATTGGCTCATATAGTAGCTTGAATCATTCCAAATATGCATGTAAAATTCCAGAGTTATATCTGTACTTTTTAATAATTTAATGAACAATTTTTGATGCATGACAGGAGAGTAAAACAATGCTGCCACGCCTACTTTTCAGATCGTTGTAGTTCGTGACGCATTCTCTGAGTTTAATGTTGGAAATTTACAAACGCTTGAACTTCTTTAAAATGAAAAAAAAAGCAACTCAACAAGACAGCTAGAATTTTGGCAATGTGTAAACACTATAAGCGGGTATATCAAAGACATTGTACAATTTGGTTGAAAATAAAATAAAACTAGCTCGTAAACGCAGTCAGAAATTAATTCGTCAAAACGAGGTACAACTTACAAAGCAGGAAATTTTAAAATTGGATGCTCATGAAAGTAATAAATGCATTATGTTTTTAAGAACTCTGATTGAAGAGTAAAAAGTTAATGAAATTTAACTTACAAAAACAGCAACTGTAGGCAAATGTGAAATCAAAACTTTTCACAATTTTACGTGCTTCTTTTCAGTGATATTTTATATTCCATACATTACACTTCAAGACAATTATTATTGAAATCTTTTAAGGTATTTATTTAAATAAATTTTCAATTTTGACATATTTGACGTATGAAATTTTCTTTATAAGAATAAAAGTTTTAAATTAGGTATTTTTCAGTTTTGCTTTTGTTCGTGTACAATTTTTGACAAACTAGGGCTTTTAAAATAACAGAATTAAAGGTGTATATAGTTTTATACATATTATAAATTAATGTTAGTAGCAGAACTTTGCATAGAATCAGCTCAGGGGTATTTATTTATTTTTTAAAATACTAAGATTAAGATTTATGAAATATTTATCTTTCGTTCGTTTTTCTTTTATGCATTAATTAAACAAGTATAATATTTTAATACCCCAAATTCTTGCAATTTTTTATGTTAGGCAGTTTAAAATAAGTTAATTAACATCTTATAAAAGTTACAAACTATTCTATGGATTTTATATTATGCTATTGATTGAAAACTTTAAATTGATATTTCTTAATGTTGTATTTTTGTTCCTAAACTATTTTTCGAAACCCTAAAGCTTTTTTAATAATTGAAGGAGGGTGTGAAATTCTTTCTGAATGTTTTGAAATATAAGTGTTGTGGAACTGTGTATGTTATTAGCTTTAATATGCGTATATATATATTTTTTCATAGTCAAAATTAATGCATTTTTGAGAATTTTTTGTGTGTTTAACAATAAAAAAGTAATAAAAAATTAAATATCATCATAAGAAGGAATTTCACAAACAGTTTTATGTAGTATACTTGGAAAACATTTTATAAAAAAATATGCATGTTTAAGAAAACCTTAGGGATTTAAAATGTTTAAAACTTTTTTCTATTTGAATTTTACAAATACTTTATAATAAATTCAATTTTTTTGCGTGTGGGATAGATTACATAAAACACAATTAAAATCTTATTCCAAATATTACAAATAAAAATATGTTTAGATGGTACCATGCCGCCTTAAAGACATTTCTTCTGTATTTTAATCTTTGATTTTTGTAATGTTGTATCTTTTAACAAAAATAACTTTTTTTATAGATTTACGGAAAATTTAACACATTTTAGAAATGACTAAGCTTTTTTTATAAGTTGGTGCTTCTGAATTATAAAAAATGAATTTAATCTTTCTGAATGATTTTAACAATATTTATTCGAATGCTGTAAATTTTTGACCCCTGAATCTAGAGTTCCAGAATCTGAATCTTTCTTTCAGTGAAACAATCTGTCATATTTTTCGAATAAATAAACCATCCAAAAACTGTGCGCTTTTGGATCAAATAATAGTAAATTGTTGTGATGTAGTTTAGAAAATATACATTTAACACAAATGCAGCATAGTTTTCCGACATCAGTTAAATGATAGTACAAAGTGCATTTTCTCGAATAAACTTTAGCATACAATTGTGCTTCAAAATAAGTATAAATGAGATCTTTGCTTTTAAAATTATGTATACGAAACTCTGGTTTCATTTCAAATTTAAATTGAACTGCCTGATTTATTTTAGATAATCTATTGATTAATATGCAATTTTATTGCATATTAATTATTTGCAATTTACCTTGGCGTCATTCTCATAAATGTTAAAACATTTTGTCAGTTGTTACAAAATACAAGAACGTTATCTTTATAAAGTTACGAGGGACGTTCCGAAAGTAAGTTTCGTCATGATTTTTCACAAGGAAGCTTTATTACAAACAAAAACATGCAATGGTATAACACATTACAAACTTTTGGGTATTTCTTCACATATTCGCTACTGCCACTGATACATTTGTCTTACCTTTAAATCAATTTCAAGAAACAATCTTGGTAAAAATCGGTGCCAAGTGAGCGAAGGAAGCTCATCACAGCCCGCTGCACCTTCTCATTGCTTCGGAACTGACGTTCCGGTAGTGCTGACTTCGATGCAGGAAAAAGGTGAAAGTCTGATGGGGCAAGACCGGGTCTGTAGCCAGGTCATCCAATCTCTCCCATCTCAGGCGACGAATGTGTTCTTTTGTGTCCCTTGCTGTGCTGGGTCTTACATTATCGCCCAAGAACAAAACCCCCCGACTCAAGAGCCTTGGTCTCTTGCGTGGATTGGTGGACTTCAGATTGGTGACGGTGTCGCAATAGCTTGCCGCATTGATGGCCCCTGAAGTGAAGAAATCAATTAAAATGATACCCTTCACGTCCCAGAACACTGTCAGAATAACTTCCCTGTGGAGTGCGACACTTTGAATTTTTTCGTTGCGGGTGAGCTGGGATGCTTCCACGTCATTGAGGCGGACTTGGATTCTGGGGTAAAGTTGTGCATCCATGTCTCATCGCCTGTGGTAATCCTGAAAATAAGGGCCCGATTTTTACGAGGATGGTTTCTTGAAATTTGATTTCACGGTAGGACAAATGTATGAGTGTCGGTGGCGAATATGTGGAGAAATAGCCAAAAGTTTGTACTTTGTTATGCCATTGTATGTTTCTGTCCGTAATGAAGCTTCCTTGTGAAAAAGCATGACGAAACTTACTTTCGGAACGTTCCTTGTATATGTAAATGTATTATTACATTATGCCTCTCAAATATGCTTCGGTGTGTAATAGATTCACAACACATAAGCTGAATTCCATAAAAGTATCCGTTCCATTAAGCATCACAAAATTATCAAAGCTATTTAAGAAAGATACCTGAGATATATGCCATGCAAATGTTTTCTTTAATATCTTAGGGTTACGAGTGAATGAATGGTTATAATAAGCAAATAAATGACTGGAAAATCGTCTCGATAATTTTTTAATGTGTGATAACAGAGCATGAATTTTTATTATTCAGGCAGTCTCACATCATGTTAATATAGAGAACATGTAAAACAATTAAACTGATAAAGACCGACACATTTCTTGAAGTATTTATTAGATATTAAACGAATTTAAAGGTATAAGAATATGGATGTAATGCTCTGGATTAAAAAAATTGTTTTTTCTGAACTCTTACGAAAATTTACTATAAATTTAACTAAAAAAATACTATTTGTGCACAAAAAGTATTTGTGTGCGCAATCCAGAAGCGAAGTTGATTAAGAAATCCTTATTAATAAGTGTTCTAATTTATGCATGTGCACAAAAATCATTTGTAATAGAATAAAAAAAAGTAGCTGAAAGTTTACTTAATTTTAATAAATATTAAGAGTATTTTTAAGAGGATAGAAGAGTGCATACAAGATAAACGTCTATTACTTGATATAACATGGCATTAAAATAAACTTTCACAATGGATGCCAATGAAACGTTTAACGAGTATACGACTTATTTATCGGAGCCTCTTCTATTAGAGAATAAATTTCAAAATCTTTTCAATTTTGTAGAAAAGTTAAAGTATTCGTGGATTCAAATATATTCATCTTATCTGGAAGTCTCCAGAACTATGCACAGAAACTTTTCCAAGTTTTACTATAATTATTTTTTTTGTTTCTTTAAACACAGGTTTCAACCTCTTTAGTGATATAATCATTAGTAATTTTTGCTCAATAAATTACAGATTTATTGAATATATTAAACATCGCAAATGAAATTCCAGCAGTTTTTTTCTGCACCTCCATGTTTCCACTAGTCCACGAGGGCGTTTACTATCATGTATTCCTATGCGAATCTGGCTTGTTTTTGAGCTCTGAGCCATACTTAACAATTTTTAACGCTCAATTTTGAATTACTCTGTATTCGAGATACAATTAAGGATTAACAACAATAACCAGGGGTGAATGGAGCCGGAACGCTGTTCCGGCTCTGCTTTTTCTTACGAAAAATAAATAACAAAAAATTGTGAAAACATCCTTAAAACAGCGCGATTTTTGTCACCCAGGTTAAAGCGTTCCGGTACTGCTTTTAGAGCGTCCCGGCACTGCTTATTTTGGCTACTCACCACTGCTATTAACTTCTAACTAGGGGATTACAGCCTTTGTTGCTTCAAATCCCATAACTCCTCTCATTCAAGTTCAAGTTCTAACTACTTATACCGCGATTTCCACAGGTAAGAAGTAAATCTGTTTTCTGCTGAATCCTTCGATTTTCGCAAGCTCATGTGTTTACTTTGTACTTTTCTGGCATTTAATCATATTAAATTAACAAATCTTTGCATATAAATAGCAATTTGCTTCGTTTAAAACGTTGTATATAAATAGAGATTTAAAAAATTCGGCAGTCAGAGGGTTAAACATTAAAGCGATGATTATTTAATTCACTTCTTTTATACATGATTTTCTTTGTATTACATTTAAAAATACTTCTTCATTACTTTAGGCATGGCTGAACAACGTGCAGTTTCACTGCCATCTCAAATGACAGTGGATGAATATATCTACTTGCCATCAGATAAAGAAGATTTTGAGGAAGTTACCTACAGAATCGGTGGTAAATGGATGGTATACAGTATGGGTCTGAATCAGCAAGACAAATTCTGGCAAGCTTTATTGCCTCTTTACCATCAAGGGCTGATCCTTGGCCTGAAAGCCTCGGCAGCGAAGGGAACGAAAGCCCAGGTAGAAAACGATAGGGAAGGTCACATCATTATGTGCTACACTGAAGATTCGGATGACAAAAGATGTGTGAAAAATACTGCAGATGCCATTCGAGCCGCCGTTGGATTTCGTGAAATCATGTATTATAAATCTAATGCTGCCTCTATTGACGGAAAATATAATCATGAAGGACATAAAGGCGTTTCTAAGTACATGCACACTTACAAAGGCCAATTGTTTGAAAGAGCGAAATTTAATCGTTGGAAAATAGTATCATTTGATGACATGCGATCATTTGATATCTGTGTTAAATTCTTCTTTAGTGGCTTAGGTTTTAAGTTTCCCCGTATTGTGGACAGTATTGATTCTTTAAAAACTGTCTGAATCGAAGCATTCCAATTTTAGAATTTTCCTTTTTCTAAAAAAATTCTAAACTTTTAGAGCGATTTATTTTCTAATTACTCTTGTCGATAATTTTAGAAATGAAGCGGAGATTTCTTGGTGATGAATTTTTACTTATATAATAGAATTATATTCTTTGGAAAGCAGTGGAACTACCAGCTGTTTTTTACGTTAGAAACACTTCAGAATGCCATTGTGGAAGATAATTATTCATGTGCCAGCATCTAATTCTTAATGTTGATCGTGGTTGTCAAATGGAAGCAACAGTCAGAAATTTCTTCGATTCTAAATGAAATTATTTATCTTCAAAAATAATTTAGTCAGTTCATATACATCGATAAAGTTATTTTAAATAAAAAGTAAAGGATCTTGACTTGTCAGTCAAAATTATTGTACCGCATACTAATAGAAATTCATGAGATAAGGAATTTTGATAAATTTCAAAGCTAAAGAAATGTTATTGATAAATTTGTTTCAGAAATATGTGAATTACATGTTATATATCATGTAAGATTTGTGATAATGCCTTATTTTCACCTAGGACACTACCATCAGATTTTAATTATCGTCTTTTGCAATTTTAATATCAATAAAATATTGATGTCTAACATGTATTTGAAGTCTTAGATCTTCTTTTCAATGCATATTGCTTTTCTGAAAACATATCGATGCACCATCATCTTTAGGGAAAAAAAAATTGTAGCCACTATTATTTCTATTTCGGTGCAAAATTTTCATTTCAGCAGGCAGTAGTTTCTTCATTTTATAAATTTTTAGCTCTAACATGAGAACATTTTTAAGCCATCTAATAAATTTGCACAATTGATACGTATTAATACGTTTCAAATGATTCGCATGCAAATGCGATATTGATTTCCTGATGTGATAGGTATGGTAATTTAGCAGCGTAATTAATTAATGCAACCTTAATTATGACCAATTACATTTAGATATACAGGATCCCCACTTAAATAAGGGCCACCCCCTTAATTTAGGAACGACTGCAGTTTAAGTCATGAAATTAGTGGTTAGCTATAGTAAAACTCTATGCGCTATGCGATGAGACCACTTACAGCGCCACCTGGTGGCAAAGTCCGGTATTAGTGTTCCTATCATGAAAACGGTAAAAAACGGAGGGAAAATGTCAATATCAAAGTTGTAGAGAGTTATAGATTTAATACAAAAAGACACTTTGTGCAAATTAATACTCAGCACAGAATGCTTAAAATGTACATTTGATTGTTCGTGATTTCTGAAACTGTAACGTCAGAAAACGGGTTAAAAAGAGAAAAACAATTAGTTATCACAATATATATAGTGCTCTCCGCCATCTTCAATACAAATTTGTGCCCTAGTTTAAATTTCACTTTGCATACATTTCAGCATATAGCTGTCGTGCTAGCACAAGCAATAATAATACGTCATTGAAATTCCTGGCGGAAAGGTAGCATACAAAGCACGCATGTTTGAGTAATTCCAACAGGAAAAAGTATAATGGGGATCATTTTTTGTCCGAAAAATAACATTTTCTCTTTTTGTTCATGTCTTGAGACGTCACAATTTTGGAAAATGCGAACAAACAAATATGTATTTCAAGCGTTCTGTTTTTCGTATTAATGTGCCCAAAGCATCTTTCTGTACTAAATCGATAACGCTCTACAATTTTGTAATTGACATTTCCCTCCTATTCGTGCCGTTTTCTAGATAGGAACGCTAACTCCGGAGTTTGCCACCAGGTGACGCTGTAAGGGAGCTCATCACATAGCGCATAGACGTTTTACTAAGCCTAGACACTATTTATAGGACTATAGCTGCTGTCATTCTGAAGTTAATGGGGTGGCCCATATTTAAGGGGGCACCCTGTATTTTCCTCATCTAAAATTAAATAGAAAATTTCATTATTTCCAGCCAACAAAATACTTTCTGCTATGCAAATGCATTTTAAATAAATCGCAGTTTACTTAAGAATCATTTAAAAAGAGTTTCGGGAGCTTTTATAATTTTAATACAAAAGGGAAACGCTTCCTAAGCGAGCAAACATTTATAATACTGGCATACCTGTTGTAAACTTTTAGTATTAAATTCCAACTAGAGAAGATTTGTAAATGATTTTGATAACTTCACTACTACTTTTCACAACATCCATTGTTTACTAGTTAGTGATGCTTTTGAGAATTCATCCCGAAATTTTTCAACCAAATGCATGTAAAACATTAATCTGTTTTTGAATAAATTGAATTTTAAATAAGATCAACTTTGCGTTATTATTTAATATTTACTTTGGGATTTTTAAATCAAATGTGATATAGACTGTAGGTCATATACACTGAAGAGCCAAACCATTATGACCACCTACTCAATAACGCATTGCGCCTCCTTTGGCCTTCAAAACAGCTGCAACTCGCTTGGGCATAGATGCCACAAGTTTTTGGTACATGACTGGAGACAGGCTGCACCAAATGTCTAAGCAGCAGTCGCGCAAAGTCGAGATATTCGGACAGGGTGGTGTTTAAGCCCTGAGCTGCCGCTCCATGACATCCCAAATGTGTTCCATCGGATTAAGATACGGCGAGTTAGGTGGGCAGGATATTAAGTGGAACTCATCAGTATGCTCCTCGAACCACTCCAACACAATCCGAGCCTTGTGACATGAGGCGTTGCCATGCTGGAAGATTCCCTTTCCAGTTGGGAAGACAAACGCCATGTAAGGGTGCAACTGATCTGCAACGATGTTCAGATAGTTCGCAGCTTTCATGGTGTGTTCTACCACAGCTATGGGTCCCAGAACCACCCATGAGAACGTCCCCCTAAGCATAATACCGCCACCACCAGTCTGTGTATGACTTTCTGTACAAGAGGGGAGCAACTGTTCGCCTGGAAGACGGCGTACCCTGACACGACCATCGACGTCATGAATGAGAAATCGGGATTCATCCGACCAGGCAACTCTCTTCCACTCATCCATGGTCCAGTCTCGATGTTCCCGGGCCAACAGTAGGCGTAGTTGATGATGAAGCTTGGTCAACAGAGGCACACCAGTGGGACGTCTGCTGCACAGTCCCATATCCAACAGTGTCCGCTGAATTGTGTGTTCCGAAACACTTGCGCTTGGATCTGCATTGTATTGGGCTGTCAGCTGAGCCACTGTCTGCCGCGGATTTTGCTTTACCAAGCGGGGAAGTTTCCAACGTCTTTTTTCTTTGATGACGCGAGGACGACCAACACCTTGGCGTCTACTGCTGGTGTCATCGTCATTTATCCCCTGCATGAATACTAACAACGGTAGATAGTGAACAACCTACCAGTCGTGCAGTTTCGTTGATACTCGTTCCGAGTCTTTGGGCCATTACGATCTGCCCTCTATCAAATTCGCTTAGATCAGCAGCCTTTCCCATCACTCGCAAAAGTAAGTGCAAGAATGATTACTTACCTTCTCCAGAAGCAGTTAAATACCATTCTCACTTAACCACATGCCCTCCACGTCATCCAGACGAGTTCATTGAAAAATGTGGGGATGATCATAATGTTTTGGTTCGTCAGTGTATGTCATTGAAATGATTTATTCACTAGATGTTTTTGTTTTTGATTTTTTTAGTCCCATTTTGAAGATGTTCAAAAGCTATTTGGTGACGAGCGGATTTTTAACATGCCGAAACTTTCTCATCTCACACCGCAGGACATGACTAAACAAATAATATCGTGGATCACTTAATATTAATTTACACTTACATTTTGCCATTCCATATAAGATGTTTTTCAGCGATTTGGAAAAACAACATCTGACTTTTAAATTGACCAGCAACACGAATTGGGAGCACTTTGGAAGCAAGAATCAAATGTCGGTGTCTAAGAAACTGTGCTGGTTTATTAAAAGAGGAACAGATTATTGGTCCTTTTCCGATGACACGTTAGTCAAAAGTTGGAGGTGAGTTCGTCACATGAGGTTTGCCACAATGATATCTGTTCTTTGGGCGAAGTATATTTTATCTTACGATTCTTGGTGGTCAGTCACTTAGTTTTGCCTTAGCACATCAAAATGAGTAGCGGTTTTATTACTGACTGACAGACATCATCACATACTATTTAAAAAATCAGCAGAATTGTATTTATTTGATAAAAATTCATTAGAATTGTATTTATTGAAATTTCTGAAGCTTGTTTAGTAGGGGGAGCTGGGGTAGAATGATACGCGGGGACATTGATACAGTCTATAGATTTTGATGATTGGAATGGCTCAAGTTGTTCACATCCCCTCATATATATGCCACTGTAACCCTTCTAACAGGGTATATTTATCGACCATATTCAGTCAAAAGTTAATTTACAAATGAATCAAACCGCTAATCTTCTCGTCTAAGTAAATTTTACTCTAAGTACGTGTTGTGTGATTTCTTTAACTAATTACGCTTTTCTGCGAGAGAATTTAATCAAAAGGTTGGTTAATCAAAGGTCAATTTTTATTTTTCTGAACTATAATAAGTTTTGAGGTTTTTAGTATTGTTTTTGCGTGACCACTTGTTTCAAGTAAAAAAGTCTCTGGTGGCAGATTGATACAATTGACTCCGTGGCACATAGATAAACGTCTTCTGTGTGTATCAATGCGCCTTAGCAGCAACTACTTTGCAAAATCTTCTTCAAAAATGGAAAAAAACATGAAAATTAACTATCTATGAGAAATACGCAATTAAGTATATGTTTAAACAATGAATGCGGTTTGAATTTCTTTGTAAATATGAAAAGTATTGTTATAAATTAAGTTTAAAATACTTTTTACGAATTTATTACAATTGGAAAAAAAAATTATACGGAAACTTAATAAATATTATCGAAAAGATAATGTTTTCATTTTCAGATGGTGTGAAAATTATTTTTGTGCTATATTATTTTCGTAAGTCATCAAGGAAGAACGCAAAAATTTCCTTTAATTTTTAATTAATTAAAATTTCAAAAAACGTCTTCGAGGCACATATTTCGTCCTTCCAAAGTATTTTTACACACTCACACATTCTCCTGTATTATTTGTAGAGTTATTTTAAATATTATTTTCTGAGGCATTATTGTTTCATTTTACCAGTCTCATTAAAAATGTTGAATTTGACTAAAATAAAAATTTGTTGCTTTCTTAAACTTTTATATCTTGATTTAGAATACAAAGTCTATTGATAAAACAAATTTTGCTTTGATCCCACACCTATTAATCATCATTATTTTCTATATTTCCATGTGTATCAGTGTACCTCTAACATGGAGCAGATTGATACAAATCCAGTTTTAGGAAAAAAGTGTGGAAATTATTTTACTATGTCATTTATACCAAAACTCGACTGAAATCCTATATTAGATTAACAAATGTATTAATATAGTGTAATAGTTCTAATAATTATCGTTGGTAAAATCCTTTTTTAGCTTTCCAAAAAAAAAAGGGTATGAATGTCCCCGCATTCCCTCTACACCTACATGATAAAAGGTTGAAGATTACTTTCAGATTAAAATCTTCTGCTTGCGGCTTTCAACTATTCTCTGCATTGCATATATCTGAAATGAAAAATCTGGAGTAACAAATATGCCTGACAAAAATCATATTTCAGTTCTACATCTATACAATACCAGCAGGCTTTAAGAAGGGACCTTCCTTTTCTTTTCTGCGAATAATATTTATGTCACGTACGGTAATGAAAATGCAAAAGTAAAATAGTATAGCAAACTTTAGAGTAAACAAACATGAATCCCAAAATATGAGGAGAAGAATGTTGCTAAGAATTTGAAACTAAAGAAGAGTTTTAATAACTATAAAATTATAACTTAATTTTAAACTAAGAATTTTAATGAGGTATAAATTGTTCATATTGCCGCGGTAGAAAGTAGCATACTCATCATCTGCGTTATTTTTGGATATCATTTTATTGATGCCAAATTCATTTCACTGCATTTACTGTATTATTATTATTGCAATAGTTTTTTTTGTTATCTTTAATTACGTCAATAACGATTATCGATGTTATTCTTACACTAATTATACTTATTCGCATTGCTCTAGTAGAACATTTTTTGTATCAAATTCAAGATGCATAAAAGTTTGGGGTCAAAACATGGAACATAATTTCTTAGAGACTTAGGAAATCTGATATTCCACAAACTAAAATTATATTTAGTTGAACTCGCATTTAAATAAATTATAAAATTCAGTAGCAAAATCCGCTCTGTTGAGATCACATGTGTCGTTAATTTCCAAAAGATACAATTCGTTTCTTTCAAATTCTTATGTATGGATATGTAATTGCTTTTGGTTTTTCTTTATGACTGGATTATCAACAAGAAAAGAGGTTGAATATGTGAATATCTAGCAATTTTATGTTTAGTTCAGTTGATGTAAATGGGCTGATCTATGTGAGTTATATATAAGACTCCACAATATTAATGACGGCCTTTCGGCAACGCCTCGACTTCAGAATCGGAAGGTTTCAAGGTCAAAATATGATTCCAGCAATGATCTCTTGCATATGTGGTTCTAGTGCACGTTGATTCTGATGCACAAAATTACTACGTTCGTTCCGAAATAGCTCCATGGTGCTTCAAAACAGGATGCCAATATAACTAAACTAACTTAAACCTCAATATTGGTAAGAGCAGGTAATAGTTAGTATGTAAAGACGTAAAAGCATTTTCGCTAATACTGAGTCAATTATACACGAATGTAATTAGTAGAATTATATTACACTTACTTATAAAATTATTCTTCCAAAATATTAACATTAAAGCCTTCATGAAATGGTTAAGAGGTCACATTACCAATCTCAACATTTTTTTTATTTGAAGAATTATTGAAAAAGTTTTGATAGCATTGAGATTTAGCAATCATATAAAGTCATCTTGAGGAGGAAAAATCCATTTTAATCTGCTTGTTTAGTTGAAATTTAAATTTTTAAAGAAGAATTCATTTTTTAAAAATTCCTACTACTTTTTCAAATATGAATATTTTTAATTAAATTTTATTTGCAGATTTACTGAAATATATTACGCAAAAATGTGCATCGATTCTAAGGTGTATCTAATATTCGCTTAAATATAGATATTTTTCTGAATTATATGGTCAGAAATGAGGAAATTTAGCAGTACTTCATTTTATATCTTACATATAAAAAAGTAAGCAACTGAATACTTATTACATGCACAGTTTTATCATATACATGACAATAAACGCGCACAAAAAATTTGAAAGTTCTGTCTTAAGAAGGAAAAAAGCCTTAGCATTTTGAAAACATGAAAGTGCAGAAAAGTCCGACATGGAGAAAAAGCCATTTAAAGTTGTCGTTAGCGCATGTTTTTCATCAGTCATCGTAAATAAAAAATTAAATAACTTCTGAAATATTAAGGGTAGAAATTTAAAATTTTGATACAATAAGTAGAACGATAAGAGCAACGAAATAAGCCAATAAAATGAAAAATGTTATTTTGGCCATTTTTTGGGTAATGTGTCCCCTTAGTGCACATAAATGTATTTTTACTGAACAGTCTTCTCTACTGAGAAGGTAATCTGAGCACACGAAACGAAAATCTGTGATTGAATGCAGGTGACAGAGACCTGTTTATCGGTCATTCATCAAACCTGTTTAAGGTTATAGACTAGCTGGCACAATGAGATAATCCTTTTTATCGGCAAAATGGTGAACTGGTAACATCGACAAAATGGTGGACTTGCTGCACAGGGTGAGTGCTGTAGTGGGGCCTATTTTATAAAGGTCACCAAACCCTACTATATGATTTGTGTCGGCTGGTCATTCAAGAAATCCATATGGGTACAATCTTAGTGCAAGATGATTCGTTGTAATTAGTCAATTATTTTCATTTAAACTAGCCGCTCTCGCCGACCTACGGGCGGGTTTGCGACCAGCGCCTACTTTGTTCAGCACTGCCCCTACCACCTCGCTGCTTCGAGGCTCTCAGCCACTACTTTTTTTCAGTTGTAAATACTGCATGAAGATCATTGGAACAGACCATAAAACCATAGTAGATTTCACACACATATTCTTTGTAGACAACAGATTGCTTTAAAATTGTAAAATCTTTCAAAAAACCCCATCTAGTTGTAATGCTTTTTATAACTTTCTCACGAATTTCGGCATGAAAGTCTTCAGATCCATAAATACAGAATGATATAGTCCTAAATAAACAGTTTCCATCATCTATAATAGGTATTTTGCAATATTTTTGACACGCCATTTTGATGGAACTGTTGGGATTATTGACGAAAAGAAAAAGTCATCGCAAAATTAAAATGTTTATTCCAGAAACAACTTCATTCTCTCATTTTACAACGCTGCATTCTGGAAAAAGTTTTGAACAACAACTAATTTTCTGGTTGCTAATAAAAATAAATTTATAAAAGAAACAAAATCGTTTGCTATTAATTTTAAATTAAATATTAACTAAAACA
>BGPR01000741.1:303177-361237 GCA_013235015.1 Araneus ventricosus
TTAAAACCAAATTATAGAGATGTCTTAACAAAATCGTTTGCTATTAAAGTTAAATTAAATTGGAATGAAATGCAAACAGAACTGCATACAAATGAAAAATAATACGAAAACTTACTTTTAGAATTTTAAACTTACGAAAATAAATCGGAACATTCTGATTCGTTATTTATTTGAAAGAAGTGACGTAATAAATTGGCGAAATCAGTCCAGTTTTTGAGGATCAGGAACACGATACTAGTTTGCAAATAAATCTCCGTTATTTCTGTTAATATATTCCGTATATTTTGCAATAAATCTCGAAAAGTAAGGATGATGGGCGGCAGACTACCCTTGATGACGTATCTAGACGTCAGAAGCTTTCATATGAAACAAAAATTGTCGACATGTCTCGGGTGGTTGTTGCTGGCGAACTATCTAAAAGTTTTTCCCCATAGAGAATGTATGGTGGAGAAATTATTTTTCGATTTCGTTCGAAAATGTGGGATGGTGGGGACGTCTGTCCTTGATGACATATCTAGACGTCATAAGCTTTCATACGAAATAAAAATTATCAAAATCCGTCGAGTGGTTGGGGCTGGTGAACTGTCTGAAGGTTTCACCAAATTATTATAAATATAAAGATAAAAGTATGGTTGAAGTTTTGTTCGTAATGCTTTATTGTATACATGAGACATAAACAGTATTTTAATTTGTAAACGAAAATGATATGGATTTTTTTTGTTCATTTTTGCTCAGTCAAATTTTTGAATAATAAAAAAGTGAAATTTTCATATTTTTACAGACCGAAATTTCTTAATTTAAAACCAAATCAGTATTGACTATTAATATATTAAATACGTTACACTGTCGATATATAATTCAATGTTTTATTGCAAAATCTCATAAAGTTTGTGACAAAAATTATTTGTACATGCTTCTGTTTTATCTTTGTTTTGGCATATCAATTGCTTTTATTCGATAAAGAAACGCTTGGTGGAATATGGAATTATATATAGTTCAAAAATAATGTAATCTTTTAAAAAATTTGATGAATCTGTTGAAATTATCATTAGACTTATATCTCATTTAAAAGACGCCTCCTTATTTAAATCGCAATGATTAAACAAGTAAATACAATAATATTGTATTCCATAGTTATCGGGGAAATGGAAACCTAAACCATTTGATAGTGAGTTCTGATAAAAAAGCAGGTGATCAGAAGATTTGAAGGAATGAGTCTTTCTGTTTATAATCAGTTCATACTAAAAATAAGTATTCCCTCTCTCTCTCTCTCTTGTGAAGATGATTTTTTACATACTTTCTTGTTTCTGAGAGATTTGCCGTAATTTCCAGAACTAGTTCTCAAAAGAAAGATGACATATATATATATATTATACAATGGATAAACACCCCATACCCAAAGTACCTTTACAAAATGTAATAAAGCACGCATTATGCAGTTGTTAAGTAAATTTGTGAACAGTTAAATTTAACAAAAAAAGTTCTGATATTTCTTCTTTATATTAGAATACAAAATTGATATTCGATCTGAAGATGGAATTGAAACACTGCTACTTTTCTTTGCTGTAATGTGAAAAATAGTGTTTTTGTTAGAGCTAAATCTAAATCTAAGAATTGTGCAATATATTAATTGCATGGAATAACTTTGATTGCTTTTAGAAAAAATACTCAAATCTAATTTTTCAAGCATATGAATGCTTGTCTTTATATTCAAATAATCTAAAATTTATAGCAAAACATTTTACTTTTTTTTCTTTCACTGATAACCAAACTATTTCTTTCTTCAACATTTGCGGATGATTTGGCTAGCCTTTTTTCTATTCTTTTTTAATTTCACTCTGAAAAATAAAATTTTTCACCAAATTACATGCATGATTGAAAGGCTAACTGACATTTTATTCAATAAGACTCAAATCAGAGTATGCAAACCAATTTGGTCTTCAAAAAGGCAAATTTTGTTGTTTGATGATGAAATTTATTGCTCATTAACTTTTTATTCGTGATTCCGAAAATAATAATGAACATGATAGAAAGACAAAATTTTGTTTTTCTATTGGAGCTTGAACTTTCTATTTAGCATAGTAGAACGGGCAAAAGAAAATAGTCCGCCTTGTATTAACCTGTCCTTAAATTCCTGTGAGATTGTTGCCAAATGAAAATAAACTCCTAGCTCAACTGGCTGTTATGTACCAACGATGACTTAGAAAAAAGATGAAAACAATTACAATGTGTGTACAGTAGCTCAACACCAAATACTTACTATGAACTTCAGTTTGTCGTGCCAAGATAAGCGAAGCTTTCTGGGCTTTAATAAATTATTTACAGCGAAATACAAAAAAATAATGGGATAGCAGCATAAGATTTACAAGTTCGAACCCCACCGGGATAAAATGCCGATTGGTAGGCAGTGTTGTACATGTTGGACTATGAATTGTTTTGTAAAAGGTGAAATAATGTGATACTGTCTACGTGACAGGAATTTACTGTGTTTGATTTCTGAAGTTTCAACGAAAGAGGCATAGCATTTCAGTGACATTTATCTTTTTGACTTTTATTTCTTGAATAAAACGTGGGAAAAATACTTTAAAAAATCCTATTTTGTTTTATGTATGGTTTACGGATAAAAAATAATTTGTTACGAATTGTCAACACTGGGTTTTAGATGAGAAATAAATTTCCATGATAAAATTCTATAATCTTAAACACAGATGAGTTCTAAGAAATAAAAATATGAATAAGGAATTTCCTTCAACATTATAAGATAAAATATGGTATTTCAAGCGTACGAACAGAGCTCAAATGATGCATCCGCAAGCGAAAAACATTAATTTATTTTTATTTTTTATCAGTACTCAGGCTGCCATCAATATGTTCTGAATTGATTAAATAACACTTTCAGAATGTATCCTATTGGCCACAACAGGCATTAGAAGTTAAGTCTTATTCTCAAGATTTTAGAAGACAAAATTGGATATGTTGCTTAACCACTTAACTGAATAGTTTTCTTTGCTATCTAATAAGATGACCCCTCCTGTTTTGGACTGTCGTTTTCATTCATCTAAGAAGGCATAGGATACTTAAGATGTTTATGGATCCTACATATTTTTTGTGTCAAATTATAAAGCTAATTAATGATTCAATTTTAGTTTATAAGAATAAAATTTCGATAATTCGATGCACGAGTATTCTCGGGCTGTTAAGTTAAGCGGTTAAAGGCAACACATTTGAGGGTTAAGATTCCTTGCACCGCAGTGTCATGGTTTCACCTCATGGAAGATATTACTTCTCATAGGGACAGCGCAGTGACCGTTCATGAGTTGAATGATCGACTTAAATAATTTAATTAACGAATTTCTTTGTATAATCTAAGCAGCAAGTTTCTTTTGTTTTCAACATTTTTCCAGTTCATAATTGAACACTGTTGAGAGGAATTATTAAAATCAAACCATTATTTTTCAGGAAACTGTTCAGGAACTGTTCTTCTTATCACCTGAAGAACGTATCTGGGATAAATGATCCGTACAGATAAGATAAAGTGCTGGGTGAGTATAAAAGGTTTATGTGGGAATAAAATGATTATTAAAATATTCCTCCAGCACAGGTAAGATTGAATAAACTTTTCTTCAAAATATTTAAATCGCTTTTACGATTCAGAAGAAATCGCTTTTATGTTTCATAATTTTAATTTCTTTTACTATATAATATCCTCACCGTGTAATATCTTTGTGATGCTTGGATTTATAACGTTTTAATATAGAATATCATTTAAAAACTTAAAAGCATTATTAAAAAAAATTGTCATATTGTTGTCATGTCAGTATCGTATAGCAGATATATTTGCAAGCGTCAAAAGGAAATGGAGAAACTAGAAAACTTATTAGCTTTCACGCTGAAATTTAATCAGTGGCGAATATCTTAACATAAAAAAGAAGTTTAATACAGAAAATATCTTATAGAAATTTAAAATGTGTGTGTTGGATCGAAAAGCATAAAAGTTACGAGATACAACATTATGAAAGCCTATAATGCTTGGAGTTCAGAAACAAATGAAAATTAAGTATATATTTGTTTTTGTGTAAGAATCATATTAGCAATTGTCCAGGAAGTGTTTTTCGTTTTTAACATGCCATTTTTTAATAAGCTATGGACATTGAATAAATATATTATATATTTTCTTACAAAACGGCATATCCTATACGTTATCAATTTGTTTCAAAATACTTTTAAGTGAGAAATTTTTTTTATGCGTTGATATTCATGAAGTGGCTCAATAGATAATAAGTATCTTTAAACGATGTGTAATATGAAAAATCAAGAGAAAGAAAAGAAAGGCAGCAAAATGCTAATCAAAATTGAACTGTTGTGGGATTTTTATTAATTAGTTGGAATTGCTGGTGTATCCAAATATTGATCACAAAAAAGAAATTGCACCATATTTGCATTATCAGAAATGCTAATAATGTATTAAAACGCAGAATATTTTTCATTTGGAAGGAAAATTTGAAATTACAAGGAAGAAAACTATCTTATCTTCTTTTAATTTTAAATTGTTTTGATTTTTGAATTATTAAACCTAATACTTGAATAATAGAAAGAAGAAAAAATACAGGTCTCGAATTCTTTCGAGATATGATAATATCACCTAGAACAATTATGAAAGTCAAAAATGAAATCTTAATAAAAGTAATAATTTTATTATTCATCTTACAAGAAAGAGTTTTGTTATTTAAGTAAGCTTTTGCTTTAAACATTGAAATGAAATGAAATATGCTGAATTTTATCAATTCAGTTAATATATTTTTCTATTCCAGACCTTAACATTTCAAAATTCAATTTCTACTTGCATTATGGATGATTCTAACAAATCTAAAATTTTCACCTTCGGCAAACTAGAAAATCCTGAAGATTCTGACTCGGAGGAATCGCTCTCGGATTCTACGGATGAAGAGTCTGTTTCGAAGTATCGAGGTATGCCTGCAAAAATACTAGAATTTCAGTTTAATTCAGTTTAGTTACATTAATGTTCCGTTTTGAAGCAACACGAGGGCTATTTTGGGACGGAACTCGCAATTTTGAACCATGGTGAGGACGACACTTGAGCTGGAATTTCCGCACCATGCCAGTGGGAGGACGAAAACATAAGAGAAAGTTTAAAAAAAATTTAACTGAATACACATTAAATTATGCAATTTAAAAAAGGATTAAATTAATTGTAAATAGTCGTATTCAAAGTTATTTCTCTTTCTGCTGTTATCATCTGTCGAAATGAGACTATTATAACATAGCAAATCAGTGATCTTATTATTTTTGAATTTGAAAGTAGATCAAGACTTTGTTTTGCATTTCGCTTAATTGTTAAATATTCTTTTAAATAACTTTACTGTAACTCTGATATCCGAATTTTTAATATTTCAATCATTTAACTTTCCCAGAAATTTGAAAAAATGAAATTTATTATGAATGAGGATTGGTTTTGTATGTGGGTACCAGTGCTAGACACTTCTGCTCAATCTCAATTGCTGCTTTAACTACAGTAAAAAAAAAACATCGAAAACACTAAGACTAGTAATGAGACGAATAAGGAGAAAAAAGAAAGACACCAAATAAAGAAAGATAAATAACCATATCGAAATAAAATTATTGTGGGTGACATTGTGAAACAGATTTATTATATGGGTCTGAGATGAAGGAGTCATTTTATAGTTTTGTAAGCGGAAACTGCATTCATAATTGTTGTGAGCAAATTGAATTTGAAAACTAATGAATGGATTTGGATTATCTAAAAGGCCTACAAAAAGATTTCGAGCGATATTTTTTTGTAGTGACATGTATGAATGTTAATTATGGAAGCCATAATTTTTAGTATCCTGGTAATTATCATATAGTTTAATCGAAAGCGTGGTTAATATCATTTATTTGCGTAATGTTAGAAAATAGGCGCTATTTTATAATCACCTATTTTTGAGATATTTACCATTGAAACAGAAAGCAGCCTGAAAATTTGAGCTGAATCCCCCACCCCCCAGAGCTTGATTTTCAGAACATAGTTCTAAAAAATAGCAGACATGTGCACATATATATTGCTACTTAAGAAGTATTACATTTTATAGTATAATTCTGTATATTTCTAGCAATGCATATAAATAAGTCTTTATTAATAAAATGAATTTGTCAAAAAGATTTTATTGGTTAATTCATTAAGAATTAAATAAATATGTCAATGTACTCAAACGCATATAGCTAAAAAATTTGGTTTGAGTTTAAGGAAGAAGGATTTCCTTATACAAATCATTTTACGCTGTCTGTAAAATTTAGCATTTATACTCGATTTTTATAAATAAATGTGATTTTTCTGCAAACAGTTTTATTCATACTAGAAACGAGATCAAATTTTTTTCTTATGTATATTTTTTACGACGAAAATTTTAAAAAAATGAAAAGTAAGAAGAAAGAATCGGTAAACAATTTATATAAAAATATAAAACAATGAATGATATAAAATTATTAAAGAATGTTTCCTCAAAAAGACTAAAAATTATGTTGTAGATAAAATGATAAATAAACAAATGAAATTATCCCCTTTTTTAAACAAAAGAAAAAGTAAACATGATTTTATGACCTGACTATAAATCGGATTGCTGATTGTACTTAAAAATTTTCTTTGAACAGCTTTGTTGGAGTAAAAAATTTAAAACTAAAACAAATCTCAGAGTAAATATTTTTTGATCATTAACTGATGCTAATTTTAGAGCCATATCCAATCAAATTCCTTTCCATTAAATCCAAAACCCTTATTTATCAAATATAAAAATTGTTTATTAAAAGATATTTGACTCTCTTTTGCAAAACAAGCTACCTTATCTAATGATAGCTATCTGAAAAATCTTGGGATTTATTGATAAAAAATTTCTTTCTATCTGAAAATCTAAATTTCATAAAATGTATTCTTTTGTATAACTGTATATTATAATTAAATTTTATATGAAGCTTCCTGACTTTCATGTAAATATTACTCTCGTATTTGCAAAAAAAGAAAAAAAAAACATCAAAAGTGTTTATCAAAAACAACTTGGCAGATGATTTTTTGTAGGAAATAATGATATAAAATCTAAACAAGGTATATCTATAAGAATAATAGCATTAAATATTAATAAAATTTTATGTCATCGAAATACATTTAAAAACTGCATTTATCGAAATATAAACTTCTTTCATAAATTCAATTCTAAAATGCTTGTTTTGTAATATAGGCAAAGACATTTCCTCAAAAACAAATGAAAATCATCAAGATCTTGTAAAAGAGACGGAAAGACTAAACTTCAAAGACTTCAGACACGAAGTTCCTATCAAATCTTCAGATGCTTCTTCTACAGCTTCCTACGATTTCTGTACAAGGAGGAATTATGATGGTATGATTAAAATCAAGCTATTTTGCTCACTGTTTTAAGGATTTTGTGCTGCACGAAAAAAAAAGATTCGGCAAATTTCAGTGCTTTAAGAATAATTTAATAGAAAAAAAAACTAAATCACATCTAACTATCGACTCACATAATGATCCATCTATAATCATTTGATAATTTGTGAACAAGTACGAGGGTAAGTCATTAAGTAAGTCACAAAAGATAAGAAAAAATAATTTACCATGATAATCACTTGGAAACAATTTTATTTTTCAACATGATCTCAATCAATGTTGATGCGCTTATCCCATCGTTTTATCAGCGCCCCAATTCCAGCTGCATAAAATTCTTTGGGTTGCTGTCTCATCCACAGTAGGACTTCGAGTTGAACGTCGTCATCATCCCATCGTCATCGTCGTCGTCAGATGGAAATCGCTTGGTTCTAAGTCTGGGCTGTAAGGTGGATGCTGTAGCACTGACCAACCAGACTTTTCATTTGTTTGGTCCACTAAAACAACATCTAGGAGGGAAACACTTCGCAGATGATGACGACGTTCAAAAAAATTAAATGTGAAAATGTGAATTAAATTTTGATGAAACTTAAAATATAGAAATAAATCAATAAAAAATTAAGCATGTGGTAGCAGATATTCAAAAATAATCGGTCGGATTTATTGATGATGTAAGTTATACGGTTAGGTGGGGACAAATGACGATAAAATTAGCTACTTCAGCCATGCTAAGCTCCACTTCTAAAAAAAAAAAAAATACAATTTTTTTGCAGATGGTTTACATTACACTATCTCATCAAGATTGGTTTGTGTGCATAAGTACAATACTAGGCACTTCTACTCAGAATCTATTGCTGCTTAAACCAATATTATACTATTTATGAGTTGCTGCAATTCTTTATTTTCTTCTTTTTTAAACAATAAAACCGTTTAATCATTACTTTTTTAGGCTTGTTATTATAATCATTTTACCCCATACTGTGGAGTAAAATGAATAATCCGTGGTGTAAAATAATTATAGACGGAAAAAATGAAATTACTCATAAAAATCATATTATATCAATAAAATAAACTGGGAGAATAATAGATAACACACCCTTTATTAAAAAAATTCATCTACAATTTTAATATTTGAATTAAATACTAGAAATTAAAAGTGTAATGTCCCCTACTATCGAGTATTCGTTCATCCCGTATTTTGGTGATCTGTTTAGTTTCAACTTCATCTACATCAATATTTTCAGGAAATGTGTATTTCTCTCCAAAGGGAGATTTAGGAAGATATTTAATTGTAAATAGCAATTTTTCTGCTGACAAAATTTGATTAACAAAAGTTTTAATTATTTTTTTTATTTTAAAGGTGGCAAATAGTTTCCACTGGCAGAAATACAAAAAATAACAGCGAAAATTGTTTTACCGCATGCAAGTATTAATTACGTGATGTCTTCAGAACGAAAAGAGCTTTGTATCTGGGATCTGTGTCCAATCCTGTCTCATCCAGGTTTAAAAGTTCTAATTTTATCAAAATATATGCATATGTCCCCTGCATGTCATAAAAAGAAACACATACTATGGTAAACATTGTATTGGAATACTTTAATAGCTAAGCCTATCACTGTGATCATTTCATCCTACTTTACTTAAACTGCTCCAAAATTAAAAAAAAATAAAATGAATACAACTTACATACATATAGAAAAATACTCCTTAGGAATAAGAATAGTCTATATATCATCAAATTTGCCAAAACTTTGAATCACAAAAAAGTTGGAAAAGTAAACTTTATGTTTCCAGACGGAGATACAAACATAAAATCAGAAATATTGCCAGTGTAAATTAACAAAAAAATGTTACCAAATCAAAAAATTTAGTTAAAACATTGCTTATGATGCAAGTGACCTTAAAAAATCAGCATACCTTAAAACTATAAATTGGGCAATTACGGTCCGTTTTCTGTAGACTATTCATTTCACCCCACCTGACACTATCGATATTTTTTTCGCGTTCAGGCAATAACTTAGACTGAATTTTCAAATTTCAGCTTCTTATTATGCAAAACATAAATAAGAAGCTGAAAAAATTTGAATTTACAATATTTAGGATGTGGTTAAAAAAAGACTAATTAACGATATTTTACTTCACCAAAAAATAATTTAAAATATAGTATAATATTTATGCTATTTGTACAGCTTAATACTGTGCAGACCCTTGGGTCCAGCATCCCCTACATTTTTCGCATATGCAATTCATACGAGATATTCAATAACAACTCAAGGGAATTGAAAAAAAATAACCAAATTTTGTATGAATTCTCTTGTCGTTGAAAGTATTCCATAAAACGTCACCTATCCATTATATATTATATGAGAAAAATAGCGTCGTACTTAAAATGGCCTCCAATAAAAGACTCGTCGGCATAAGATATATAGCACAAACATTTTTAGATAAGACTAGTACAAATTCTACTACTCCAAACTAGTCTCCAAAATCTACTTGAATTATCATTGAAAGATAGGATAATTCGCCTTTTCCTTACGGAAGGTTTAGATGCTGAAGAAGTAGAATATTTTCCTTTACATACAGAATGGTGCAATGATGTATTTATAATCTGCTAGGCCGGGTTTAGACAGCGAGATCTTTCCTCGCGAGCCATAATCGTGATGTGTTCTCTCAAATTAGATACAACACCAGGCGCGAGACAAGCGAATCGGACGTAGTGAAGCAAAATAAATCAAGGGTGAACAGTCAGGGAATCATGGAGAGAGCGTGATGGTTATCATCTGTTCTTCATCATTCTAGATGCTATGATGAAGAACAATGTTTGCTGATAAAAAAAATCAAACCTAGAAACGCCGCTGATGGATTAGGAAATCGTTTTTTGGTGAATGATTTCTGAAATGCAACAGAGTGATTTGGGGCATAATAGTCAATCAAACGAAGTCGACACCTCAGAGGATCTGATCTAGGCTGCTCCGGTGGTTCTCCCTCGTGCTGGTGGTGCGATTTTCTCCCTACTGGCCCTCTCCCATGACTTTGCATTCTACCTTAGGTAAGATGGGCCAATGTGCGCATCCATCCAGTAAATCAAAGTGAGAAAACAATAAAAAATGTTACCAGACCGAATATGGAGGATTTCGAGTTGTGATTTCCATTATTTTGCCAATTTCCTTAAACGCATATTCTCTTTTGGTTTATTTTTCTATAATTCTTTTTTTTCGGATTATTTAGCAGTGGATAGCATTTGTAGAAATCAATCAAGTGGAGTGATACCATTTTTGATCTCCACTCAACGAAACTATTCCAAACGAACCATCCTTGATGGTTTCAGTTTACCGACTAGTCAATGGATGAGGGTAAGGCAATTTCATGTTGCATTTCAAAGCACGAATATTTGTCTGTCAATATTTGAAATTTCATTCGAGAGTCTTCTCTGCGAGAAAAACTCGTGCTGCCTAGACTTGACTTTCGGATAAACAGATCTTTGTTTTCCAATCAACCGTTATATAGCTTTATATTTCTATTGCAGCGTACCATATGTGTTAGCTAGATTTATTTTCTAATGAAGGGTATACACGTAAAGTTTAGCATTTTGGCGATGGAAAGGGATTGCTGATTTTGCCTCCCAAAGAATTTAAAAGACGGACTCTGCTTCTCCGCAAGAATTTTCGAGTACGAAGGATGTTATACGTTTCATCCAATATGTAGGTTCCGTAATCTGTAAGTTATCAAAGCAATTACAACTTAAGCTTTAAGAAGACATAATGACAATAAGTCCAATCTTTTAAAATGAAATTTACGTTTTTTAACTAAAGCTGTAAGAATTAAACGAATGAAAGAAAAAAAGAATTGCTTTTTATAGGATCGGATACATTTGCAGCGCAACCACGTCCAAGATATGGGAATTTTCCAGAAAGACGCAATTTATTAGGACTGGGCCAAAGACTAAGGGGCAACTGGACTTTGAGATGTGATGATCAGGAAACGAATTTGGACGATTTGACGGAATCAGAAATTACGTGGGCAGCTGTGAATGAACTACATGAAAAAGAGGCAGGAGTATTCACTCTCAGACCGTATAAATGTTCCTCTAGGGAAGGTTATACAAACATCAATATCTACACTCCAGACTACAGAGATGAAGAATTTATTCTGAAAGTCGCTAATATCTTGCGAGAACATGTTTATTTTCCGTATGTAATGTATTATTACCCATCAGCTAGGTACTCTAGCAGTATTTATATGCATACACCAAATGGAGAATTTTACAAAAAAGCAGAAAATAATTGTTGGCTACTTATAGAAAATGAGTGATATTTCATATGGTTTCTGATGCTTTCATTGTTTTCTATTGTTGAATATTTATCGGCTATGCTGATGACTATTATGGTATATGACACTTTGTTTGCTTTTCAATGAAATAACAATTGTTTTATTACTTTATATTGCAAATACGAGAGATTACTGACAATATGAAACAAAAGGTTATTGTAACTTTTTCCTTCGTGCTGGAAAGGAAGCAAAAGTTTCAGATGTATTCTGAATTTCTGAAAATGCTATTACAATCTATAATAAAATGATGTTTTAAGTGGTTTTCGAGTTCTTTTCTTTCTCCTTTTATATTGTGCGTCATGATATTTGTTTCTAAGTATTGTCAACAATTTTTTCCATTTTCCACTTATTTCAGATGTCATGATGATGAGAGACAGAGTAACAATGTGAAAAACAACTTATTGAATATGGTATTCATTTTTGATGGTTAATTTATCTAGAGCGACATTGAGTATGTCTGTTAAAACGAAATACTTCTTCCTGCTTAGAATATGAATAAAATATAAATTCATTTTCTAACGACATGTATTTCAGCATTCTGATTTAAAATATTCAGTTTCAATTCACGTACGAGTTTTCAAAGTTTATAAAAAATGTGATTTTTTGAAATACGACACAATAGAACAAAAATATTCCTTGTGTCTAATTTGCGATTATCATATAAATTATTAATTATTTAATAATTTTTGTCTCTGAATTTCTAAGATATTCATAGTTCTACTAGTATAAAATCTCGTAAGTTCTCGTAATGTTTCGCTTTTAAGACACGATAAAAATTAATTGATGAAATGTTTCTTACTGAAATCACTATTAAGTAAATACTTCATCTCTCTCTCCACAAACTAAATCAATTTAATTAGAGTTGTTCCTTCCATTTTTCATGACTTTTAATGTTTAAATTAAATGTTAGGCTGTTTCGATAATGCATCATCAAGTAAAATTAATTACTCTATGTTAAAATTCCACCCAATTTTAATTTCCCATTGTATAGAAAATTTAATCTGAGATCGGAGTGACAGCAATCCTTTTTCCTTATCGTGTACTTGAATATGGACTAGCGTCCTCTTTAGTTATTTATGCGAAATCATTTCTCAAACAATAAAGATATTTATTTTATTTATTGTGATATTACAATACATATTTGCTATTACAATCTCAGGACTACTATCGAAGAAATAAATTCTTTTGATCCAACGATTTGTATTCAATATAATCGGATTTTTCAGTAAAACTGCTACTGTAAGGAAGCATTTTTGGTACTTTTAGTTCATGGGATTCTTACAAAACTATAAGTTATTAAAAGATTAAATAAAAATTCAAGATACTACTAAAAATGATGTTAAACAATTTATTTAAAGGAAAGGCTTAGAAGAAAAATGGAAATAAATTCTTTTGATCTAACGATTTGTATTCAATAGAATTTGTTTTTCTAGTAAAACTGATACTGTGAGGAAACATTTTTGGTACTTTCAATTCATGGGATTCCTACAGAACTATAATTCATTAAAAGATGAATTAAAAATTCAAGATATTACTAAGGTGATATTAAACAATTTATTTAAAGGGAAAGCTTAGAAGAAAAACGGAAACTGATGTTGCTATAATCTGAATTGCGGAAATCTGATAAATTTTGAATTTCAGATAATGTTAATATGCTGCAAGAAAATACTAATAAGCATTATATTTCATCTGCTTAGAAAGAAGTCTTACACGAGATGACGAGTTGATGCTTCCATCTGAAGTAACTGATAAAGAGTATGTTTATATGCCTCCAACTTCTGAAGAAATCGATGACGAAGAAGACATGAACACCAGTGGCAAATGGATGGTATTTCCGAAAGGAGATCTTCAGAAACTAGACCAATACTGGTTAGCCTTGATACCACTATACAAAAATGGAACTCTAACCCGATTGAAATGCTCTACAGCTATGGGATCAGATCCTGGTGTCATCAACTGCTATACAGCTGATAGCGAAATCCTTGCAGACGTGAAGAATGCTGGTGATGCCATACGAGAATGTATAGATTATGATACAATTATGTATTATAAGACAAACGTAGCGACTGCACTTGGTTTGTATATGCGGTTCGGAAGCAAAAATATCTCTAAATATATGCACACTGTCAAGAACTGTTTGTATAAAAAAGTTAAATTCGAAAGGTGGAAACTGGTGTCTTTGTAATCTGCACAGAATTGTTTGCTTTACACGGACAATTAGCTGGTTAATCTGATATTTTGTATCTTTTCTTATATTGAAGATCATAAATAAGTGATTTATGTGTTGATGACTATTATATGCCCTTAAAAACAAGTTTTTTCTGAAATAAAAAATATATATTTGTTATACCATTACATATTTATGTCATCAAAAAGTAGTAACCGTTGACTGCTTATCTCGAGATTTCGACAGGTTGGAAGTAAGTCAATTTTCTGCTGCATCTTACGATTTTCGCAAGCTATTTTGTTTACTTAGAACTGCAAAGGAGACCATTCACAACTAATCCAAAATGGAATTTTTGGAACACGGGAAGGAAAAAGCAATCGTCAATGTCGAAAACCTATGAAATTTAGAACAAATAATAAGAACCGATGGAATTCAAACCAAACAAAATTCCAACCCTTCTTGCGCCGATTCCAATTTGAGACCCTGATGCGAGGGTAGGAAGTAAGGCGGTAGGTAAGAAGGTAGGCGCCACGTCAAAGAATCTGCCTAGATTGCACCTCGCGAAGAGGCTAGAAAATCGGAAATGCGCCGAGTGAGGAGAGTAATAGGTAGGGGGAGCGATGGTAGCGCACTTTGGAGCCTCAAGTGAATGACGTGCCTAATTGAATGGATGGAAAAAAAACCTGTATTGGGACAAATGGAATTGATCATAGTTGAATTGCCGGTTTTACAGAGTTGAATCATATACTAATAAAGCCTTGCACATAAATCAAATACTCTTAGTTCAACCGTATTTGAACATGTTTGCGAACGTTGCAACTAATTGGCGATTTAAAAGAATTCGGCAGTCAGAGGGTTAAACAACAGATAATAACAGTAATTCTTTATTTAAACTTCAAATCATCCAAACGATTTCTCTCATAAAAGAAAGGTTTTTCATGACGCGGTTGTTAAGCTAATAGGAAGTAATATGTGCATTCCTTGTGATTAAAGTATTGTGATTTTCCTCGTCTACATTGGTGAGTAGCTGACAAGCACTTTAAGTGCTTTTACAGTTCAAGTTTAGGAAGAATATATATCTGATGCGGGAATACATTATCACGGGAAAATAAAAAAATTGAAAAAATACGTGCTGCAATCCTTATTGGCTTACATATTATTAACTAAAAAATCAGTGAAATCGAATATTTAAGACTTCTTTACCTAATTAGGCTTCAAAATCTTTGTCACTCAGTAATCATTGGTACATATTTGTTGTTAATAATTAACAATATTTTGTGAAAAGGAATAGTTGTTCTACTTGACTAGGAAAGTTAAGGAATAATAAGTGAAAGGAACAGTTGATGTGTAACTTATGTCATTCTTGAGGATATCAAGAAAATTTCGAGCATAAACGGAAGAAGTCAACAGTAAAGAAGAAGCTTATCCTACACACATATCCGCATTTAGTATACTCTCTTAAGAAATGCTGATTAAAAATACAGTAATAATTGATGGTTGGTTAAGAAATGATTGATTCCAGATTAAGAGTAAAAATACTTAATGACCCTATGTTTTAATTCCTGATGTATCAGGTTAAAATGATATATAAGCACTGCAAGTCAATCAAAGGAACTTTAAGGATAACCATATAGGATGAAAAGCAGTTATTCCGATAACTTTTAATTAGTAATTGATAATCGAAATAAAAATTTAATTTAGAGTTTTTTTAAAACTGCCCATTATTAGTTAAAATAAAAATCGAGAAGCCAATCATGAATAATATGTGATTCAGAGCTTATCATATAAATACCAATAGTCAGTTTACTATAAAATGCTTCAAAGTGAGTTGCCATTTCTGAAGAGAATATAACATATTAACGTTACATATGAATCAAATTAAAGTATTCCAAAAGGTAGCAAGGTTTACGTCATATCTGAAAAAATAAAGAAAATATTCTCAGTTGGAGTATCATAAGGCACATGTACATGTTTTTGGTGCATGTTAATGATTTATAATGCACCGATATTCAAAGAAACATATTTCTCCTCTCTGTTTAAATATTGCAGGGAACCAATTAGTGTAATAATAATAATAGTATTAACATGTCTTACAGTGAGTGAACAGCTTGCCGTAACAAAAAAAGCAATTTTCTTAAACAGGAAGATTGAAGAACATTTTCTTTAACTTTGTCTATTCGCTACTAAACGTTACAAAATGTTAAACAATCAATAATTTATTAATTTCTACATCGTCATGAGATTACAAATTTTATAGCATTGCATTTCAACTAAGAGTTCAATGAAAACTTTCTCTTTTTATTAATGTAATTCTTTCAATCTCCAGATAAAACTTGCTTTCAGAAAAAAAAGAAAAACTTAAAAAAAATTAAATATTTGCAACAAAATTTGAATACTAATGCAGCTTTATTAACAGTCTCATTGCTACGTATAAACTTGACATTTTCTTATCATCCATGGTCTTTTCCTTCAAAAATATGATTTTATATCCGGTTAATCGGACATTCTTTATAGACATTATAAATCCGTCAATAACGACGAGAATAATTATCTCCACAAGGGACGTATTAAAATGTTGAAAGTTATGATTATGACTATCAATTCCAAGTAATCAAAGACAAAAGCTCTGAACATCTTTCAAACCGTTTGGAAACAATAGATATTCTAACTGTAAATTATCCCATTAACGTCGAAGTAATTTCCAAGCATAGATTTCAATAAATTTCTGTTGAATTATGTTTAAAACACCAAGAATGAGTTAACTGTGAAGCAAAATTAAATTCTGAGAAAAAAAATTCTTTTTGGTTTTATTTATTTTTTATTTTTTTAGAACAACTTTTTAAAAAAAATCGAAAAAATCATTTTTAAAAACTTTTATTTACATAAATATTAAAGATTTTTAAAATATAGTTGCATATAAAAAATAATTTTCTAATTCCTTGCTTTACCTCAAAAACAAATCAAAGGAAAAATCAAAAAATTTCATAATAACCTTCTGACTTCAAAATCTGGGTAACTTAGTGGTATATGCCTGTTGAAAACGTGCATAGGCTTCGGGATGCATGCTCAAAAACGAAAAACCAACTGTTTTTCTTATTTGAAATTATTTTTACAGTAGCAATAATTCAAAAAATTACGCAAAAATACCAGGAAAATAATGAAAAATAACTTTTTTTTACGTGTTCATTTCTTACTCTTTGTTTGGTTATCCTTTTCTTCGTTACATAGTGACTGGAATAATACTGGGATTCCATCAATCGAAAGTATCAGAATCTTTGGTTAAGGACAGTTTGCTTCTTAAATCAAATAATTTGCCTGATTTCAAACGTTGTAAAATGGCCCACTTTATCTCATTATGAGTTTCATATTAATGATATTATAAAATATTTCACATTTAATCCTAATCAAAACGAATTTATATGCTGGATTATGACCATAGACTAATTTACAGAAAAAAAGATTGCTACATTTGAATGCATTGAAATTATCCTGGAATTCCTCATGTCGAGGATGTCGAACTTGTAAATGAGTTACAATTCGGTTTAAAATTTTCGGATTTCAAATGCTGTAAAATGATCCATCTTTGTTTCTCAATATGAGTTTTATATTCACGGTATTCCGGAAGGATTTTAGATTCTTTCTGAATACATTTAAGTTACATGTTAAATATATCAGTGACGTCAAATATATTATTATCACTCAGATATATATAAATACCCACTGATTTCCTTAAAACTCATAGTTTAATTCTTTATCCTTTTAATTCCAAATTACATTCACAATTCTTTATTCGATTTCTAACATGATTAATTTCAACCTGTACTACTTAAAGTAAAACTGTTAAAGTGTATAACATAGAATAACCCGTTAGCGTCATGCAGTTATCATTCAACAGGTCCAGGTATATACAAGTACAGATAACCAGGTATAGTAACGTGACTATGAGTTACGTTATGAAACCGCTTACAGAGTCACTTGGCAGCGAACTGAGGAATCAGCGTTTCTAACTCGAAAACAATAATATATAGAGAAAAAAAATCAGTTTCAAAGTTGTAGAGCATCATCCATTTAGAACAAAAAGACACTTTTTGGGCAATATTATTAAGAACAGAGTACCGAAAACGTACACTTGTTTGTACTCGATTTCCGAAGCTGTGACGTCGTGTAGTTCATAGCCACTCTAATATACCTAGACACCACTTTTATGACTATAGCTGAAGTTGTTCTGAAATTAAGGGGTGTGAGGGTAAGGGACGTTAGTTGGCACCCTGTAGGAATAATTGAGAGAGTGTTACAATCTTTATGTATCAGTCTACAATGTCAGGTAATCGAATATTATTTCTACTTAAAAGCCATCGCGATGCAAAAGTAGCGACATTCCTTCAAGTTTGGTTTAGGTATATTAACGTCCCATTTTGAATCGTGCTCAGATGACGAGGTGACACCTCAACCTCTGCACCACACCAGACAGAGGATATTTTGCCCCCTACGTATTATTTAACGTTCAACAGGTCCATTACAAGACGGAGCTTCTGTGAAATCGGGCCCCGAAGCCGAGAACGTACCACTAGGCCACAGCAGCCTCGTCAACTTGTAACCAATGAAATTTAAGCAAAAGAAAACATCGGAAAAAGTTTGCGTATGGGCAATGAGTCAAAATACAATAGATCCCGAGCATAATTTGTTATTGCTTTGATTTAGTCACAATCTATAAATTAAACTGTTTGTTTCAGTCAGGAATAATGTACGCATTACCTACAAAAAGCACTAATTTTGGAACAGCTATTCTTTTCCGTTTGCCGATGATCTTGGATCATAGAGTCCTGGTCCCAAACATATTTCTGCCAAAGATCCGTCATTCACCCTGATTTAATAAACATAAAAGTTGTAGTAGTCTGAATCTATTCCGCATGTATGGCGCGAAAATTGAAGAGCTAGGTGCTGCGGTAAATTTCTTCCTCGTCGTCTGAGCACTGTATAAAATTGCGAAATTGGCTCATAAATTGATCTCGTACTGCTTCAGAATGCGACATTAAGTTCAACTTAATTCTGTCCTAATTTAACTATTGTATTAAAATTTTATTTTGAATAAAATTTCTCGAAAGGAGAGTTTAGTACACACAGAAGCAATTTTTTAAAAAATTAAAGAACTAAAAAATCAATATATTTCAATGTTTTGAAGTTGTTAACGCTGGTATTATGGTATCGACGATTATAAAAATGTCATTTGTAAGATATTTTTCATGTCTTGGTTGCAACCAGCTTTATTGTCAAGCTTTTGCAGATCTTTTAAAATTTTTAAAAGCAATTTATATTACAGTATATAAAATAAAAATATAAAGTAAAGAAATTTCTCTAAACTTGTGAAAACTGTTTTTTTTCCATTTTGTAAAATTTTATAAATGCAATAATAGATCGACGAAGTCAAGAACTTATCTGTTAAATATCAGAAATACATAATTAACAATGCACGCATTTAACAATCAAACAATAGCTTTGACGCATAAAGATTATCAACCGATAGAAAGGGGAATCCCCTCAAATATAGCTTGAGAGTAAACAAAGAAGGGAAAAATATACGCAAGTTGATAAAAGAATGTTCTTATCATGAATGATATGAGAATATACGTGACAGAGACGAACCAAAAGTGAATGATTACCAGCTTTTTAATCACGTGAAATACATTTCCTGATTAAAAGAATTAATATTTTTTTAAATAAGAAATTTTTGAAAATGTTCTGCAAAAGTTCTCGAAAAATTTGAATGAAATTGAATCATGGAGTCTGCTCTCAAAGTAAAACTATTGGATTTTTAAATATATATAATGAATATAAATTAACAGGTATTATAATAAGATGGTGCCAACATTTGAGTTTAAAATTGCATATTTTAAAGTTTTGATCATTCCAAATGAATAACTTTCCGAATAACTTTTGTTGAAATAAACCAGCAATGATAAAAGTTTTCTTATTATCTTGCATGATTTAGTTTTATCTGCTTTTATACCTGCTGCATTTATTCAATGTTTTACTGTTTAATTCATATGTCACTCATCCAAATTCTTTAAAGGTTTTGTCCTAAGTAGCAGGTTGTTAATGCAGTTTACAGTTATACAATCTTTTATAAAAGGGAATTTTGTCCAATTTAAGCACGCGGAATTGCTAATGACAAATCTATAAATTTAAAATAATATGGTAAAACATTCAGACAGTTCTCCAGCCCCAACCACTCGACGGATTTCGATAATTTTTATTTCATATGAAAGCTTATAACGTCTAGATATGTCATCATGTGTCGCCTGCACCCACCACCCATTTTCGAACGAAATCGAAAAAAAAAAACTTATAGAGCATGTATGGTGGAGAAATGTTTTTCGATTTTGTTCGAAAATGGGGGTGGTGGGAGCAAATGACATATCTAGACGTCATAAGCTTTCTTATGAAATAAGAATTATTGAAATCCGTCGAATGGTTGGGGCTGGGGAGAACTATCTGAAGGTTTTAATTTATTATTTTAAATATATGGATCCCAACAGTTCCACCAAAATGGCGTATAAAATACCTATTGTAGGTGATAGAAACTGTTTATTTAGGACGTATGTATGCGTTCTGTATTTATGATTCTGAAGACTTTCATGCCGAAATTCGTGAGAAAGTTATACAAAACATTACAGCTATACTCAAAGACAGGAAAAGAAGCTAACAGAGATTACGGTATGCTTCCGGCGTTGCACCGATGAATAACGTAGTTGGTGTTTCTACGCGTTTTGAGGTTACTTTTTTATTAGAATTCGCCAACAACCAGAAGTAGATTTTCTTTGCTTCGTGTGCGCCAACGTTTCGTTCTCAAAGAAAAAAGAGAAAGTTGCTTGGTTGGTTTTTTTTACTAATACATTGTTTTTAAGTACATAATTTGTGCATTATTAATTAAAGGAAACCTGAGAAATATCAATAGTAGACACTTGACACTATATTTAAAATTGTATATAGCAGAAGATTCTATGAAAAATAAAAGAATTGATTACACCAACCATGCTTTCATGTTGTTATCTTGAAATAAAGGATGCATAAATTTTTTAATAATTAAAAGGAAATTTAATAAAAAAAATAAAATATTTAGAATGAATAATGCTCGAATAATAATCGAAGAACACTGCAATACTTTCTATAACTTAATAAAAATTACAATGAAATAACTAGCCAAAAAATGTCTTCAAAGCCGCGTCAAAGCTACAAGTACAAGTGGAATGACTACAAAAATAGGAAAATTTTCGAACCTGTCAAGTCAGAAAGCAATGTTAAAACGTTTTTATCATTTTTTTAAAGAGGGAAATTAAGAAAAAAACAGTTGTAATGATTTTAAATAATATCAAGAATTCTGGCTTGGCTATGGGGGGGGGGGGCTGTAGCCCGATAGCCCCCCTGGATTCGCCACTGTATATATATGTACAAAAATTATGCAAATACTGAAAAAAGATAAGATCAATAAATAATTTCAAAAGCAGCTATATTTTAGAAGTTGCTACCATATAAAAATGATAAAAAGAAATTAATTAAGAGCAATAAATTCTGTTACGTTTTCTGAGTAACCATAATCACGCGAGCACCGAGAGAGATTACTAGCCAAAATGTGAACTCCGAAGAGACAGAAAAAAAAGCCTTTTCCCCCAATGCTCAAGGTCGTTTTGGAACTGACGTAATTTCAGACGTAAGGCGGGAAAAAATATTTATGAAATTAAATAACATACGTTCTGAAAATAGATTTTTATGGCAGAGAATATCGGTTTTTGTTATTATTTAAAGCAAAATTCTGTTCAAATATGTCAATTGCTTTTAAAATACATTAGGATAATTGCAGGACTATTTCACTCGGCGGAAGAATACCATCCATAACTTCCACTGTATAACATTCTTGAGTTGTCTTGGACTATAGATGAGGTTTATTGAAAGATTTTGCAATTTTAAAGGAATCTGTTGTCTACAAAGAATATGAAATCTACTATGGTTTTATGGTCTGCTCCACTGATCTTCATGCTGTATTTAAAACTGAAAAAAGTAGTGGCTGAGAGCCTCGTAGTAGCGAGGTGGCAGGGACAGTGCTGGCCGAGAACCCTCCCGGAGGGTGGCGAGAGCAGCCAGTAATAATATTATAAATTAATACACAGACATATAAGAAATATTCATTATACAAACAATGGAAACATAAAAATGGATGGCTCAGATCGAAAGTGAACAACTCTATGTGTTGGCCATTTTGTACTAACACTGTCATGGTAGTAAAGAAATGCTATAGTTTCTGTGTAATAAAGCAGCGAGTCCATGGTTCAATCTGCATCCATCACACAGCAAGAATAGTGAGAAGTCCACTGTTTGTTTAAATGCAGCTAATCAACTTCTCAGTAATGAATCTCATAGACTTGGTCAAATTTAACTCTGAACCTTTGAAATAATAATATAAAATAATATACATACATATAGGAAATTTAACGATTCACAATAAAAATGCAGTAAATACATATAAGATGTAACGCAAAAATATATAAGAAAAAATTACAGCAAAAGTAACAAAAATAAACAAATATAATAACAAGAAACATAAAATGATTTCCAGTTATATAGAGTGATTCAAAAGTTCTTAGACAAACCTTAAAGGTAGGATAGTTTCCAGTAGACATTTTATTTTATTAGTTTAGTAAGATTTACCTTGAAGTCAGCAACACCGACCTTTTAGGTAATTATTCATTTTTTCAATAGAATATGGGGCTGCACACGCAAAGAGCGACCGCTACAGCGAGCTCTTTGCAGGCGAGTCTTGCTGTGGTAGGATCATTCGAGGCGCGAATGTTCCCGATGTAGGATAAAAATCTATACCCATCCAGAGATGGCATAGATACATTTGATTTATAATGAAGCGAAAAGAAATTGTTGTGCAGCACAATCCCGATGTTTCCTATCATCAGACATACTGTACCTATATAGAATACAGAGACATTCTGGCCAAGACTTGTCACAGAAAAAGCGATCGTACGCGAAGTTGAATGCGATCCAAGTACACGAATCCTTTCGTGTAATCTTGGCGTTTCTCAATCCAAAGTGTTTCAGGTACACGACGAGTGTTACACCACCATATTCATGCCCAGATGCTCGGAGAAATGGATCATGAGGTGCACCTCCAATGGATACCCTCCCACGTGGATATTTATGGAAACGAGATTGCTGACAATTTGGCGAAGCAGGGCACGGCTGAACCTTTGTGTTCAACCTCCTCCTTAACATTTGACGAGATTTATTCCATCAGAAAAAACAAAGATTTAAAGACGTGGAGGGTCCCTCCATCCCATGAATGGTGTAAGCGGAGCAGTCCTGGTGGCTCCATTGGCCTTGCCTGTGACAGAGCCGACCAGACGGCGCTGTCCAGATTTGTCAGCGGTCACCTGAGGAGTTGCTCCTTTAGCCACGGTAACAAAGTTTTTCCGGTATGCGCAAAGTGTGGAGTAGCGAGTGCGTCCCCAGAGCACATCCTCTCTTGTCTTAGCCTATCTAGGGAGACTTTCGAGACGGATCCTTTGCTTGCTCTCGATTTCTTGAGGGTGAGTGGGCTCATGGATGGTGTCTAGCTGCCGCTAGACAGAGAGGGGATTAGTAACAACAACAGACTCCCAAAATTATTCCCATTGTTTTGTATTACTTGAGTTATTGATACAATTAATATTTTTATCAAATTAAAATATTAGTTTTAGGAAAGAAACAGCACTTATACGGTATTAATTTTCAGAAATAATATTTCCTACGGATTGACTTACGGAATCCCAAGAAATAACGTGTCCGGAACATCACTCGTAAAGATGAAAGATAAATTTTTTGGATTCGAGGTTCCTCCTGTATAAAACAGAAGCCACGTTAAGTAGTATTCTTTGTGTGAATAATGTGAACATAATATGTGAGTGAGTGAAAATATATGAGAAATAAATATTTAATACATCTTTTAGCAATGACTTTTGTTTGTTAGTTGTCCTTCTTTTCTTTTTTTGTTTTGTTTGAGAAAGCTATTTCTCTGCAAATGTAAAATTTTAAAATTATTCTGTTGTTCTTCTCTAGAATCATTTTCTTTATTGCTTATCTAGTGCTAATCAAAGTTGAGTTTTCACTCCGGTTATTATTGTTACAGTCATGGAAAGTCGCTTCCCAGCAGTGCAAGTCTTATGGTTGGGAAGAGAGTTTTACAAGGTGAAGCATGGAGTGACCTCAGCGACTCTTATGGCACGCATGACCTTGGCGACCATTTTGGCGACAAATAGATTATTCCAGAAAATGCAACCCTTTTCTCGATATTTCTATTAGGGGCCGAGATCCAGGTTCTTCCTGAAAATTCTATGTGACGTCACGGCCTATCGGGGAGAGTATATAAGACCGCGTTTGGATCACGGAGTGTTTTTGATCGACTGGTTACTTCACTTTGAAGCGTGAACGTCTTCGGAGTTCTATCCGCTGTGTGAGCTAATCAGCTGGTGAGCTGAGCTGTTATTGTCGTTACTAGTTATTTGCTGACTGTTTGTGTTGTTAGATAACAAAGTGCTGAACTGTTATTACCTGCGAATTGTTGTCTGTTTACATTGGTAATCTGTGCAAGAACTATTGTTTCCTGTATCTGTGGTACGTGTTTTCCTGCATATTTGTAAATAAATCTTCATTCTCCATTATCCTGTGTGTTGGACTGTTTACACCATACACCCGCAGCAAGACATTTCGCAACATTATATAGAACACAGACCATTCGAAACCAAATGATTTAAATTTGAATCTCTCAGTATAGTTCAGTTTAACAAAAGTGATCAGAAACATTACATTTAACGGTTCCATGTACAAATTCAGATTAAAATGCTATTGATTGATAAATTGAACCGTTCTTTAAGTTTTATTTTAAATTAAACAATGTTAGGAAACTTGCGCGATTTTCATACGCTTGTTTAATTATGAGAGAACGACGAATTTTTTGTTACATTTGACGGTATTTATTTTATTTTGGTATCAAAGCAATTTTTACTAATAAATAGGAATTTAAAAAAATTCATCCACTAACTGGAACACTTAATATCCTTGATGTTTGAATTCTATCTTAACTTTGTAAATCGAAGCTAGTAATGAAGACCGTTCAAACCTTAAGACATGGAAACACACTATAGTTAAGCTCTTATTAACTTAAATTGTTTCAACTTCAGTAGATAATGTTGCAAAATGCAAGAGTGCTTCTTATTCTTGTTCGCCTGCTGATAAATCTGAGCTTAACAAAGAGTGAAATAAAAGTTTTTGACAAGCGTAAAAGACTGTCAGCAAGATAATGTTACAATCATTCCGTGGGTCTGGTAAGTCAGAATAACTTAAATTATGTAACAAACATTTTAAATATTTTTTGCGAAAAAACACAATATATACTTTAAAATATCTATTTAACAAAATTTCAAATACTTCTGTTATCTTTTAATCTTATGTTGTTATTTTGCAGGTTTAACCATTAGAAACCTTTCAAATGTAATTTTTAAATAATGTTCTATGAAAAAGTTATTAATAGTTAAGAGTATAGTTATTCAAATATTAAAACTATGATTTCCTTTTATTTATTAAAACTACTTGCTGTTTATTTTTAATTATGTTTTAAAACTATTAAATATAAAAAATAAATCTTTACTGACCTTTTTAGTTTAAAGATTGTCGTTTTCTCTTATATACTCATTTTTAGACTCAGTGTATTACTTTCTTCTGTTCGGTTTTTCTTTATTAAGATCCTGTCATCTTTGACAACAAGGGCCGCGGTGGCCTAGTGGTAAGGTCTCGGCCCTGGGGCCGGAGGGCTCCAGGCTTGAAACCCGATTCCACTGAAGATCCGCCGTGTATGGGGCCTGTTGCACGTTAAATCATACGTAGTGGCCAAACGTCCTCCCGTTGGTGTGGCGTGGAAGTTTGGAGAGGGGGGGGTGCCAGGTCAGGTGTCGTCCTCGTCATCTGACCGAGGTTCAAAATTACGAGGTCCGTCCCAAAATAGCCCTCGTGTTGCTTCAAAACGGGACGCTAATTAAACTAAACTAATCTTTGACAGCCAAGTTTCACTATATCTATTATTATTACTATTTACTATATTACTATGTGTTTATAGCAAAGCATATTTAATGCCTCAAATTTGTATAGTTTGAAATTTTTATAAAGATATTTTTGAGCGATAAATATAGATATTTTCTTTAATTTATATTTTCTAAAAAGTATTATTTTCGAAACCCATGAAGGAAACTTTTTAGAAATTCTTTTTTTTTTATTATTGAGAATACACAATGATATTAACATATGAAGCTTTACTTGTAAAATTACATTTGCAACTTGAGACACTTTGCAACTTATTTACGTGTTCACATTTTAAATCATCGATAAATATTTAAACATGTACATTTGAGTGTTCAATTGCATTTTAAAGTATTTAACAAAGAAAGGTCTTTGCTTTAAGAATTATTAAAAAATTTTATAATATATGGCGTTTCGAAAATGCTCATAGCAAACTCAATTAATATATTTTATTTAATTAGCTAAAAATTCACTATCTTTCTCCAGAGAATAAGAAGTATGCATAGTTTATTTAGCAATTTCTAAATGAAAGTATTCAAAGAAGGAAAGTGTTTGAGTTAAAAAAATTCAAATGTCTTTTCTTCGTTGTTCTCGTATTTATTTCAGTTTAATATTTTATTTTAGATTTATACCTACTAGTTGCCTATTGGTTTAAAGCAAATCATGGCTGAGGAATTTTAACAGACGAAAAAAAGATTATGAGTCCTATTCTGACTGTGTTCTTGATTAAGATTATGCAAAAACTGGTAGACCGATGTTCAGTGAAGTACTTATTGTTTTAAGGCTGGTAGATTAAGGTTTTCTTGATTTTGATCCAAGCGAAAGACTAATGTCGTGCTGTTTTCCCAGAAAGATTTCCAGGAAAACAATATATACCCACATGTTGGCGTCAAAGTAAGGTTTTTACCTCAGGGGCCACCTAGGTGCTTCAAGATCGCTTTAACCAACACAAGATGTCACACTTACCCTTAATCATGAGGCTTATGGAATTGACTAGTTAAGCCCGACTAAGTAGGATTAGTAAACACGAAAAAAATTTAAATCTATTGGAATATCTCGTAAAATTTCAGCAATAAACAAATTAATTATATGATTAATTCTATGCCATAATTGACCAAACTCAATCTTTGTCTCTATATTTTTAAATGAATTTTATATTCTTGGACAAAGAAAAAACAAAAGAAACTGTTTTATAATTTCAATCAAATGATTTATCAATAATAAGCATAATTATAAAATGCACTTTTAAAATAAGGTACTTGAGGGTAATATGGTCACTCTTATTCCAAACTAAAATTGTAATGATTGTTGAGAAGTTTAAAAAAATGGAGAGCAAGATGTTATCAGTGTCACTTATTTTCTTTAAGTTGTTAAAAGAATTTTTGCTTTTCCTTTTTCGATTTTCCCTTTCAAATTTAAAACCTTGCAAAACGCATTTTTTAAGGTAGATGGCCAGTGAGGGAATTGATGATCACTTTACCATTTTTACGAATAAATCCATTTCTATTGAGATTTGAAAACAGTGATGAAAGGTGAGACTTCATTATTATTTTTATGAACAGAACTTATTAATTTCTCTTTGAAATAATTCGAAGGTTGGAAATAAATTCATAATATTGGCAAAAATTCAAGCGGTCAGAAAGTTTGAAACTATATCCTAAATTCCAACGAATTCTTAAAAAATTTCCTTTACGGAAGTTCCTATGTCGCAATCTGGGCATATAAAAAGGTGTGTGTTTCTTCGTATATGCCATAGGATGTCTGAAGTCAGCAAATAGAAAAATTCTTTTAATTAATTTAGATACTTGTAGTGAGCGTAAGACTCATTTTCTGTCTAGTTCTGACTTGACAGCTTCGTTTTCAGGCAGGCAAATACGTAATGTATGCCTTGGAATGTCATGTTTTTAATTGGCAGTGAAAGGGTGAAAGTAAGGTAGATAGCTTACCCTATCTAGTTACAGCCAAGTTCATATTCGCTTGACTATATCCTACTCTTATAATCTGTCTTCTATGGTAACATGCTGACCTAAAAGTTAAGAATTATAATATTATAAGGTAGAATAATTATTGAAACAGAAAATGTCATGATATTTTAAAGGATAGCTGCATGCAGTGAAGCAATAACTAGTGGTATTATTTCTCTGCTGATGGATTTGTGAAATATCTTCAGATTCATGCATAGACTTTAAATGTTTTGAGAAAATTCATCACATTATTGAACAGCATTAAAAATCCTAAAAGAATGAACAGTGCATTACAGTTCTTCAATTTGATAAGTACACGAAAAAAATGTAAACTAACAAATCAAAATAACAACGGCTGCGTTGGAAGGCAAGTTAGTGTTGGTTTTCTCTTACACAGGAAATGATATTAAACTAACCCAACTCAGTTCTCTGCTCTGACATCTTTTCAACTTACTTTTTAATGAAGTAGAGCCTTCGTTTGGTAAACGCTTAAATTGATATTGAAATGGCCAAGTTGCCGAATTACACTCACATACTTTGCCTTTTATATTAATAAGTTTTACTATCATTGAATATATGGATATTTTTCTAAAATAATTGCAGGACTCTACTGGAGAACGTAATGGAAGAAGAAAGGTCACTTGAAGATACGCGTTTAGACTGCATTCTTGACGAATCAGCAGAGCCGCAATCTACTACAACGATTGAAGAGTTTTTCTCAAATAAGAAAGGTGATTTTTTTCTTCAAAAATAATTTATTTTAAGTTAAAAAGTGTGAAAAATATAAAGAATCATTTCATTTCAAATAATATAATTCTTGTCTTAGAAATACTCTTTCCAAATTTTATTTTAGAAGCTAGAAAACGCTGTTTTACTCCTTAAAATGATAAATGCATTTACCATTTTGGTATAAGAAAATTTTGATTGCTTCGGCTTAAATCCGGCTGTCCTATAGCGTAATTGCATATTGCCATCGAAGATGATGGACACCAAGTAATGCTACTTTTTCATGAATTACTGGCCGCAAATGATGAAACTCATGAAACGCCAATTCGTGTACAGCGTAGACATGTTTTTAGGGCATTTGCTCCATTTGTCTGCACTTAAGTAATCGCTCAAGAACTCTGCATCCATCTGAAATTGTAAATATTATTTTCCCCAAGCCTTCACTTAACTGTTTCTAATCAGTTCAAGAAGATGCTAGTGCCATCTTCAATCAATTTATTTTCAGAAGCATCGAGCAACACAGCCGTCTCTCACATAGGGGGCTGAGCTGCTACTACTTTTTATCCAGCATTTATATATCAATAAAACGATCCATAAATATGAGTTTCTTCATTTATTTACAGAAATTATATCTATTTCCTCTGTACAAAGCAGATAAGTAAAATTTATCACGCTTCTATGAATCTCATTATATTTAGCTTATTTCAAATCGTAAAAATAAGAATGGTGTCAATCTTTTATTAATTATTCAACTTTATTGTAATAATGTTGAAATATCAAAATTTTAATGCATTGAGATTTTTTTAACTAAAGGAAAGAGTACCAAAGTCATAATTATTATTTTCTTTCTCTTTATTACGATACATGCTTTAGAAGTGGTTAAAGGAGAGAAAAACACACCTATTTGTGTCTAATATATTATTACTTAAAATGATGCATTGAAAAGTTATTTTTAAAATGTAGAACATGTACGGACTCCAGCTACAAAAGAAGCAAAAGAACATTGCGAAAGTTCTTCTGGTGATAATTCTATCAAATCTCTCGAAGCATGGAATTGGAGAAATAAAAATAGTAAGACAATTTTTTGATTATTAATCATGAATTTTTGAATTATTTCAAGCTGTATTATGTATTTTATCAGCATTTTAATGCACAGAATTTTATTACAACACAACTTTACACCAGTACCAAAAACTTAAACTTTCTTTGGTGGATGGTTTATATTTCAAAAAATATTTTCAGTCCCAGGCACAAATAAAAACAAAGAAATTGGGAGGTCCATTTATTCATTTCAAGGTAATGCCTCTACATCTTCTGATCAGTGTAATTGGAGAAGTAAGCAAGGTATACCAAACATTACCCGCTTCTTTTAAACAACTTATTATTTTTAACAACTTTACAACATACTTTTAAAATGACAGGATTTGTATTACAGAAATACTCAATTGAGAAGAAGGACGAGTTAAAGTTAATTATTTAATTAACTGTCACGAAACAGTCACCAAAATATTTCATATGATTCAGTTTCTGTGAAGGAATTTCGAATTATTTATTGCATAATTAATACATACAACATAGCGAAGGCTACGGTAATCACGTATCAAATCAACTGTTGACGGATACGGGACGTGAACATCATTGCAAGACAGTAAAAATACAATTCATATTAGCACTCGACGGAATGCCGATATATTGATATTTTTAATGTTTATAATGAAAAAGTGGATTTTGAAAACATGCAACATTAGAATGAATTCTATCATGTTTTAAAAATTCGATTGCCTCTGAAAATTTTTATTTTTGAAATGGATTCCAATTTATCTGCATTAGAAATCGTAAAATTTTAAGTTTCAGTTTAAAAGGATGTTATTTCACAAAAATGTGAGAAAACATTTCGTATGAAATATCAACAATGATTTGCTTTCCATTTTCTTTTCGAAATTTTATCTCCTTTATCATTGCTTATAATTCAATTAAGCAATAATTTTATAGAAATAGCAGAGCAATAAAAATTGAATTTTATTATATTTTTAGCATTCTAGGAGAAAATGATATCCAACCGTGTCTTTCTCGGGATTGAGGTTTAAAATATTATAAGAAGACGAGGTGTTGCTGACATGCTCAGAAAACGCAGCATTTCGTAATTTCACACTCTATATAAATGAAAATTAAGCGGAAAAATAAATAATTTGTACGCCATAGAAATTCGAATTACTGAATAAATTATCTTCAAATTTTGCTCACAAATTACTTTGCAGAATAAGGAGAGGTTTAATGAAGGTTTCGTGACGATGAATAAAGGATTATATTTTTTCTCAATTAAAAACTGTAAGGTATATAGTTATCCGCTGCGCCACCAGCTGCCGTTGCCTTCCCTCTCTCCAGAGATTGAATTCTGATAGTAAGATACGTTGATGTAGTTGGTGATTGCCTTTCGATTCGACAAATTGGTTGTGTTTCTGATTGTTGCAAATAACTGTTAACAGCTTCAATTTATGTAACTTAATTATATTACTTGTAAATTAATTATCTTAGTTCATGGAAGTCTTTTCTTTTGACATTAAAAGCTACTGTATTCTAGAACTATATACAGAAAAGATGTTATCTGCAATGTTCCCATTCCAGATAATTTAAATCCTTTTATTACCTCCGAATTGCTATTAGCGATGTTTAATTAAATTTTGAATCATTCTTTTAATATTATAGAATTAAATAGTTTTCAATTTATGGAAAAAATGAGCTTCCTGCAGTTTTTAAAAATCGTTTGGTGTAGTCTATTTTCGAGAAGCTACCGGATTAAAATTATTCTCATTTCAATTTTAAGAAAGGTTGTAGAAGAAAAGAGGATTTTGTGAATTATAACAACTTATCTAAACGGCTTTTATTTTAAGTATGTGGTGAAACTATAAATTTAGATGAAAACATTGGAAAGAATTTTCTTTTGTGTCCGCATATTCTCTTAATCTGATTCACGACAAAAAAGCGGAAAAACATCTATTCGACTAGGAAAGATAATTATGAAGTTTATATATTATTTATAATTCAAAGTGACCAAATTCTTATTAAATAAAATTATTCAAAGAAATAAAAAAAAAATCTACAATGCTTTTAAAATTTTACATTATTTTTTGATGTAACATTTCCTTTCAAATATTGAGCTAATTTAGGTCTTATCATGAGGAGACAAAGTCATTTGAAAACTATTTAGTTGTTAACAGAGTAAGCATATTTAATATTTATGCCTGTCAAAAGCATGACTTCAACTTATCTATTGTTAGAACAGTGTATGATATTAGATGAGTGGCAACAGTTACATGTTGAGCTACTTTAAATTTTATTTTTAAAAAAAGAGAGACGAGACGAGGTGAGTACGAGTACGGTTGAACGAAGTTACGTTGTACGCAGTTACGAAGTGTGATAGTTGTGTTTTAAAGTTCTAATAAATGTTTGTTCAGTCTTAAAAGAAATCTTATGAATGTCAATCGAAAAGTCAACGCAGATAATTGTTATACTGTACTTTTGTGATTAAAGAGAAAGTGTTCGGTTTGGTTCGATTTATACATAAGACAATTCAATAAAATTCTACAAAAGATAAAATAATATATCAGAGGATTTTCGAATTGCATACTGCTAATATTTTTCCAGAAGCCTCTGTTCCTTTTTAACATCAAGATTGAGTGTTCCATTGCGATAGAAAAAAGTTAAGGGATAAGCACTGTTCATTGAAAAAAACCCGGCTTTCCTAAATATAATGAACAGCGCAATAAAAGAAATACAAAAAGCAATACGGGTGTACCAATAATTATTTGGTAGTTACAGAATATTATCAATTTAGGCAACCAATCAATCACTAGAAAACTAATGTCAAAGTTTTATGAACTAAGCTCTTAAGATCACCGTAATAAGAAAAATCAACGACCGGACACTGAGTTATGAAAATCGGTTTAAATATGTCTGAGTTCTATTTAATGATTTTTTCTTAATAAACAATACAAAAGAAACTCTCACATTACAAAACACTTCAGTAAACATTTTTAATTTCTTTTTCTTATTTTCGAATTTATAGGAACTTAAAGCACATACTGAGTTCATATTGTGAATTAACATTCAAGAGTTCATATTTGTCCATTGATTGACTTTGACCATAAAATTCATTTCAAAATTTAAAAATACTAACATATTATCTATTAAACGTTTGTTTCAAATCATTAAAATCTTTTAAGGAATTTGGTGTGCAGTTTATATTCTTTTTAAAAAATCTCAGACCCACGAAGACTTTCTACCAGAAATAAAGGCAAGGAAATGGTGAAATCCATCTATTCATTCTCGAGTAATTCCTCTACATCTTCTGACCAATGCAGCTGGAGAAGTAAGAAAGGTATATTAAGAATGCTGAGCATTTTTTTAACAACTTCTTATATGTATCCTATGAAATGATATTACAACTACTAACCAAAAGAAGCAACTGATTTTATCGTACATTGCATTTTCTTTTCTTATATAATGATTTAATTAATGTAATACAGGTACTGGAATTCCAATAAAACTAAAAAATCAACATATAATGAATAATAATATTTATAAATAATTTCCTACATAATAACTGCTTTTACGTGATATTATTTAACTTCACTCTTTTCATATTTGTGATTTTCATGTTTGTAAATATGGAATTTTGTAATTGATTTATCACTTACTACCAGGTGACAATACATTGTTACAATATTTTTAGAATTTAAATTATCAATTAATAGCTTAATTTCAACTTGATTTTGATTCCACACTAAACCGCTATCTGGTGCTGAATTTGGGATCATTGATTACATAATTCTATAATAATTCTAATAATGAATTATGAAGTAAATTGAAGGTTAAAGTGTCGAAAATATTAAAAAAAAATAAAAAGAAATAGCGAAAACGCTTTTATTATGCTACAAAAAATTGGAAAATGCTTGTTAAATAAAAAATCCGGGGTGAAAACAACGCTGAAAACAGTACGATGAAAAAATTAATCAATTATGAATATCACAAAAAAATTCTCAAACAGACATAAGAAATTAAAATATTCTTTACTCAAGGTATTTGTTTTAGTGTCTTATGCTTTTATGATTTTTCTTGTCATCCAGATTTCTGATTAAAAAAATATTTTTTTCTGTTTTTCATTACATTAACAAAAGCAAGTTTTTTAACATTACTTTTTATTATATTTCTACTAAAAATGTGTTAGACAAAGTTGTAATAAATGATTTCGTAAACTTATGGAGAAGTTTGAAAATTGTGGCACTTCTGAAAAATAGCTAGAAAAGTTAAGTAATTTCTTTAATTACTCAAAAATTTTAGAGCTTAAAATTTATGCGTCTTTGATAGAGTTGAATAAAAATATTATAAGAACGTTTTTTTTATGTTTCTGCCACGATTCTCGGTACTGCAATTAACTTATTTATCGTAAAAAAAGAAAAGAAAGGAAAACGCTTTTTAATATTTTATATCTTTCGAATCACCATTCACAAATACTTCTTTTTTTGCAAAACGCCCAGTTTTGGTTTGTTTACAAATTTTATATGCTTCATTTTGAATCATCATTCACAAATATATATAGAGAGAAGGCAGTGTTTTTAGCTTTATCCTAACACTGTTCACAGAAAGCATTATGATTTCTCTAATTTTTTAGCTGTTCGTGTAGATTTCACTTATTTATCCCCTGATGAGCTTTTACTTTTACCGATAAACTAAAGTATTTGTTTATCCATTTAAATTTAACAATGACTGATTTTCATGACTTATATATATATATGTATGTAATAATCTCACTTAATTTATGCTTTAAATTCTAATATTATATATTTTAAAGTCTTAATGTATTCCAAAATCACTTTTCTTAAACTCCAGTTTCGTTTTATTTCCTGCGCTGGAAGTTTATTAAATCTCGCATTTTGGCATATTTATTACTAAAAGAATATTCTAATTACTTCCACGCGCATACACACATCCCGAAATCAGCGACTTATTGCCGCCATACTTTTCCCTAAAACACTTACGTAATTTACTAAAAATAGCTATTATTCCCTTCACTTTGATCACGTGTCTATATGTTAAATCCCTACCTGAGAAAATGCAGGGATTTTCTGTGCTCTTTTTGACTTGAAACTTAAACCAAGATGTACGTACATTCCGTCACTCTCCCATAATAAAAGAAAATTAGAATATAACTCGGCTTTTTACTGACCACAACCACGAAATCATTTTATATATATTATCAAAATATTCAGTTTTGGGGTATTTATAAATTTTATGTTTCATTTTCAATCACCTTTCACAAATACTATTTTTTTGCAAAAAAAAAAACAATTTTGGGGTGTTTATATATTTTATATGTTTCATTTTGAATCACCATTCACAAATCCTTTTTTTTTTGCAAAATAACCAGTTTTTGGGTGTTTATTCAGGCTTTGGGTAAATATCCGTGTATATACCCAAAAAATATTTACTTAACCACTGGGTATTTTCCCATGTCATATCACTACACACATTGCTAGTTTAAAAATTGTAAAGGATACCTCGATAATCTCTTTCTTTCTGCGGGCTTTTGTGTGTACGCGACAGTGAAATTTATTTCCGAGGTCCTTAGCATTGCAGGTTTCTCAAGTTTTTTTTAAGTATCATATTGCAAACTTATTTAACAAAAAAATTTCACGATAAATTGATTATATTGCGTCGTTTTAAAATGATTGAAAAAGTTGACAATAGAATATTTCAATGAATGAAAAAACACAGCTTAAGATTTTAAGAATTGTAGGACAAATTTTATGAGTGAGTGAAACAAAGCCACAAAATCAACAAAGGATGAATTTTCATTCGAGTGCAATTTTATTGCTTAGTTTGAAGGTCTTACATAATATTAAAAAATCGCAATTTTTTCATATTTCCCCAGCATTATAAGGAAATCAAATATCTAACATTATTCATATCTAACATATCATTTAAAAATTGCAACTTCTTTCTTATAACGTGCAAACTATAATTTTAGGACTGGATGTAGAAGAAATGCCACGAAGCGTAGAAAATCGACGGAGTAATGCAAAAAGTAATTTATCTGAGGAAACTCTTCGAATGAGAGGATATTGGTGTTTCAAATGCGACTCCGAAAGAAGCAGTCCTCGTGGCTTGTCAGAAGCAGACATGATTTGGTCAGCTCTGAGAAATCTACTCAAAGAAAATCAAGAAACTTTTCAGTTTTCACCATCTAAATATCATTTTTCTAAAGGCTATTCAATAATAAGATGCTATACTCCAGATTACAGTGATCGTGAATCCATTCTAAAGGTTGCTACTGTTATCAGGGAGCGCATTGACTTTCCTTATATAATTGATTACTACAGAGTCAATAATGCGTGGAAATGCATTTATAGACATACACATGCTGGAGAACTGTATAAAAAAGTGAAAAAGAATTGGAAGTTATGCAATTAATTTCTTACTAATTCATCTTTGTTCTAAAGCGTATTATTATTTTTTGATAGAGTGCCTTGTAAATCTAATAAAATTATGAATTTCGCATATCTTTACTGTTTCATTTATAATTTTTTTAAATTCAAACTCGTCATTCATTCTTTTCAACTGGATAAACTTAGCTACACAAAGATGCTGTACAAGATATTTACGTTATTATTTAATACTAGAAAATCACCTGTCATGTTATGACGGGTGCAAATTGTCTCTTCATTCGAGAGATCTCCCATCAAATTTAGCGTGTTTAAATAGATATATGTGCGAGAGAAATGTTTAACATTGATTGAAAAAAAAAAAAAAATAAATAAACATATGTTTTATAACAGGAATTTTTTTTACTTACATATTATTTTATTCATATTTCTTCATTCAAAACCTCTTGGTCTAAAAAAAATACAAATTTACATATTTCTTTGTTCAAAAAAACCTCTTTGTCTAAAGAAAATCTAGTAGTCAAAACAAAGCACTTCCCTGCTTGTCAAACGTTGCCAAAAATAATTATCAAATTATATCACGATTGCAAAATAATGAGATACATCGTGGCGTCCAAACTATACCTCAATTTACTACTTTCTATTAAAAAGTGGAAATTAATTTGAAATATATGATTAATATAATTTACAATTTATTGGGAACTATTGATCATAGCGAGATAAATTTTATATCAAACGATAGCAAATTTTATTTTATAGCTATTAAATTTGAAATTAGATCGACAATTACTTTTATAAATTTAAAATTACTGAAATTTAGGTGCTCTAACAATGAAATAATGCTGTTTAAAGTCTCGCAGTGCTATGATTGTGTTTATTTTTGGTTATTTTTGTTGGTTTGTTGGCAACTGTTTTATTGTTGGTGACGTCAGAGCATTACCTAGAGACAGATCTGGGTTATTATATTAGTAATTCGGATAATTATAACAATACAACACAATTATAACACAATATTTCACAATTATAACACAATACTTCACAATTATAACACAATATTTTAAAACTATCCCACCATTATTGTGCTGATTGCTTTTAAATGTTTGAACTGATAAAGGTAATACAGTTAAACCTCGGAATTCCGAACTAATTGGGGCTGACCTCTGTTTAGATTCCGGAAAATTCGGATTATCTGGGAAATTCGGTAAAATACTCTTGATATACCAAATGCAGCAGAACATTGACGTTGGGTGCTCTGTGAAAGAGTACAGAAAGAGCTAGCGGATAGTTGCAAAGTACAGTAGAGCCGTAGGCAAACAAGTTGAGGGTAGTGTTCTTGAGCTGGAGTGATTCACGATTACTATGCTAACGCGCCCTGAAAGGTGTGCCGAAGTGTGTCCTGTCAATGAATTAATTCTTGTTAAAGTATGCTATTTCTGTTTCCACATGATATTGTTACCATGGGCAAGAATCAAGATCAAGATAATCTCGGGGAAAGTGAAGAAGAAGACGTCCCGACAGATTTTTTATCACACGCAGATACTGCTAGTGCATTTGAACTGGCGCTACGCTATGTAGAACCGCACGCTGCCGCCACACCGACCGACATGCGTCGGTTCCAGTTCGGCTGCTTTCCCCTGTATGGATGTAAATTTGAAAAACAGAACCTTTCCAAAACGATACAGAATTTTTAAAAAAATATTTAGCAGTTGTTTCTTCTGCATATACGCTCCCTCTCTTCTATTACGTCCAAGGCAATAACCGTTGTTGGCCTTATGAGAACTCCGATGCTGGGAGTTATCTAACTAAACTAAACTAAATTCTGCTGATAAATAGAGGTATAAAGTATTGAGAATAAAGGGATAAAGGATGATTTCTCCAATACCAAATACTAGTAAATTATAAAGTGAGTGATAAATCGCCAGCTGTTCATTCTGCATTTAAATGTTCATCACTAATGCAAGCAAGATAATTAGCTTACTTTTGGAGCAATTTCAGCTCTAAATCTACTGAAATTTTATTCCTTCGAATTTGATAAGAAATCAGTCAACCTCATTTTGTAAATACTACAAAGTGGTTGAACCATCACCGGAACTTGATGCAACGTTTATAAATCTTTCTATATTTAGATAGCTAGTCTAAGCTATCAATAGAGTTTCCCTTACGATTTATTTAGCGGCCCCCAAAAGTAATGGGATGCGTATTGTACTTTGGATGTCGCATTCGCAGATGAAAGTCCAGTCTTGAAAAGAATACGCAATTACTTTGATTAGCCATCAAAACAAGTAGTAACGATCTCAGTAAAATCCGGTCTATATAGTTGGAATAAAAAATTGTATCATATTCGTTTTGAGGGAAAAATATGCATGCAAAGTTAAGATGTAGAAAATAAATCTTTTAATGGAATTAAAAGAATTTAAAAACTTAAAATCAAAATTTCATGACCGTTGTTGAATTCACTGGTCAATAAACCCATCTAGCCTACTACCTTAACATTAAAATAATAGTCACACAATTCATGCTGCCATCTATCGTTTTATTTATGAAATAAATCCCTGTGAGTAAAAAATCAAAAATCCAACTTCTAAATTACCTGATTAAAGTTTTCAATGTGAAATTTTCCTTTGTGATTTGTTATTAATAAGTTAGTTACTTGATTTAAATATTAGACATTACCTAATTTATCAAAGTTACGAAAAGAGAATAATGTTGGGACTTTTATTCGATATGCAATTTTTGAGGAATTATAATGACTAATTTTATTTTGCTTAAAATCAAGACACTGACATGCTGCTTAGAGCTCTCAGCCGTAGTCTCACTTCTTTCAAGATATAGAATTTGACTTTTGTGAATGAATGTTTTGAATGTTAGGGGTAAAGGACAGTGTTTTTAGCTTTACGCTAGCACTGTTCGCAGAAAACATTATGATTTCTCTAATTTTTTAGCGGTTCGTATAGATTTTACTTACCTTGATGAGCATCTATACGCTTTTACCGATAAACTACAGTCTTTTCATTTTATTTCAACGTTGATTGTTTTTCATGACATGATATATATATATATATATATAGTTAAAAATTTTAATTAAACAAAACATGTGTTATATTTTCAATATATACAAATATTAATCTAAAAATTAAAATCAAATTACTTTATCAATAATCATACAAATGAAATACAAGAGATAGTTTGATTGAAGACTATTACACTATAAAAAAGGACAACCTAGAATTGGAATTCCAACAATCAAATGCCTATCGGCCATGGAAACCGATTTGTCGCATTAATCTAGATTTGTGGCACTGTGAAAGCCAATCGTTGGAAAAACGAAAAAATAGGGTAATAAATCCCCAAAATCTTTCAACATTAGAAATGAGAAAGTATAACTTATAACATACCAATTCAATAGTTATAAATGCTGTTAGGGCTTGAGCATTATCCTAAACACAGTTCCGCATTTAAAGTGAAATATTATTTCTAAATTAAACTTTTAATACTATAATAAAACACTATAAATATATAAACGATAAATTAAAAATTTAACCTTTTATAATAATATATATATATTTTCAGAAATGTACATAAAAATAGAAAAATGAATATATGATGCAATCTTATCCTTAATCTAGTGGCGCCATCTGCTGAAGTGATTTGCTAAAATCTTTGTTAACTCCATTATATATGATCACATTAAAATAAATCTAAAAGTATTTAATTTAATGGTGTTAAATAATTCTTATTAATATATGCATACATGAAATTTATAGGATACCCATATCACGTAGCATTTTCAAAAAAATGTATTAATATGAGACTGCTGATTCAATCTGTCTGTGACTAATATATATATATATATTCAAATAGTTAGATTTTTAATTGATTCCATAATTTAATTTATTTTGAGATTTTTAATATAGGTGCCTTACTAATTTTTTAAAATTAAAATAAATTAAAATATTTAGTTAATTTAAGCTGAATCAAAGTTCGAAATCTAGTTTTGGCAATCTAGTGATGTCAAGCTAAGTGGCGGCTTGTATTGAAATGAAGATTTAAGGTAAAGGATAAGTAAACACATTGATCAGGAACGTTTGAAAACACTTTGCAAGATAATTTTAGAAATCATGCAACGTTATTTTGATGATTGGAATCGACGTTTTTGAGCAAATTTTTCTATCAATATAATATATATTTTCGTGTATTTTTCTACGTGGTCAGAAGACATCATGTTTTATAAAATGATTAATCCGAAAATTAGATACCAAATTAGATACATAGATACTCTCCAAACAAAAAATATTTATTTAAGAGCTTTTAGAGTGAAAAGTGTACCAACATAAAATATAACTAATTCAAAAATGTTATGGAAACAAGACTTTATTCACTGAACACAATATACTCTTTTATTTTTAAAATAACCACTGCTAATTTTGAATCATAGTATTACGAAAAGAAATCTGTTTAACAACTTGGTTTTTTTACACTTACATAAAAGGTGATTTTTTTTAAACTGACAGTACTCAGAGCCTTATGTGGCTCGAGCTGTCAGCTGAAATGCCACCAAATTTCGTAGGGTGACTAAGAACGACATGGGAAAAAAGATTCTAATTAATATTTGTAACCCTTTGGGGCAGTTCATTTGTTATATTAAAGCAGTTTTGCACTGATATTTCTTCTTTGTTATTCATTTGTCAAATTCTCAATTATGTAGACTACAATAGCGCCACATTTTCCCCTATAGGCGATTTTCGGAACTAATTTTTATTATTACAGAATCTTTTTCCTCAAGTGGTCATTAGTCTCCCTACCAAATTTGGTGGCATTTCAGCTGATAGATCGAGCTACAGAAGGCTCTGAGTACTGTCAGTTTTTAAAAAAAATCCCTCTGTATGCTACCATTAAAGTTTTAAATCTGTCTGAATACCTAGTTATTATATAGACTAAATGATCAAGTCATTTAAAGTGTAAAACTTGTATTTAAAACTTTAACTAGAATAGAACTTTTCATAGAATAACGATCCACAAATTGTTAAAGTGCGAAATAACCGACATGATTCATACCGCTTGTTAGTCAAATTGTTTATTTGTGTTTGAGGATACACTGCAAATATTTTTGACTTTTAAAAACATACTACGGCTTCTCTAGCAGCGGGAGCCGGAACCTAGTAGCTTGGCTAGCTCCTTGAATGCAAGGAATCTGCGTTTACAGTGGAATTTGGTATTATAGTGGTTTTAGTCAGTTATGGCTGATTTGCAATCAATTTGTCAATGTGTGATTTATAAAACAGCGGACTTGTTTTAATGTCAAATTATTTATTTTACACTTTAACGGTTTATCAACAGTTATTCTATAAAATAACTAGTTATTTCATAGAATAACTTGGTAAAGTGTGAAATAACTAATCTATTACACACTTTAAATGACTTGATCAGTTATTCCATAGAATAACTAAGTATTCTATAGAATAACTGAATTATACACTTTAACGGTAACATATACAATTTTTAATCAGTAAAGGTAATTGTTTTGTTTGTAATACTGGAATACTATCTAATTTTAATTGCTTTAGATTAATAATGTTTAAAGGTTATTTTTACTTAATGATATGGTATTTGAATCATTAAAAATATTCTAGTTTATTTTTTTTTTATTCTAATAAAAGTCATAATCTTTTATTTCGTAGTCGTATTTCTTATTAGGTTTAAAGCAGTTCCACAATTTTTTTTGTTGGAATGTGTATGGCATTGGAACCCTTACTTTCCAGTTTGATTGTAAATCAAATTGGAAATATAGGGGTTTTAATCTCATTAGTGAATATTCTCTTAACTGAATATTAAGAATCATTTTTTAGAATTATGTACCATTTGATCTTGTTAAACTCAATGACTGATGTTCGATAGAAAGACGTTACATTTCAGCCTTACTTCATAACTTAAGCAAATATTTGAGTTTCACAGATTTTTATAAGCATTCTATTGTTACTTTGGATATATATTATATATATCCAAAGAAAAATACGCTTTAATTTATAGTAAATAAAATGTATATTTATAGTACATTCAGTTAAATATTGTTATTTGGATTTTTACTTCTGTTAATTATTTGTGAGATTTAAAATTTTTAACACTAAAAGATGGATAATTTGAGAATAAAGCACAGTTGGGTGTGCTGATTAATAAAGTGATAAATTTTAGACATGAAAATACTATAAAAACTTTCTGAAAATATACTCAACAGCAGCGTTCTGAAAAGGAAGACCTCTGAAAAAAAGATTTATAGGAAAAGTTTTAAATTATCTTTATGCAAGCTGTGGCAATTATTCCTTTGTAAATTTTTACACTTTCCTTTTCTTAAATTTTTATTTTATTGAATCATAATCTCAAATACCCAACAGCTTTCGTTGGGGCTCTTTGTTGCTAACTTCGCACTTTCTATAATATTCAGGACACCACAATCTTTGCCGGTCTATTTTTTTCTACGAAGCAAAAATAAAAATGCTGATACGTCAGAATTATTTAATAACTTTCGAGTGCTTGTTCTGTTACCTTGATCTGGAAATAAAGAGGAAGATGAAGCCAAAACCTTTGCACTTTTTCCAATTATTGCAAACTGACTGAACTAAAATATTTCTCTGCAGTTGTACTGATAATTTAATTGTTATAAAACATTTTCAAAGAGTAAGGCAAGGAAATAAAATTACCATGTCCAATTTTTAAAGTTCATTCTAATATAATATTGCTTTGAATTTCTAACGTATTTATAGCCATTTATAACAGTTATGATATACAGGGTGTCCGAGAATTATTAAACACATTTAAAAAATTAATAAAATAAAAGCTAATCATGTTACAACTACGGTCTTTCTTTTAAATGAGAAAGCATTTTAAAAAGTGTTTTTCAATTATTTGGCGCACCATTACGACGTTCTAAATTTTCTATGGCCAGAGATTTCCATTCGCAATGGCTATCGATCAGCAGAAGCCGATGCGCTTTTTTGGTTTCGTTTTTTAGTTTTTCTTCAATATCTCGAAACCTCTTCAGTTTTCGAATTACAATTGGTTAAACAAATTAAAGAGCAGAAAATTTCCTACAAATAAATGTTTTTATTTTTCTTCTAGCTTCAATATTTTCGCAGATAATGGCTCTCAACATTTTTGCCTGAGTAGGTATACAAGCAAAGTATTAATTAATAGCTTTATTTTTTTATTTATTTGGGGCAATGAATATATGTTTCTATTTTTTTTTAAATAAATAAGAAGAAGGTGAAAGAAAAATGCGAATTTATAAAGAAACATTTTTTAGGCAATGGGTATGTAGAGAGTATAAGTATCTGTAGAGGGGGAAAGTATCTGAATGAATTACTAACTAACTGTTTGATAGTATTTTTAGTCAAATTTAGATTTGTATTTTTATCAAATGGCTCTCTTGTTCAAGAATTGTTAAAACTTCAGTTTTCGTAGTAGCCAAGACAAAGGACGCTATCTAACTACTTACTACCCGTTCATGATAACTACTAATATAAATCTTACGATTAATCTATCGTCTTAACTCGCGTGTTAAATATGTATCACATTGTCGACAAAGTTAATGTCTATATTGGAGGTATTTTTGAACATGAAATATTGTTTCCAAATTTAGAACAAATTCTAATGCAATCATCACTATCTTTTAAATATTAAAGCCTAGTATTTAAATTTATATTATGATAAATGTTAAATTAACCCTTTGCGGACAGGTGACTTTTTAGAACACCCAGATCACGTTGGTGCACTTTATGCTCTATCATGTTTTTTCCAACTCTACAATTATTTAATTAGACACAACTTTATTTTTTAAAGTATGATAAGATTAGAGGTTCAATGTATGGATAATAAAAACATTTACGTTCCAATTTGAATCGTTATACTCTTAGTGAACTGGATCCACGTCAGTCTCAGAATCAGTTTCTTGGTCGCTGTACTCGGTCACTTCTCTAGCGAGTTTGATGCATCATGTTCATCCTCAGGTGGTATTTTATTGCTTAATTCTTAGAAAACAGGTGAATATTGCTCTGTAGGGACGTTTCTTGATAGCCAGGTTGGGTTATGGAGAGCGTTTCATTCACTTTCAAGCGCGATCAGACCCAACTGACTGATTCAATGTCAGTGGAAGTGTCGGAGCAAGTAGGAGGAATGTTAACACGAGGATAGAGGGGTGGCGAACTTTCCACATTCGATAGTTTTTATTCAGTTTATGGTACCCACTGACGCACTCTATACGCCGTACCTTCCACTAAGGGTTAAGGATAGAACATTTAACACAAAAATACTTATATATCAAATTTATTATATCTCATTGAGTCCAAATTAAGCACATTTTGGGGGATAGGAAATATACATTGATGATAACTGCAAAAACGTATTATTTTAACTGCCTACATTTACTGCGAATATCCAAACATTTTCAGAAAATATGAAAAATTTTTGAATTCACAAAAATATTAATTTTACTTAAAAGTATAGTAAATTTCAAACAAATTTGGAATCTTTTGGCATGTTAAAAAAAAGAGCAGACTTTATACTAGGTATATGAAATGGAAATGTTTTTGCATAAAAATATTTCCTTATATGGGTATTACTGATAATTTGATGGAAAGAATTTTTCCGGTAGGTAAAAGAGCGATTTCTCTAAAATGTATAAAAGAACAGTAATAATAACACGAACATTTGTTTTTTAGACGTAATGAAACAAAACTTAAATTCTTTAAATTGAAATTTGTATTATAAAAATAATTAACCCGATGTTCCAATTGTTATAAATCCTTTTAATTACTCATAACTTCAAGATTTAGAAATTTTAAATATTATCTTCGATTTATTTCTAGTGTATAATTACAAAATTTGCGAATATTTATTGTGAGTATCACAAAACTCTGATACAATTTTATGAGCAATAAATTTATTTCAATGTGTGTTTTCTAGTGCATAATAAATGTATCAAAAAGCTTATTGCGAATATTAGAATTCTGTTATCAAGCAAGGCTTAATCAGATGCGAAGTAATAACCATGTAATGAAATTTACAGAATGGCGAAAAGAATGGCCAATCCAATGTGATAACATTTTCTATTTAATTGAAGAGGATTTTTTCAGTTCAACAAATTAAAACAACAATTCAACAAAAAAGATTTTGTTCGTATTAAATTTATATATACGAAATTCTGCATTTAGAAATCAAAGTAAATAAATATAGACAACATATAAAATTCTATTTAAGGCTATAAAGTTATTTACCAATTCAATATAAGAAAGAAATTCTAACATAAATGAGTAACATTTTTTATTCATGTGATACATGATAAGTATAGTTTCACTGAAATTATAAATAATGCCATGATATGAAAAACAAATGAATAAATAAACAGTTTTCTCAATGCTTAATTTTTCACATTGAAATAACTGATGTTTTGATAGAAGTAGTTGATATTCTACATAAAATAGATGTCTCATTACAATCTGCTCACAAAATATCTCATCAGCTAATAAACAATACTATTCAATAGTATTAAATTAAAAAATTATTAGCGACTTCTGTGACAAAATAATCTTTTCTAGAACTGATTAACCAAGATGAAACGTCTGAATTTTTATTATTACCTGAATACCTTTATAAAAACGTTAAACTTCAGATTATGAGAAGAAGAAATATGTATCGGATACATGCAGTATTCTAAAGTTTATTTTGTAAATATGGAAACAAAAAAGTATGATTTTCAAAATATGTTGCTTTGGAGGACCTTAACCTAAGCAAAATTTGGTATGTTTCTTGGAATTTATAGCTTCGTTTGATGAGCAAAATGATTGATAAAGGGATTCTTTTCTTGTATTGCTAAGAGACATTGTGTAAGACATTATATCAATATCTGGTGCTGTGGTTCAAAGGAGTGGTGATTACGCAATACTTCTGCAAGAAATCATTCCTTCTTAGGGCCGTCCCTTTCGCTGTCGTAATCAGATGAAAAGCTTCTAAAGCTTCCTTGGGCATATTCTTCTGCGTAATGCTGGTCATTGGGATCCTGCTTGGGGTTGTCCTTTCGATAATAGGCAAAACTTTTCTTCATCATCTTTGGCTCTTTCTTATCTGATTGTTTTGAGTCTCCTTGATGTTCTCTCTGGTCATCATAGCTTTCTGGCTGCGTCTTCCTTGGACTTTTTTCTGGATAATCGTAATGATAATGATGCTCGTAGGCTTTGGGTGAACCGGACTTTCTGTAAATAGGTTCTGCCTCCCGGGGTGTGTTGTCTTCGTGTTCATACTGCTGTTGACGTTCATAAGTAACTGGAGATTCACTTTTCAGACTTCTGGTGTCAGATTCCCTTTCATTATCTTTTGCGAAACCAGATTCTGGATGGGAATACTCGTATGAATGCACATCAATTGTTGGCTTTACGTCTTTGAAACCTGATGGCGTGCGAAGGTTGAACCGATCCTGATATCCTTTGAAGGATGTGATTGGATTGCTGAAAGTTGGAAAACTCTTGAAGTGGGTTTCCAGCATTCGGTCGATGTAGTCTGGTTCGAGTGAATCGCTTGATTTTGCAGTATCAAGCTCGACTGGTCTTGAACTCTCATAAGAAGGAAGTTCACTGTCATAATTAATAGAAGGCTGAGATTCCAGCGGGGATGAACTCATTCTAAGGTTCGAGGGCATCTCTGGTATTTTTGCATCAGGACCTTCTACATTAGGGGATTCGCATTCTTTAGTAATGATAACACTCTTAGCTTCCGCCTTACCAGTTTTCTTCTTTTCTTCAGGATCTACTATCTTCTTGACGATTGTTCTGCAGCCTTTCTCATCGACATCGTCTTCTTCTCTTCGTTCAGGTCCATCTTTCCAATAGGGTTTACCTAAATAAATATGCATTATTAAAATATTTAAACAAATATATCATAGATAGCAAAACTTTATAACAGAAAGCAAAAGAAAGCATTCTTTTTCGAGAAATTGAAGCACCGTTTTGTCGATGAGAGTTTGCACCAAACACCATCCCCATTGAATTTTCCACCATACACCATACCCATTGAACTTTCGCACCTACACCATTACCATTAGAATAAAGAACTTACTTCATAGGACCGAATATTTCTCTTCTACCACGAAATCTAGTTTGTTCGAAAATCAAGTACGAAAGAAGGACTTCAAGATCATGACTTGAGCTGCTCGCTTACGGAAACAGAAACATTTCAGCAAATTAAGAATAATGCCACAGTTACTGGTGAATTATATTTTCCAGTGACGATGGTATGTCTAAATTCGGTTTGCAGCTAAATCACCTCTTAAAGGTTTCACAGAGTTGTAGGCACGTGTGAATTCGGAGGAAAAAAAATGGAACAATGGAAATTATGTATAGATATTTGCAATGGCTGTTGTGTATATACATTGCAGTTTTGTGCATATTCATCCTGAAAATCCTCGTTTTAATTTCTGTACTATTAAAATGTCGGGCCTATTCCCTTTTAGTAATTGAGGGAGAACAAACGTTTTACTAAGAATTTTGTGGTTTCTTTGATAGACATTCACTCTTATTTAAATAAAAATTCCGACTGATTAATATCTATAGAAGCTTAATTCTTTGTCTAAAATTTAATAAAAGTCACGAAACTATAACTATGAAGTGAAACAATTTAAGCGATTATAAACCTTACATAAATTATTTATTCTAGAATTTCTTCAGTATCATGATATTCGAAAATCCACATAGCAAATAATTTTTCGCCGCTCTTATCAAAATAATTTGAGAATGTTTTAAAACTTAATTTTCATTAATATATTGGATTTTCTACCATAAAGTTTTTATTTCGTTCAAGAAAAACTATAAATATACTGTAAAAATATGATTTCTTTAGTTTCACTGCTTATACAGTGTTATGTTTCTGTGTTATGCGTTGTAGACACAAACACAAATATATCTGTCTAAAATGCACTGTTAAATTTTTGTGCTGTATAAATGATGCTGAAAATAATCGACATGATTCTAATACCAATATTAGCCATTAATTAGTATTAGCAAAGAAGTTTAACAACAAACTTTTTTATAGAAATGAATTTTTATTTAAAAGGTTTATAAATTATTTAAAAATTATGATGATCGTTGCTTATGAGACTTTAAACGAAACTACATTTTCCTGTTCCTTGAAGAGAATGAGAAAAGAGATATCCAATTAAAGCGAAAAATTGTTCAGTTCAAAGAAATGAACTCTTTACGACACGTTTTCTTTTGTTCCAGGCGATTTATAAATACATCATAGTAAAATTTAGAGAATATCAAAAATAAAAGGAAGTCTAACGAAACATAAATATTTATTTGAAATCACAATACGAAGATAATCTCTATCATTTGAAAGAGAAAATTTCACCATATATCACACAGAAATATATGACTTTTAAATGAAAATTAAATATCGTGGTATATTTTATGTAACTGCATTTTTATATTCCTTGAAGACACATCCATTAAGCTAAATAAATTTCAAATACAACATACAACTTTGAGACCAAAGAGTATAAATTTATGTAACGGAAAAAAATGTGTGTTGAGATATTAGATATAAATGCAGTTACATAAAATCTATTAATAGGCATATATGACATATGACTCCGAACTAAAAATAAATATTCATATATTATATATGGGTATATTATTTTTAAATTTTGCTCAATGCAAAATTTCAATACACAGTTCCATTTTTTCCTTGGCTGATATTATTTATTTACCTTTAAGCTTGGTCTCCGTGGAATCCTTCGAGTAGGCATCATAATTAAAACGTGGAGTGTATGAAGGGATATCTTCACTTGCAGATGCTTCTAGAAAAGCAAACGGATCCTTCATATATTGATTTTTGTTCTCGTGTACTACTTTTTCTACTATAGATTCATAGAATTGTTTCACGGGGCTTGATCCTGCTGATTCCAAGTCACCAAGTCCAAAAAGGGAAGGGAATTGCTCATCGTATTTGAAAGCACTTTCGAAGAAAACTTTAGGTTCATATGAGGACCTGCCATAAATGTCTTCAAGTTTGTCTGGGAATCCGTATCCGATTCTTTCACTTGTTGCCTTCTTTGGGTATTTCTTCGATTTCCTCTGGATGATGTAAGCTTTACGATCTAGATCTTCTGCACCATATTCTCCATCATTGTTTTTGGGCTTCGGAACGATGACGAATTTGGACTTTGGAACACTCAAAACTCTTTCATCTTTCTCTACCATGTCTTCAAGTTCTTTCAAAGACATAGATGACATAACCTTAGCTTCCAGGTGCGCTCTGACTTCTGGATCTAGAGGAGGTGGATGGCAATCCAGCTGCAACAACTGCATCAATACAATGCAGACTCCCTGAAAGAAATAAATTTAAAGAATTTAGAACATAGCGGATTGTATCAAGTGTACTAGAAAACAGATTTTAGTGTTAATGTAAATTGCCTAAAATTATGAAATACATCTTTCAGCAATCACTGTCACTAAGTGGTATTCTTATTAGCACAAGATATTTTACGATATCTCCAAGGCGTTGCTACGATATTCTGAATGCTGCACAGCGTAGTAAAGATATCGTATGAATGTTGTAGAGCATCTTGTGCTAATAGGGATCTCTATAAATTGAATATTTTGAAATGGCTAGTTGTATCGAATGCATCAAAAAACAGTATTTAAATAACCAGCATATTTTTTGAATGCACTTTATTTTTAAAATTAATATTTTACATTTTTCTGAATATTAAAAACTTAAGCATTTAAAAGTTTCGCTTAGAAATCCGTTTAATCTAAACGAAAAAATTAAATTCATATCTTTCGCAGTAAGATTAAATTGCAATTTAAAGCTTCTGAAACTTGCGGAAAAAATGTATGGTTTCTCTTAATAAGGCAGTTAAAAAAAGAAAAACTTTTTGTCTGATTATTACCAAGTAATCAATTTTTGCTAAGTTTATATTGTAGATCAGTTATTATAGTCAATTTGTTATTATAGATGAATCATATAAGACTGTATTTAGTTTCGAGTTGTGACTGCAGATAATACAGCACTGTTCCTCACTGGGAGTCACATTGGCTTTCTTTTGGTTTTGCTTCTGATGAATCGCGTTAGTTAGATAAACCTCCACTCGGATATATTCATTATCTTCGTTTTGCAGTGATCTTTGTGATTCCACTATGCCACCGTCTGTCCTCTTACTCTTTCCTTTCATTTCAAAACTCCTTCAACAATTCATAAACTTCCTTACCTCCGAATTCTCGTCTCAAATCCACATGTAAGAAGAAGACTGAAGATCCTTATTGAGTTCATACAGACAAATGAGCAGCTGCTTAGATGCTAAAACCTGATTTTGCCATCATCATCTTAATATAAACTCTTAAAGAACATTGAACATATATGGATGATGCCCCTTTCGTCCTTGAACCCATTTCGTTATTAATTTTATAACCATGATTCTGTATAAGTGTTTTTTTAGAACACTTCAGCCAGTCTTTGTTATTCTTAATTTATCTACTGTACATACAAATATGTTAACCATTCTACTGTTATCGCTTCAGAAAGTATCTTTAAGTAAGTTTTCTTCAATTGTCTTTTAAAGAGTTTGTATTGATATCTTTTTAAGAATATGCATTTGTTGTTTGAAATGTTATTCCTTGAACCCTATTAGCCTGTTTGTAAAAGGGTGCGTGTTTAAGTAGCTTACCTCTGTTTTGTTATGTCTGTTAACATTGTTTTCTTTTCTTTTTTTATTGCTTGTTGAAACTTCATCTTCCATTTTTACATGTCACCCTATTCTAGAGAACATATTTAACCAGTACGTGTTCCTTTTGTATTTGCATATATTTGTATATTTGTATTCCATATTTTTGTGTTTTGACACCTTTGCTAGTTAGTTTTTGTATTTGTATATATTTGTATATTTGGATTCTTTTTTTTCCTCTTTTGGTACATTTGCTAGTTAATACTTCGTATGTAAAATTTAAATTGATAGCTTTAAGTTCTTCCATTGCCTTCCATGTATGATGCATTCATCATAAAAAAAGAAAATGTTGTGCAATGCTAATTCAGCAACAATTTTGTTGTTGATTTTCCAGAATTCGAATGCCTTAAAAACAACCCCCCATTCAAATTTCAAATAACTTTTTAATACTTCTCCTCTTTCTCATAGATATTATAAAAAGAACCACCCCAGACCTCCCCATTCCCAGTCACATCCGTCCCAAACTGATCAGGAGAGATCTACGCTCTAGGAACGGGGACGAGAAGTGGCGTAGTAGCAGTAGTGATCTTTGTGAGTGACTTTACCCGATATATCCAATGCTGCTATATCCAGTCATGATATCTGAAGAGTTAAACTTCTTTATAAAATAAAAGACGCATTTGAATGGATTACAGCGTAGAAAATAACGGCAGTGAATATGCTTAACACATTAAGTGTCATTTGTATTCAAATGGATACCACATATGCTATCCTACTTTGCCACTTGAATTAGTTTGGATGTTGTGACTTACACTCCAGAAAAGTCCTCTCCCTCCTCCAAAAAACCCCCATTTGTTTACACGATGGCATTTAATGGGCTGATACAAAAAATTTTAGAATTTTTTTATTTTTTCTGTTCTTGAATGTGAGACCTGCCTAAAAATGCTAGCTCGTATATTACTATTCCTTGATTATATTGACTGGATATTTCATTAAATAATATATAAGAGAAGCACTCCCCTAATTCAAGTTTGTAAAGGTTTATACTTTTCGAATTTCAATATTGTTATGAGAAATAGTGCTGGATAAGTAATTCAAAACAAACAAGAATCCTCTATAAGAATCCATTATCTCTTATGTTGAACATCAGTAAAACTATCCGCAGATATACGAAGTTACTTTCGAAATTTTGGGCCCTATTTTGAACATTTTGAACAATTTTTCTACAATAAATGGAAACTAAGTTAAGAGTTCATAAAAAGATGACCATATCACCTATAAATGACAAAATACTTGTCATAGGATTAAGATTTCCATAAAACGAAAAACTTTAGTCCAAAAATAGAGATTTATTATAAATAAATTTGAATACTATGTGTTTAAAATTAAATTCTGGCATATATGCATGAACTGCTTTTCTGGAAGATATTCAAGATAATTTAACTAGGCGGAATTATACACCAAGGATACTATCCTTTACTGACAGCTTATCTCATCGACTGAAAACAGGAAATTGTATGCTCCTATAACACCATTTTGCTGGTTAGCATACACTTCCTCCCATTCAGTTTACCTTCTAACAAAGTCGTGATTTTTATCTTATGATTAATTATCATGATTCTGCTTCCTTCAGTACAATTTTTCATCTATGGTAAATTTATTTCCCCTAATTAACGGTAATTTCTTGTAACCTTTATGATTCTTCTTATTTAGAAAAAAGAACATAATTTTAAAGCTACAATAAGTAATTAAATTTTCATGAACCTTCGGTCGGTCGCAATACAAATGCTAACACGTTCGTTCACAACTTAATCAAAGTGAACAATTCGGTCATACAAAGTTATTTTGCATTTTTAAACAACTTTTTTTTTATATTTCCTTGCAATTTCAACTAAGAAAATGTCGAGGAATTCAGGAGGGAGTTGACAATTTTCCCCCCGTAAGTTTCCTTTTCAATGACAACTGTTGTCGATGACAGCCTGAATAATTCGACATTTTTGAAACAATATATTGGAAATAACGATTAATATCTTTGAATTAGGGGCTGGGACACAAGTATACGAACTTTTTCAAGCATATAAAAAGAAATAACGAGAAAAAGGTGGGAAATCAAAAATACAAACGCAATCGGGCGCAACTCATCTACCAGATTAACGTTCCCCTCACGTACGCCAAAAGAGCACTAGATGAAAAGCACGATACTCTTTTGTGAATGGTAGGGAGCCGCGAAGCTACAAGAGGTTTTCTCGGTAAAATACGCACTCAGGCACAAAAAAATATGGGAGTTGCATCTCACAGATTAGATGCACTCGACGGAAGGTTAATTAGTGTAATTATCAATATTTCAGGTATTTTTACAGTTTGTTTTATCTTCTGTTTGTGTTCCAAGTGCTAATGTTACTAAATGATCATTATGATAGGTTAAGAGACTTCAGACTAATTCTTTTCTTGTATATTAATTTTCATCATAAACCTCACTACACTTGTAAGAGAGTTAAAAATTATTATTCTACAAGCAGAAAACAAGAATACAACTAGTTATCAAATAATTGTGTTGAAATTATTTAACAAACAATAGCCGGACAGCGATTAAAATAATTCTTATTACGCAAACATACATTTTGTAAACAACCTCTTTTTTCCGAGTCCAGCGTATGAAATCATTTCACGGTCGTTAGGAAATAACTGTGACCTCAAACAAGAAAACCTTTTTCACTTCCCCTCCCTCTCGTCGTATTCTTTTGTTCCAGAGGCAGACACCGAGAGCCAGTGAACGGAAATCATACCGGTAAGATCTCGTTTTGCGAATATAAAATCTGTTTCCCCGACTGTAAAGTGACCTCAATGGACAGTTTTTCTTATCATAACTGGCGAGTTCCAATGGAAGCCGAAAAAGAATGGAAATCAGACGACCCGATTTAAATGTCCGTGATCGCGAAGCGGACGTTGTGAAACTCAAACACATGGCCGAGTGTTCAAATGTCAAGAGACAAAAGTTAACATGCAATGGTTTCTTATGCACCAGACTGTCACGAAATGCCGCTTGATTCTGCTTATTCTTATTTTTAAGTTTAAACTTTGATATCCTATAAAGCGGTAAGTGGAGAATGGAGTATTAATGTAAACAAAAAATCAAAGTAGATGAATTTACGAATGATTTAAATGTAGGTATTTTCACTTGTTCTGCTTTGCAACATTAACATGGGAATCTACTTTTTATTCTAGAAATCGTGAGGCAGATTCAAAGAACGGGAAATAAAAAGAAAGTTCGACAATATTTCTTTCTTTTCCATTGATTTTGTATAAAAATTCAGCGCAATATCTAAAACATTAGGCAAGAATTAGGAAAAAATAACGAATTAATAGACTCAAAAATGCCGATTTTCATTAAAATTTCGAAAATTACTTATTTAAAATACGTCTTTTCAAATACTACATTTTATCCGGAACATGTGTAATGTAAAAAGGACATGTTGTTTAGTTGCAGTATGTCTATAATGAACGAACATTTGAACAAAACGGTACGTTTGAACCTAGCAACTATAAAAAACACACAAAACTGCAACACATTTGTTTAGGAATATATTAAAAGATTGATAAATGATTTCTAAGAAACGTGGTATTTTGGAGCTACTTAAACTTCTTCATGAGAATACATGTTATTGAATGGTATGGCAATTTTTCTCAATATTGTAGCACTTTTCCTTCGTACTTTTTGAGATAATTTTCACCTATTAGCCAACACTGCCATCAGTTCACATTAAAAACAAACGAGCAAAATGTAAACATTATCCTAGACGCAAAATCAATATCCTAATCCTAGAGATGAAGAGACGTCCATGAATTATATATTTTGAACTAGTTCAGAAAAAAAGAGTTTTCAACAAGAGTGAAAATAGATGTAATATATACATTTACAATGAATACGAAAATTCTCGATTTCTAACTCCTTTCTCATTGATGAACTATATGTTACAGTCTTTTGGTAAGAAAATCTCTTTATAATTTCTTTTCTACGAGTGTAATTCTAGCTCAATTGGTTTTCGTTCTACAAGTACCATTCCAATATCACTCATAGTTTTTTTATTAAATCAATCAATTAGCAAAGTGAATATCGCCATTTGTATTTTTTTTTCTAAATTTTATCTCTCTGACTATAACTATGAGAACTCGATTTTTTTTCTCCTTCCAACTTTTTAGAGCTTACCTTGAAATACTTACTTACATCTCGAATGTCATTCAAATTCTTTGATTTTAAGTCTGAGATCTCTTGTATCTGCAAAGTTACTTTATGATCACCATGTCATCTTACATAAATAGGAGGAAGTCGGGTTAGACGATGAAGAGTGTAGGATGACGAATTGGATTTTTCTCGAAAATTCCCCTAGATGAATGCCCCGATTCTGAATCATCAGAGACCTATAGCGACCAGTTAACCATTTCACAACAAAAGATTGCACCCTGTTATTAGTGTCATTCACAGTACGCGGTAATGTGTTTTTGAGTTGTTCGGACGCAACTTTTGGTTGTTGTTTGATTTGTGTTAGCGTTTACGGAGTAAATATTTTTGATTTATAAAACTGGTATTCTTAAAGAGCTAATCATAACGTGTTCAATGATCTATTATTTTAATTTTTCTGATGAGATGATACTCTTAAATGCTTTTTCTTGAAATAAAAAGGCGAAGTTGAGTAAGATGACGAATTAGGTGGAGGGTAAGATGACGAACCCCTCCTCGCTAATTCATGAGCTCGTCTTGCTACCTGACTGCCACTTGTCTTTCATGCACCTCACTGCCACTCCAGTGAAAAATGAGAATCTCGTTAAAAAAGGAGAAAGAGGAAAAAGAAGATAAACGGAAACTGTGACAGTTGAATAAGATTGAAGTTAATTTGACTAAACGTAACAAACCTGCTAAAAATTCTACAAAAAAGGAGAAAGTAACTGAATAACACTTCGACTTCTAATGTTCTGAGTCTGAAGACTCAATTCACTCATTTAAATTTCCTTACGTTGTCGCTGATGACAATCTGGATCCAGAGGTCCTCGATAATGAAGAAAGCATCCTTTGCAGTGAGCAAGTAAAAACGGAATTGAGATTCCAATGTCTTATGTGCAAGCTCTTACCCTATACCACCTGTACTGGCTGGCACAAAATTCAAGCCAATGGCGATGTGATTTTTGTATTTGATTTCATTTCTTGAGGTTTGAATCTCAAATTTCGATTGATAATATTTCATTTGTTCTGAGCTGTTACTTTATTCCGATTATGCTTGTTTTCTGTTATGTGCAATTTGTTATGATAAAGATGTCATCTCAACAGTTTTAAATAGTTTTTTGATAGCATATGATGTTGAATTAAATTGATATCTCAGTTCACCATCTTACCCTACACCGTTCGCCATAATATCCGATTATGCGGAAAAAATGACGAAAATGACTTTTTTTTTCTAAAATGTAATTTTAGGGTCTTAAATTTAAAAATAAAAATTAAAAAAATATCACTTTAAAATCAAGACTTGAAGAAGATTTTGCAGAAACAATAATTCTCCTGAAACGAATATTGAGGCCAGGAAAAATTCCCAGCGCTTAAAGTCGCAATCTTACCCTACTTTCCCCATACTTTTCAAATAGTAAAATTTCTAAGTACCATGAAATTAAAAGAAACTGACATCAGTATAGAGCTTTCCCACATAATAGGAGAATGTTTCTCTAAATATTTCATTAACTCTAAGCATGAAGCTGAATGAAGAAGAATGCTAAAAGAATTGGCAGTACAGAAAAAAATTATACAAACAGTTGGCTACAAATGACAACTTGTTTTATAAAAGTTTGATGGAAGTATGTTTAATTTTCTAGCTATTTCAATGCAGGGATTTTGTTGAAAATAATTTAAGAAAAATAAGATCACTTAGCTTTTATGTTGTTTCGCGAAATAAATTATGTTGTTCTTCCGATTTTGCAGCAGTAATGCTAGAATGAGTATAAATCACTTTTCATGACTGCCTTAAAATTGATTAATATTTACAAATATGAGTTACCAATTTAATTCTGCATACAAAATGAGCATGTTATTAAAATCAAAATAAATAATTGACGGACAGAAATATATATTAAAGCACTAAATTAGGAAAGTCCTAGTTCACTAATACAAAAATCTCTTTTCAAGAATTTCACAAATTGAAAATTAAGAATTCTTTCAAAACGAAAGTAAGTAACATACTTAATAAATACACATAAGAAACTTATGGAATACATGGTTTTAAATTAACCCTCTGAGCGGTTTTCTATTTTGATCTAATAGCGTTAAAGTCTTAAAAACTTGCGTTTTAAAGTGAATAAGTGGATCTTTATCGTGTTTAATCAAGTCTCTGAAAACTTAAGAATATTTTACATGGCAGTTAAAGAATTTATACACATAAACATGAATTATCTGCTTCTGAACTCAACATGAGAAACGAAAAAATACGGCTGAAACGCTTAGAGGGTACATAAATTTGCAAAAACTTAGTACCCATAATTTTCTCTGAAACGAACTTTTCACAAACATTTATCATATACAGAACTGGACGCTATTCATATTTCGTAGAATACCCCCTTTTAATTATTTTCCGTATCCCACGAATACCAAAGAATAAATTAAATGACATCCGACATCCGAAATCCTGGTTCATTTTCACTCCATGGTCAACCAAGCAAATGTTTATAATTGAATATTGTGCTTACTAAGGAATCTGTTGTAAACAGTTTTACCGTAACGGGCATAGAACTCCGGATGTAAATCTACATGTGAGTTGTTGCATGACGTTGTTATGATTATCAGGACGATGTTACAAATCTGTTCTCTCGCTTGTCTCCGCATCAGTAATGCCACATCCAGGCTTCACAAATTTGGGCTTCCATCACAGAGCCGCTCGATTGAGCATGTCTAATTTTTGAGGATTGGGATCACACTTAGGTGTTGGTGCTATATGTACCAAGCACTGATCACTTTGATTAGTAAATTGGGTTTCGTATGACTCAAACTATTCTTGATTGGAGCATTTTGAAGCGGAAAGAAGTATTAGTGGGATAACTGTCTTAAAACAATTATTCTTAGTATTTGTTAAGAAGTGTTAATGAACCGTCGTTATGCTTAGTAATCGTTAAGAAGTGTTAATGAACTGTCGTTAAATACTTAACCGGAAGTTTTATTAACGGTTTTCA
>BGPR01000741.1:361247-423965 GCA_013235015.1 Araneus ventricosus
ATCACACTTAGGTGTTGGTGCTATATGTACCAAGCACTGATCACTTTAATTAGTAAATTGGGTTTCCTATGATTCAAACTATTCTTGATTGGAACATTTTGAATCGGAAAGAAGTATTAGTAGGATAACTGTCTTAAAACAATTATTCTTAGTGTTTGTTAAGAAGTGTTAATGAACTGTCGTTATGCTTAGTAATCGTTAAGAAGTGTTAGTAAAGAGTCGTTATGCTTAGTAATCGTTAAGAAGTGTTAATGAACTGTCGTTATGCTTAGTAATCGTTAAGATGTGTTAGTAAAGTGTCTTTATGCTTAATAATCGTTAAGAAGTGTTAATGAACTGTCGTTAAATACTTAACCGGAAGTTTTATTAACGGTTTTCAAAGACATTTTTTAAATTCCAAATATTAAAAAAGATTGATTGAAAGATTGAGCTTGTCTACTTTTTGAGGATTGGGATCACACTTCGGTGTTGGTGCCATTTCGTATCAACCAAGTGCTTGTTGTGAATTTTATTAGTAAATTCGGTTTGAGGTGACTTAAGCTAATCGTGTACGAGTGGCGGAATTATTATTATGATTAGCTATTATTATTATATAAAATTTATTAGCGGAATACGGTTTTAAAACGATTATTCTTTGTAATCGTTAAGAAGTGTTAATGAACTGTCGACAAATACTTATTAACTAGAGGTCTTATAAATGCTTTTCAAAGCCAGTTTTTAAATCTTAAAATATTAAGAACGAGAAAATGGGATAAGATTTTTCCGAAGAATCGCATGTGTTCTTAAAGTTAATTACTGAATTTTGTTTAAATAACTTATAGAAATGAAATTTTAAATAACGCATATTTGGTTGTCTTTATTTCCTGGAATGCAGAGTTTAAAATGGAAAACTACTGTAATCGTCAAACAATTCGACCTCGCGATTTTGGCGTGCCTCTGTTAGCCGAATGAAATTGCTTATGTGTTCTTTATAGAAAAATTGTCAGTGGCGTAGCGGCAGGGGTGCCAGGGAGTTTAGATGCCCCTGGTACCAATTTTAGGGGGAGCTATAGAGACGAAATATTAGAGGGCTTATACTATTTTTAACAATTTCAAGTTCACTATATGTTTCGTTATGAAAATTACTAAATTTAATACAAAAATGAGATTTAGACAGGTAGCTTATCATAAATATGTAAAGGAAAAAAAATTAGCATTATTTATTTTCAAGAAATTTGTGGTTTCACAGTGATACCAATGAACGATTACGGGCTATTATAATTCCTCCGAATAAATTATCATCGAAATGCAATTTAAATTATGTATTTAATTTATAAGTATACTTAAGTATTCAGGGTATTCAACCTTCATAAAATTCAATATTACTTTCGAAGATTCAATTTTTAAAAATATCAATTTGCGCAAGAACCCTCATCATTTTGTTTCTCTTAGAGCTCAAAAGCAATTTAGCTTTTGCAATGCCGATATCTTTGTAAATATTAACGGAATTGAACTGGAATTTTTATATAAGTTGGCCTATTTATCTGGCTCTTAAGTTATGAAAGAAAAATGACGCTACATTTCGCAGAAATAACCCTACGTTTCGCAGTAAAAGAATGCTTAATGTGTGGTTTCACTGAGAAACCAATGAATGCGAAAGGGTTAAAGCAAAATACGTTGGGGGAGGGGAGGTGTAAAAATAATAGCATATCCCGGGCACCACTTACCCTACTGATGTGGCACCACGACATGTGGATGAGTTGCTCAGGTTTCATATGAAGGCACTCGACCGCCTAGGGTTACATAAGTGGGGGGCGCAGTCCCCCCTCCAGTGATAGTACGTACCTCCTACGGGAGGGGTAGGGCCGTGAGACTGTGTTGGCCATTAGGACCCAACCTCAGTACTCGTTTCTATTGCAACGACTGTCATTCAGATTTCCCGTATGCCTCGGCAGGTCGGGGTGACTGTGGTTATGGTTATGGTAGCCATGTTTACAGAATATTAAAGCGTTTATGTCACTTTTTAAGGTCAAATACGATGAGGGGACGGCAAAACAACGCCGTTTACTTAAGATAAGCCACTGATAATGACGGTTGGGGGGGATCATTTTATGACCGGGCGCCACTTAACTTCGCTGCGCCACTGAAAATTGTAGTACAACTTTTGAACGAAATTCGTCAATGAAAGCCAGTCTATCTGTGCGTCCGTGTGCATCTGGACACAATAACTCAAAAACACAGAGAGCTGAAAGATGAAATTCAGCGTAGGTTTTTATCATAAGAAATACAGAACTATATCAAAGGGTTCGAAGAAATCCGACATTGGGCGACTACCTGTCTCTCTGCTTACTCGCGTGCTTTACTTTTTTATAGAAAATTATTATATTTACTTGAGAATTGTTTTTTTTTCTGCATTACGGAAGAGCACAAAATATGTTCTCCATGACTCTGCCATTTTATTATCATTTTATTGCTTTTGTCAACAAAGTTTCTTTAAAATGCAATTAAAATTAGTTAAAAATGCAAGAAAATGTATCTAAAAATTGAATTAAAATTATTTAAAGAATCAAATTCGTTACTTATGCAATTCATCTTAAGTATTTAAAACAATCGTCAGTTGGAAAAATATCCAAAGTATCTTAATCTCTTAATTAGCAGTAAATTGAAACAATTACTCACGAAATGTAACTCACAACGCACTTTATTCTTACGATGTTTAAGCAGATACAGGTGCTAAAAATTTAACTTATCGAATCGCAGATATTTATTTTGTATTTTAAAACAAATATTCTTTATGACATTTTAATTAAAAATATTAAAAATTTAAATTTATTAAAAATAATAATCTGATGGCGAAGACCGAGATTATTAAAATAGTAATAATAATAACAAAACTTATCTTGTGTGCATGCGCATAAACATATTTAGAATTAAAATTAATTGGAAAAGAAAAGGTTATCTGCTATTTTATTTTATCACTCCATAAAGTAATCAAATAAAACTCAGGGCGTTGAACTTTCTTCAAACTGAGTGTGCTAAATTTGAAATATGTATGTATGAAAATTGTATGTACAAAAAGAAGTTTTAAAGAAATACATCAGTTCATCTTTAAAGGAAAGTATTACCACATAATAATTTTCTTCCCAAAAATAAGCTGTGAAGGTATTTAATCACATTTTTCTTACTTTTTCTTACTACATATTATATTTGAATCGGTGAAAAGAAGAACAGTACTAGTTCAAAATTCTCAACTCGACATTCACGTTTTAAGTTTGGGCAGTTACTGTTTTTATATACTCATTCAAATATAAAACATGTCTGGAGACAATGAAGAGAGCGTGGTATAGTACTGCTCTTACACTCAGTGTTTTGATTTACATTATATAATCGATTCATAAAACAAAATGCCGGAATCTGGACGAGTACTAATTCATTTGTAAATAGAAAAATATAAATTTTAATTGGCTATACTGGATATAATCAATTTTCCAGAACAAATAAATTAGAGCCTTTGTTAGATTTTTGCTCAGTATTTGTCTGTTTATACATCAGAAAGTCCGTTCCGTATTGCACTCATAATGTTGACCTGTAGTCAGATGAAAAGAACGTCGTATGGCGCTCTCATCTCTCAACTTCCATTCCACCTCAGCGGGAGATCTTTGAATTTTGACGTTAAGTTTAGCGGGATCCACATAAATGGCAGACCTTAGATGGAATTGAGTTTGGAAATTGGAACTATCTGGTCCTGAAGCCGAGACTTTACCACCAGTAGCAGATACCCTCGAATTGGTTTAGATTTTGAATAAAAGATAGCGGAACGCCCCGTTTTCAATTATAATTAAATATATCACACTAGGAATTTTTTCAAAAAGTTAATTTGATTAATTTTGGAAATTAGTTTCTGAGGGATATTTCTCATAGAATATATTCACCGTATTTTAGCTAATAATCTTAGTTCCATATCGTGCTTTCTTAGAATATTTTTAAATTCCATATGTGGTTTTATCTTATCATTAGTGTCAACAACAAGGTGACTTTGGTGCCGGTTTACGATTCACTACCCTAGCGTGATATCTATCCATCAATATTTATTGCTCCAGGATGAAATTCAGAAAATCTGGTCACTTGAATTAAGAGCCAAACATTTCATGAAGCCCAGTGCTGAAAACTTACCGACCTGGTGTGAAAATATTGTCTAAAACAAAATATCCCTGGGACGACTCATGAATATTATGAAGATCCTACTTTAACGAAGGCATGATATCGTCATTGATTAAGAAAGACATTCCTCATTTCCACCAGCCATTAAGACATTCATTGCAGAATGTTTCAATATACTTTATATGTTAATTGTTGTTGTTGTTTAAAATTTTTCTCTCCTTTCTGTAATTCTTCTTTACGCTGAGAGGGTTTTTGTATAACCGTAAACCTTATCTGGTTGGTTCCCTCCCATTAGATTTAAAATAATAAACGCATTTGGCAATTAGAAATCTTTCAGTGTTCTTCAATAAATATTTTCTTATAAATGTGATTCTACTGGGTGACAGAAATCATGTCAAACAGAAATAATTATACACATATAGACACTAAATAGTTTGAACAGAACAAAAGTTTTTCCTAAAAAATAATATTTTCTAGAAAAATCCTTAAATATAAGAAATTAAGACACTTTTCTTATTTTTCATTTGCACAAGTATATGATTCAAGTAACATCTAAAAGATTATTTTACAGAACTTTTCAATGCTCGAGTACTAAGCAGAAAAACATATTATTTAGGAATTTTCAGAGATTAAATGAAAAAAATATTTTCTTCATAGTATTACAGCATATAGCAATTTCTTACCTATATATAGTATTATAATAAATTCATTACTTCCGCAAGATGTTAATTTTTAAACGTAGAAGAATAAGCAAATTGAAAACTCATTTTCCCCTTAATAATGCTTATTAAGGATGTTTTCAAATGAAAATTACGTACGTGCCTCACATATTATTAAAATTGAAATATAACAAATAGCTGTAAAATAATCGCTTAAACGTTCAAAAATATTTTCATACATTTCTTAATGTTTTCCTATTTTATATTCTGCAAAATATGAATATAAATTAAAATATTTGTTTGAAAATAAAAAAAAATTACTATATACTTGAATGTTTGTTTTAAGCTTTTTGAAGTTATTTTTATTAAAATGAAATAGAGAAATTTTATTTAATATTTGGATGAGTTTTTAAAACTTCCTAAATTTGAATAAGAAATAATTTACCATATAAAACTGCATAAATCTTACATGAATGTTTAAAATTTACCGAAACTTTTAAATTTTTTGAGCATTTTTAATTTTTTTTATGCTTTGATATTTAATAATCTTATAAGAAATTGCGAAAAGACATATTTGAAATTCTCGTCCTTTTTAAATGCAATCTTCTCTATTTTTTGTTTTATAACACTTTTACGCATTTATAAGTAGTTCCAACTAATACTAAATTAATGTTAACAGATTCTAAGTAATTAATAAGGCTGATTGCAGTAAATCGAAAGTCTACCTTAAAAACCTTTCTAGACATTTATTTCTCTAATGCGAAATGTCTAGTATTTTAACTCAAAGAAAGTTTATGGCTTGAAACTAAAATACTCTAAGAGGAACTTACCAGAATCAATGTGGCTCCATATGCCATGATTGAAAATGTTGCTGTCTGATTTTCGTTATCTCCTTAGAGCTGATTTCTGCGGAACAACGGCAAATACAACCAACTGCAATCTGCCTCTAAAAGCAACTGAACCGAATTTAGTGGTTAGTCTGAAAGAGTTGCCGAGTGCGGAATACAACTTGTTCGAATGATCACTGGACCGTATCAGGCAAGAAATAAAAAAGGGAGTGCTGTTGAATACAGAAATACGGTCCAGTTCATGTCACAACGAGGATGTTTAACTATGAGAAGTGGGTCTAAAGCGCACTTGTTTTTGTGTTTTGCTTTATTTCTTCAACAGATTAGTCTCAGGCATCAGAAAGATTTGAATTGACTGCATATTAGGAGAAATACGACAGAAAGGGAAAAATTATTTTTTCCTGAAATAAGGCATTGATTCCAAACTTATCGTTTTCAGAATCTAATCTGATGAAGAATGCATTATCTGAAAGATTAAACTCTTAAAACCTATCATTTTGCTTTAAGTCTTGTATCTTCCCAAAAGTTAATATCCATAATTGATGCTCAAGATACGTCTACACGTGGCTTAAATAAAAGGTTTCTGTAAAAAGAATCAGTTTAAAAAACCCAGAAACACCATAGAACATATTTGTGAGAAAATGATGTGTTATTAATTACAATTGAGCTATTTAAGTAATCTTATTATTGGAGAGAGTAACTTAGGAAATAATGTTAGTTACAGTGATAGGCATTTTTATTAATTATTTAACCTCCTAAGTGCCCAATTATTTTGATAAAATATCTTATCTGAAAAATCAGCTTTTAAAGTGAGTGAAGCGAACTTCTTTGTATTTAAACAAATCTCTGAAATCTTAAGAATAATTTATGCTTGGAGTTTTAAGAAAATATACTCTTAAACATGAATTACCTGCATTCGAAGATGAAAAGCTTTTTCGGTAGCTTAGATGGTTAATATTAAAATATTACTTTTTTATTTTTGGAAATATTTTAAACCTGCAAGCAGTTTGGATATAGTTATTTAAAATAGTATTACTTTTTTAATATTTTTTTCTGCAAAAAGTTATTTTATCTTTCTCTAAGAAGGAATATCATTGAATTTCTGACTTTAAATGATATCAACTTATTTAAAATTATTAAGATATCTAAAATCGCAAATTGTTTATTAAGAAACACACACACACGCGCAAGGAGATTTGCTTTTTAAAGAAAAATACAAGTTAATAAATATTAATGAATTGATTCGTATTTTCATTATTTAATAAATATCATTGAATTAATTTGAATTTTCATCATGTAATAAATATTATTGAATCTATTCAAATTTTCATCATTTAATAAATATCATTGAATTAATTCGAATTTTCATTATTTAATAAATATTATTAAATGATGAAAATGTGAATCATCATTGGTTTTCAATGAGTTTCAATTTGTAAAAAACAGTTTCACATCTTTGTATCTGCCATGCATTCTGATGTACGACAAATTCACTAAATAAAGTGCAACGAATATGTTTTTCAGCCAATAAATTCCTAAACACAAAAAACCCTGAAAAAATATTTGTGGTAAACTAGTTAATTATTTAGTATCGCATTTGTTAATATAGTAATGACTTTCTTGCTAAAAGCGTATGAATTTAGTTTTATATTCCAAATTTCTTTTAGTCTTTAAAAAGCCTGTTTCGAACTCTATTTTCATTAATAAAAAAAATATGAAAAATTGCACGAGTTCAAATTCTCCAAGGAATGAAAAAAAGAAAAAATCGTTAAATACTGAAAATTAAATTTTAAAAAGAAATTGAATGCTCTTATTGAGTTTTACTTATAGAACTTAGTTAAACTTATAGAAACCTGCACAATTTCTAAGAGATAGTATTTATCGCAGAAACTCATTTATTACAAATAAAAATTACTTTTCCGAATCAATTAGTGTCTTGTACGAAAAATTCCATTAGGAAAATTTGCATTTGAGATTCAGATAATAAAAATACACACTGTAAAAAGTCATTCTTAAAATTAAATTCCAGATTATTTTGCGTCAGTAGATTATAATAATTGTATTATAATATTCTAATTATTAGTAAAATATTAAATAAGCGATAATTATCAAATGCTCTAGATTTCTTAAAAGTTTCACCTACAATAAATCCATGTATATATATTTTTTTTTCAATTGACACTTCTATATTAGTACAAGAATAACTGGAAGATACTGAATCTTAGCAAGTAGTTCAAAGCAAAATTTTTTTGTTTATTTAAGCTAGAAATTAATTAAAAAAAATAAATGATCTCAGTCATGTAAAGAAAATCAAATACATGTAAAGTGCCTTGTGGTACAAGTAGACAAACAAAAACAGAAAATCATGTTTCAAAATTCTATCTAACCATTTCCTGTTTTTATAAACTGCAAGTTCCGCGTGATTTGTACAATTGAGAGACAGTCATCTGTGTCTGGATTTCAGAGTCTTATAAATAAAATCAAAACATAAAAATCATATTTGACATCATTGTTTTGGCATGGATGATTGCAAGTTGTAATATGAAGGGAAATGTAAGACCATTCTCTTCAATGCAAATTGCAGCTTTAGTTCTCTTTGTATTCTCTGATCCAATATCAATAAATTGCTTGCAAGTTGTTTTGTTAGTTTAGTAAAATGTTTAGAGACAAATAACTATAATTTTGTTTTACTTCCTGTTTTTATTGATTCTCAACAAATTATTGAATATGTATTCATAAAAATAAAATATTTGGCGTTGGAGAACTTAGAATATTAGCTCAATGCTTGCTCTCTTCTTAGAAATTTTGTTATTTCTGCAAATTTCCAAGACACAAAATAATAATTTCCGTTGGCATTTAACAGAATTTAAGCACCGTTAACGATTGCTTTTTTCTTAAGTCCAAATTATACAGTTTTGCATATTATTCGAATTCATATCTCTATATTTAGGTGAAAAAGATATCACATTTTCGACTTTATGTGCATGCTGCAACAGTTATAAACTCGTCTCGTATTGTTGCAATAATAACTTATAAGATTTCTTTGCATTTAGTCAGCACTTATAGATCTTTCGAATTCTAAATGCCCCACAACATCGTAAAGATGTCGTATGAATATTATAGGGTATCTAGTGTTAATAGGGACAGATAATCCTCTAGCATACAGATAGGATGGTTTGTTATTGTTCAAGACGAACTAGCAGGTAAGTCAAATGTTCGTCAAACTGCAACTAGTTATAGCGCCTGAACGATAAGCGTTGCGAAAAAGTTGCCTTAAACCTTAATTGTAAGAAAATTTTTGCTGATTATTTTGGTATACAATGATCATATACTAAAAGTTGATAGTTTTTTAGTTATAAGCAAATAACTGGGAAAAACAATTTTTTTCATTTTTTTGGCTATAACTGAAATTCCAACAAAATTTTTGGTGGTAAATCTCAGATTCGTAATCAGCTCCCCCAAAACATGAAGGAGCAAATCACTGCATTTTCTCCAGAATTGGATTTCAAAAAATTACCTAACGACTGGACTATATACATATATACCGATAACACCCATCCGGGCAGGCTGGGTCGGTGTGGGTGTTATATACATACTGATATTAGTATTGTATCATTTTAATCTGTTATAATATAGCAGAAGTAAGTAATTTTATCGAAGACAATTTAATTTGCATGCCTAATTACAACGACCAGGTTTCATTATTGTTTGTTTTCAGGATTTCCACTTTGAAAAAAATCTCTTTTGTGTAAAAAGCAACAAATGATTTAAATCTGAGAATCTATTTTTCTCAAAAAAACCAAATTGCGTACTTAACATAAGTAATTTAACATTTTGTACAATCGTTTATCATAATTCAAAATAAGAACTTTCCAAAACATGCTGTTTATATTTCAACATTTTAACCAGTCAATATTTCAGTATACCAGTCTATCAATATACCAGTTCAATATTTTGATTCAATGTATTTATCCTTTTGAGAAGTAAGCCTTTACAATAGATAAACCAACCTTTATGACTTTAATCTTTGCAATGTGAAAAATGGTTATCAGTTGAAATTTTTTTTAAAAAAATGCACGAATGCATATAAATTAGCCGCTTTGGAACTGAAGATTAAAAATAGACCAAGCTTTCTCGATCGCTTGAAGGATTAAACAAATTTTAAATAATTCATAAGGCATATTTGAAACACACAAAAACGATGCAGTTTTATTTAAATTAAGTAACGAGAATCTTTTGCATAAAAATTCATTTTTAACGACTGCATACTTTGCTTTTATAATAGCTGTTTTGTAAAATGGCGATTCTTTTGTTAGAATCTCTTAATTAAAAAAATTACATTGAAAAGGAAAATAAATTTATTATCGTCACAAATCACAGACTTAATTTTGGAATAATTTTAAAATTGAGGTAAAGCTTCAGATACACATTCATAACGAATATTAACTATTTCAGAACTCAAATTTCGATATGATTTTAAAATGTGTAATCATTGTTATTTAAATCATTTAACTATGGAAAATGTTTTGATGACTTTTTCAAGGGATTTCATGCAGAAACTCTTTGAAATCAGGCTCAACAGTGGTAAGTTAGAATCTTAAAGATTCTTGAACATATCGTTTTACATATTTTTTCAAAGTAATGTGAGGATATCAAGTAAACGGTAGTTCATTATTTACAAACAAGACTCGCTCAGTTTTCACAATTTTGACCAATACATGCGCGTGAAGTTAAGAAATCCTTTAAGATGTCTAAAATTCTACTTGTTGAAAGTAAAATTGAAATACAACATTTAGTGTTCTATAGCTAGAGCAGGGCCGAATTTGTACATTTCTGAACCTTAGGCCAAAGCATATTCTGAGCCACTCTAAAAATGTTACTATATAATTTTCAATTTGATATCCGATAGTTTATCTTTAAAATATATAATCACTTAATACAATCTTTATAATTCTTGAACCGCATTAAATTTTGAATTCAAAATCACACTAGTTATGAAATAACGCAATATTAATACCTGCAAAAATAATTCATCGAATTTCTTGAAATAGTGTGAAATACCTATTAGAACATCGTTGTTCGCGTTTTTGTCCGGGAATGGGCTTGACGGGTAATTGAAGTGGACAGATCCTATTAAATCTCTTTCAATGCAAAGAAGTGCAAGGGCAAGAGACGATGAGGTCCACAGAAGACGAAAAAATGTATCATTCAATATAGTTAATGTAACGGATGTAAATTTTAAAAACTTTTTATATGGCCTTTTTAAAATAATACTGAAAAGTTTGTAAATATATATATTTGGTTGTTATTTGCTCTGCTTATGCGCCTCCCGACTGTTGCGCACTATGCTATATCCATATGGGAATTCTGGCCCTAAACTAGAGTTACCCATTTTTCAGTTTCCTTTTATATAACGGCGGTTTATAGTGTGGAAAACCGAGAATACATGAATATTAAAGGTTTGGTGTCATTGATTAGTGTGATGTATTAAGACCAACTATAATGCATATATGTTCAGAAGAAAATGTTGCGGTACATATGGCAAATCGGTTATTATATACAATCACCGCACTAATTATATATAATTACCGAAGTTTTTGTTCCGTTATTATAAAATTATCACGATGATTATATATAGTAGCCGATTACTCACATTTACCTTAATACAAATATGTTCAGAAATACCTTAACCCTTTATCTACTGACGGTACTTTAAAGTACTGCTTTAATCACGTTCATACCTTCGCAATATGGCCGTTTTTCCTGACAGTATTCACAAGAACACGGAGAATGGAGTTTCAATAACAAGCAGTAAATGGCAGCTGAAGGCAGAAAGTAAAATTTTTCAATTATTAATTAAATTAATTAAGTAATTTTAATTAATTAAAAAAGTGTTTTTCTCATTCCCAGACTTATTCTACATACAAAAATTATCTAATGATTAAAAAACAAAATTAAAAAGTTGCTAGTAAGTAAATTCAGTAAATAAAGGGTTAAGCAGAGCTTTGTTATATGCAATTAATTCATCTTAAAGAAGTTTTCTTTCTTCTGGTTTTCTAAATGAATATTCAATAACGAAAGATTTTTTTGACATTAGTTTATATTGGATTTTACTTCCTCGAGCTTTGCTAAGCGATTTCATATTTCTAAAATTAAGTTGTGTGAATGGGCTGTTTTGACAATTCAGAGTACTTGAAAAGAATGCATTAAAATAACTTTGAGCCGATGCTTTTTAACAGAGTCTATGTGAATGCATCTCAGGAAAACGGTTAAATAAAGGCTATTAGACAAAAACTCACTGAAGCAGTGAGGAGAGAATAGCGACGTGATGAGCACTAAATATTAGTTTGGCAGACGAGAGATTAAGTCTTCGAAATGATTGTTTAAAAATAGGTTAAATTATTACAAAAATAGTAGAAGAGAAGTGAAAACAAAATAAGAAGTTAAAAAATTCTTAAAAATATTATGTTTTAATACTTTCGAATGGTATTTCATAGGCTTCTCCTAGAAATATCACGTCCTGAAATTGAGTGTAGCAAATTAATTCATTCCTCTATGTCGAATACTAAAATATTAGTTTGGCAGACTACGATTCTTGTCTTCGAAATGGTCGCTTTCAAACAGGCTAAATTATTGTAAAGAAAGTAAATTAAAAATTAAACCTAAATAAGTTTAAAAGATTTAAGAAATAGAATGTAAATATTACGGAGACCATTTCGTATGTCCCTCTGAGTAGCAGAACGACAGAAAACTGAGTATAGTAAATTATATCTTTCCTACATAAGAAATGGCTATTTTAAAAATAAAAATTCATCAAGCGAATTTCAGAAACTTCGCTTTGAATAAAGGCCACCAAGAATAATAAAAAAAGCTACTGTTATAAATGCAGACGCTGAAAAATATTTTTTTACGAATTTTTTTGAAAACATCAACAAATAACAAATGCCGAAAAATTCCAAAATTATAACACAAGCAAAAATAATTTCAAAATATCAATAAAATATTTCGAATTTGATGTATAATTCATCAATAAGTAAGTTTTAGTAAACGATTACATCAGAATTATTCTTTTCTCACTTTCCCATTATCAATATGTGATAAAATAAAGTACTGCAAATAAATGGTGAAAATATGAAGATATACAATTTTTTTTAAATACAGGGTGGTAATACATTATTGGACCCATTTCAAAAAAATAATAAAAAAACCCCTAATAATGTCACAACTAAGGTTTTTTTTTAAAATTAGAGCGCATTTTATAAAAGCATTAGCGTACTTTTTTCAGGTAGGTTACGCGTCGTTACGGCGGTCTAGGTGGTCGTAAATTTTCGGACATCTCCCATTTTTGAAAGCCATTAATTGCGAAAATATTAAAGCTAGAAGAAAAATAAAAGCAAATATTTGTATGGGAGTTTACGCTCTTTTCAGTCAATAGTAATTAGAAAACTGAATAGTTTCGAGATATTCAAGAAAAAAATTTTCAAGAGGAAACCAGAAAACGCATGCAGCTTCAGCTGACCGGTAGCCATTGGGTATGGAAATCTCTCGCGGTAGGAAATTTAGAACGCCGTAATGATACGTCACCTATCTGAAAAAAACTTATTTATTTGCTCTCTCATTTAAAAGAAAAAACGCAGTTGTAACATTATTAGTTTTTTTTTATTAATTTTTGAAATGGATTCAATAATTTACCATCACCCCGTACATTTAAAACTTCTTTAATAACAGGAATTTTTACACATTTTATAACATTTGTAGATTTATATCTAGTGGGAAGGAAATAAATCAGTGCTGTTTGATGAATATTTCTTCAGAAAGAAACATGAACTGATGTTATTTTCTAAAGAGGAAGCGAAAAATTATTTTTAATGACCACCTTCGACGACCAGCTTGTTCGCTGGGAATATAATTTCAAATGAATCTTGAATAATTTCATATTCATGTTTCCCTTAACAACGTAAGCAGATCGTAGTAGATATTTAACCCATGTTCTTTTAGTTGCCTTGCACCTGCTCTATTCATTGTCTACAGAAATGTCCCTAATGGAGTCAAATAACTCGCCATGTCATGTAACATCTAATTGCAAGTCGTCAGCGTCATCTGCATTATCTTATTCCTCTTGCAAAATATACATTTGATTTCAACATTAAAATGGCGCAACACATTTTATTGTCAGCGGCATGTTTGCTGAATTAATACATGCTGAAAAAAGAATGAAAACGTAGCATCCATAATCATTCTGCTTATTGCATATATTTTTTCATATACCTAATATCTCAGAGAGCTTGATTTACAGATTCCACAAAAATTTTGATGAAACAAAATATGAAAGCAAAATGTATTAGGATATTACCTTAGCATTCAACGAAAGAGAAACACACAACTTAATATTTGTTTCAACAATGGAAACAGTTTGAATTGCGTTGCAACAATGAAAAGTATTTTTGCAAATTATGCGAAAAAATATTTTTAAAAGGTTATTAAAATTAGAGAAAATAAGCCGTACGGCAATCTAATTGATATCATCATTGAAATGGTAATGTTTTGCACTTTCAGATGGCGTTAAAATGATTTTTGTGCTTTAATATTTTTGGAAGTTATTAAGGATAATCGGCAAAATATCGCTTAATTTTTAATTAATTAAATTTCTAATTAAAATTTCAAAAAAGCGGCTCCGAGGTGCGCATTCCCACCCTCAAAAGAATGTTGCCAAATTTTGTAGTTCTAGGCCCAGAGGTCTGTCCTGTAGAGCGCGCGCGCGCATACACAAACACACGCACGCACGCACACACTCACACATTCTTCTTTATTATTAGTAGATATATTTATAAAACTATATGATATTACCTAAATATACAATGGATGTATTAATTTGTTACTGCTGGACATTGTTCAGTCTTTAATTGTTTCTCTTTGAAAAGTTTCATCTTTCTTTTCCATTACACGAAACGTACTTCTGTCATTCATTTACAGGAAGCGGAATGAAATAGTTGTCAACCGTAAAAGGGTTTTCAACCGAAACTCCGGTAACAAATAAAATTGGAAAGGTCATTGAACTCGATGTGTATTTGTCTCTCTGAAAACACAAAATTGAATGGGGAAACATGGCTAACTTTTTTCTATGAGAACTTCGTGTTGAATCAACGACTGACACTTTAGAGGTCAAGTATTGAGAAAACAAGATTCTTGTTTCAGGAGGTAGGAAACTAGAAAATAGGTTTTTTTTTATGTTTAAAAGGATGTATCAAGAATCCATCTTTTTTTATGGCTTAGTGGACCACTTCTGTTTAAATTCGTTCTTAAAATTTTGCAAAACCTCTATATAATTCTGATGATGACGCGTCTCTTTCGATTAAAATCTAAGTGCTAATAAGCTGTACGAATTCCGAAATACGAAAAGAAACTGCTTAATGCGATTTGAAATTGTTATAATTGAATTTACAGTTCCTTCGAAAGAATTATGCTTTTGAATTTTTTATTAGCAACAGTGCCAACAGTTCAGAATATGCAATAAGCATGATCTTGTTCAAATAAATAATTTTTTAATTTATTTTTTGAGAAATTCACAATGGGCTCCAATAACTTTTTTCAATAAAATTGTTGACAAGTAAAGGACACGATTGAATTAACTTTTCCATAATCCCTATAAACAATAAGCAGAGCATTATATATTATCTATGTTATCATTTCAGTACATTTTTAATTATGATAATACTTTTGTTTCCTGTTTAAATAAGTAGGAACAGTTCATCATAAAATTCATTCCAGTTTATAATAACGTTCATCATGAACGAAAATTAGTAATTATTACATAAAAGACAATTTCAGCGTTGTATAAAGGGAGTATGAGTGCTATGAATATAATTAGTGATATGTAATCTTGTTGATGGAGCTTCGTTTAAGATATCTAAATTATCTTTTTTGTACAGTTTCGCATCGCTTTATCGCAGTTCTTTAGAATGAACTCTGGTCTCAATCATTACACTTTGCTACACATATCCCTATCAGCACAAGAAGTCTATCAATAGTGCGACAATATTTCCACGAAATTATATGTCATTCAAAATAACGAACAACATTGTAGAAGTTTCGTACAGTATCTAGTGCTAACAGAATAATAATGATACTGTATAAAATTTGAAGTTAAACGCTCCTTTTTTGACCTGGAGACTCTTGGAATTGGAGCAGAGCAAGAAAAAGTTATGTCTACGCTTAACATAGAAATTTTGCAACAGTTTCACGACTCTTACAAGGTGATGGATGGTAGATGTGTCGTTAAATTGCCATTGAAACATTGAAAAAAGACAGGATTCTCTCATCAGATAATTATGATGTTGCTTTACAACGTTTAAAGTGCTTACAGAGGAAGTTTAAAAACACGCATTTTCAAAACATTTATTCGGAAATAATGTGAGATTATATTCATAAGAATCAAGTGGAGATCGCTCCAGAAGCACCAGATAAACATTTTATCTTCCACATCATGCTGTTAAAAGGCAGAAAATCAAATGTAAAATATCTTATTGAGTTTGATGGATCTTCCCACTCACCAGGAAATCCAGCTTTGAATAAAGTTCTTGACCAAGAGCCAAATCTATATGTTTTAGACTACATTTTGATACTATTTGTGATGGTAGTCAAGCCTTTCTGCAGCTAACCATGAGTGAGGAAGACCGAGATGCAACAAGATTTTTGTGGTTTAGGACTGAAAAGGATGCAGAGCGAAAAACATATCTTTTGAATGATATCCTCATTTGCAGATTTTCACGTTTACCATTTGGTTTGATCCCCAATCCTTTTCTTTTACCTGAAAGTCTTCGAGAATTAGCAAGTAAGAACTACTCATTAGCGGCTAAACAACTTAAAGGTAACATTTTTATGGATGATTTTATTAGGGGAGTATTTGCGGAAGATGAGGCTTCCGTTCTCTATTCTAAGATGAAGAATATGATGGCATTGATTAGCCTTCCTTTGGCCAAATAGGCAACTAATTCACAACGACTAAAAGGAAGGTGGAAAGAAGAGAATGTGGTGTTCAAAGCAATTACAGAGGTTCTGGGTGTAAAGTGAAACACTGACGAAGACATATTTGAAATAGGTGTGAAAGACATTACCCAGTACATACTGGAACCTGCTTCTAAACGCCAGTTTCTTAAACAAGTAAACAAATTTTATAACCCATTAGGACTCTTTGCACCTACAATAGTTGTCGGGAAAATTCTTTTCCAGGATACATGGCTGTGTGGATGCCAATGGGGTGAAATTCTACCTCCAAATATTACCAAACAGTGGAACAAATGGATTTCTGAACTTCCATCAATAAATTACATAGAAATACCTAGATGGATTGGACTATCGTCTTCATAAGATTACTCTTTACACATATTTTGTGATGGTTTTTAAAGAGCTTTTCGACATGTGTTGTACATTCGTTTTCAAGAAGGCAAACAGCTGAGGTCCAGTTGTTGTGTAGTAGCAATAGACTTTCCCATTGAAAAGGATCACCTTGATTTGAGCTGATGGCATACCTGATTGGAGCTCGCTTACTTCACTATCTATTCTATGTCACTCCATTGTATCGCAATACAGCAACACTGTGGACTGATACAACTGTAGTGTTAAGTTGGAATCGAGGAGATCCAAATCGTTGGAAAACATTCGTCTGCAACTGTACAACAGAAATACTTCACTATACGACACTGTCACAGTGGCGAAATTGTCTAGGATCTCAGAACCCAGCAGATCATATTTCAAGAGGTATTTCACAACCCGAACTATCATCGCTGGATACTTGGTGGAATAGTCCCGATTGGTTGAGTCAACATCCAGACAATTGACCTATTTAATCAGACTCATTGAAAGAAATTCCACAATGCACAGCTGAAACTCGGAAGCCTTGTGTACTGCATTTCAGATTGTTATAAACGCCTCATACTTCAACTCATACACCAGACTTCTTCGAGTTACAGCTTGGGTTTAACGTTTTCTGAAGAATTGCACGTCAAAGCACCGGTTATTTCAGGATTTAACTTCCGATGAAATTGAAAAGGCTAAAGACTACTGGATACTTGTTGTTCAAAAGCAGTGCTTCCCTGGGGAAATAAAAGCACTTGGAAATTCTATGCCATTACCTCCTAAATCGAAGATTGCTCTCTTTAATCCTTTTCTTAAGGAAAATAATTTTAGACTTGGAGGCATATTGCAGTTTGCATCGGTTATTTCAGAAGAAAAACATCCCTTGTTACATGATGGTTCTCATCATTTTGTGCAACTTCTCATATTCCACACTCATACGCGTCTGCATCATTTGGATGTCAGAATTTTCGTTCAGAAATACGTTCCAATTATCGGATTATACGTGGGCGTGAAGCAATAAAACGAGTTATCCACAGATGGCTACTATGCAGGCTTTCTAAGGCATCTCGTGGTACCCAGATTGAAGTTACACTTCTAGCGGATAATGACTTCTTGCATTCCATTCTCAATAACAGGGATTGACTTTGCAAGTCCATTATATGTGCGTAATTCTAAACCTTTGGACACTGATTACATTGCACTGTTGACATGCTCAACTACGCGAGCCTTGCATATTGAGCTAGTTTCAGATTTCATCACGAATAAGTTCTTGATGGGATTGCAAAGATTTCTTGGTCGATGTGGACTACCCCATACCATCAATACCAATAACTCCACCACCTTCCATGCTGCAAACAGAGAATTGATTTCTCTTTGGAATAGCTTAACTTCAACTAAGGTGCAAAAATTTTATGGCATAAATGGTATAAAGTGGAAGTTCATTGATTCATGGGCGGCTTGATGGGGAGGTTGTTAATCGGCTTGAAGAAGCAATGCCTCAGAAAATCGCTTGGACGAGCCCTCCTAGACGAAGAAGGTCTTCAACGGCATAGGAATAGAAGCCGCCTTGAATAGTATACCTCTAATCTACAAGCAGGAAAATGACATGACAGAGATGAAATACTAAAGCCAGCTCATTTCTTGACAGGCAAGAAATAAACGCTAGTACATTCCTATCCAGAACATAAGATCACGAATCTCACACGAAATTGCGAGATTCAGCAAGACTTACTAGACAACTTTTGGATAAAATGGTCTATGGAGTATTTGTTACAACTGAGCACTTTCTACCAGATACACAATAGCGAGATATCGTCTCACGTCCTAGAAGGAAATGTTGTGTTATTGCACGAAAACGTAACACCCGACACATGTGGAAAAGAGTCGGTGTCGACAAGGTGATCAAAGGCCGTGATGGGAAGGTTAGATCACGCGTCTTAAAGAGCTAACTCGTCCTATGCAACTGGTCATACCGGACCAGAGTGGGAAGGATGTCTTGTTTGAGGATAATAACTGACGGCGCGCGAGCGCTAGTAAAAAAGCTGAATTTATTTTCTTACTAAGCGAAGAACTGTAACTTTGACTGTTTTGTGTTTTACGATACAGTTTCATTAATGTTTACCTGTTAAATTCCATGTCTTCTTATTTTGTATAAAATTTTGGTGTATCAATGAGAATAAATACGTTTGATATCTAATAGATACTATAATCGCAAAGGGCATTGTATACACTAATGTATGATGCTTAAAGGCTTTTGGATTTCTCAAAAACATGTTTGTTTATCATACCGTTTCGTATCAAAATACATAGAAATACGTAAGCCAAATTCATCGATAAAATTACTTAAAGTTGAAATGAAGTGTCGGAGACATGCAAATAAGAACCTATATATTTTACGTAACAAGAGTTTCCTTTTCGACTAAAACGACCATTTTTACTATTTAGATGCTGTTGTTTCTAAAAAAACCCCAAATGTTGATTAAAAAAACCACTTACATGGAGTTATAGATATGTGTTTTAATGATTATCTAATAAACTGTTTACCGCTTCCAACTGGAACGGCTGATTAGTTTTCTTATCATGTTATCATGGTAAGTTGCTTAACCTAAGAATTATTTAGAAAATCATAACTGTAAAATGACCAGTTTTTTATGTGTGAAACATCAATCAGATTTTTTAAAATCACCGCTGTTTATCGCTTTCGTGTGCGATTTCCAATTGGAACGGCTGATCAGTTTTCTTATCAGTTTATCATGGTAAGATGCTTAACCTAAGAATTATTTAGAAAATCAAAATTCTAAAATGACCAGTTTGTTTTTTTATGTGTGAACTATCAATCAGATTTTTTGAAATCAAAACACTATATTTTATAGAGATCATATTCACTAAAATATTTCATTTAGATAACATTTCCATGCCATTTTTCAATAAAATATATCTAATCTGAAGTATAATCTTGAATGAATTCTTAACTAATTTTTACTAACATAGCCAATTCATAATATCTATGAAAGTTTAGTATCGAAATGAATGAACTATGACATGGCATGAGGAAAAGTTTTAAACAAATTTGCATAGTAATTGTACTATTGGACAGAATTATTTTAAATGTTTTTAATGTTCCAATGAAATTACAAAATATTATATATAGAGTCTAACAACAGGAACAACAAAAAGTGAAAACAAGATACACGAATAAAATATTTCTATATTCAAATGGGCAAAATGTAGGATTAAGAATTGAGGAGAGTCGTGACACATTATACGTGCAAATGTAAACTCTTGTCAGGAAGTTGTGTTCAATTGTAGGACATTGCTCTAGAATTGCATCACCCATAAAATAAGAAGGGAGAGCAAATATTAGCATCTTAAGAATAAAACGTCTGCATTGAACGTTTGATAAATGATGCCAATTTTCTCAGACAGAAAAAAAAGACTCAGTGTAATAACTTGCATCTCCTTCAAAGCTTGTTGTTTGCATTCCAGTCATCACCCATTTGATTTATTATTTTTGAATAACTTTATTTGCATTTACAATTCATACATATAAAGAATTATTAATTGGAGGAATGGAAAAAAATATTTTTTCTCTTGCATCAAAAAATTAATTTTTTATTAGTTTGGTGAATCGAACTAAATTCTCTTATTCACCGACTAATTTATAGGAATATAAAGCAGTTTTGTACCTGAAATTGAATCTAAGACTTTAGAGAATTATGGTGCTGAATTGGGTGTTTCTGATAGTTAATTTAAAACCGAATTATTAATACAGTGGCAATTTTATAGCCTTTTTCAAGAAAATATCGCTCGTTTACAAGCTGGAAATAAAAAACGTAGTACCAGATTTAAGCAATCCTTAGCTATTTCCATGTCTGTGTGAAGACTTGAAATAAGTTCGTCTCACCAGAGAAAAGAATGCTATTATAGGTCACAGACATGAGTTTACAAGAGAATTAATAAAATATAAAAATTTCTTACTTAAATCCAAAGAAGCTTGATCCATCAAGCGTAGAAAATAAACAATTAATGAATATTTATTCTAAATTACTCTCTCTAATCATTGAAAACAATCAACTCATCAGGATTTCACTCATGCGAGGAATTAACGATAAATTCATCCTATTATTCATTTTATTCAAACGCATATTTCATTTGTATGCTGCAGCTGTATGGTATAAATGTTTAGAGTAAAAAAATTCGATTCAAAATTTTGAGTATCACGGACTTTTGAAAACTCATTTGAAAAGTGTAAAATGTCGCTCTGGTGTTCCTCAGTTTCAAAGTCTAAATGGTTAGAGCTGCATGTTATAAATTGTTAGAGTAAACAAATTAAAATCAAATTTTTGAATACCACCGACTTTTAAAAACCCATTTGAAACGTGCAAAATTTTGCTCTGCTGCTTCTCAGTTTCGAAGTCTGCAACAAGTGTCCAAAGCGTGATGATCATCTTCAAATTTTATTATTATTGTGTGTATCACATTTTGATGCAAACATTTGTTAAAAACAGAACATGTTAAAAACAGATTTGTAACAGAAAAATGATTTTTTTATTACATCGATATATTATAACAGATCAAACGCATTTCGACAAAATTCATTATGCAATAAATTTAACTTTACTGATCGAGTGTCAGCATCTTTTAAGCTCTAAACTGAGGTTGCTGTGCCGCCTGGCACTCAAACGCTAAAAAAATACACAGTTTAATTAATTAGAATTTATCTATTAAGTTAAGATATTTCCCTTGGGACCTTTTATAAGAAACGTACATTCGCATTACTAATTTTGTTTTTATTCGTTATTTATTTTTTGAGGCAGTTGATGTTATTAATTTTTGCAAATATAACGCCATCAGAATTATCTTGGTCAAGAATTTGTAATGTCTAAAGGCAATTGACTCTCATTGTTATAATCGAATCATAATTTGGATAATATGTTCAGTCTTTACATTTTAGACATTATTGATGTAAAGAATGAAACAAAACACACCATCATAATCACAAACATATACAAAGATATTGTTGTCATTTATTGAATCCTGGCAAGATGGTGTAATATTGCCTTATATATAACTAGTGTCATAAAACCATATCAAGCCAGTAAGATAAAATGACTGTTTCTTGTTTGGCGTTATTTTTAGAAACACAGAATTTTTTGCTAAGTGCCTTGTGCTTCTTTTATTTTTTCAGGGCAGACAAGTTCTGCAAGAAAACATCAGGTTGTGATCTGAAAGAAAAAATTTAAATGAAATGGTTCACTTGCAGGATGACTCAATATGTGATTCTGATGAGTATTTTATTGTCTGTGATTGCTTCAGTGACCTGTTACAAAGTTTATGGCTTCTGTAATAAAGAAAATCATTCGGTGATTTCTGTCAGATTTTCTTCGATGCTTACCTGTTTTTTATTTTCCGTTCATGTGTCATCATTAAATTATAGACCTGATTTTATAAAGAGAAGTGTTATATTTGTATAATTTATTATTTGATACACAGAGAAATACACTCAGGTTAGTAATAAATGTGTCTATTCTTGTGCTGAAGCAGGTAAGTATTAAATAACAATCAAATAAAAAACTTTAAAAAAAGCATTTAAAGTTTTTTATGATTGGGGATGCGTTTTGAAAATTTTAATTGGGAACAACAGATAATAAAATAGTTCAGTATTCATGATTTTATGATCAAGGTTATTTTTTTTTAAAATGACAAAAATTATCATCAAAATTTGTTTCTTCAATTAAATAAAACAATTATGCAAATTAGATTTTTTCATTGAGGTTAAGAAATCATTTGTATATGGAGTATATATTATGAAAAAAATGCACTGGTAAGTTTTTTAAACCAGTAAATAATTTATATTTGATAAAAATATTTAGATTATATAAATTTAGGTACGCTTTTGACGGCAAAGATATTATGCTAGCTATGTTAAATTTGCTAGCATAATATCTTTATATTATGCTAGCTAAATTTGTAATTATTTCATGTTATTATAATTTTGACAGAACTACGTTAATTTTGAAAGATGCTAGCATGAATATTTTTCTTAAGTTGTACTGTGTTTCAAATGCCATAATTAAACAAATTAACAATTTTAGTGTATTTCTAATAAAATATGCAGAAGAACAATTAAATCAGATTAAAGTTATTAAAACATCCAACAAATTTCTTAACTATTATGAGGAATACATGAGAATTGAAATTCAAAGCAAATTAAAGTAAATTTTCAGTCGATAGTTTTAAAATGCACTGGAAAGAACTCCTAGCACTAAAAAGCATTTTTGTTAACTAATTTTATTCATTTTCAGTTCAAAATATATTTAAATAATTAATTATTAACAAAATAAATTACAATTCATTTCTAATTTGTTCCGTGTTGCAATTAAAATATTTTCTTTAAATCCAAACATACGTGTCTAACTTAATTGCATACTAAAAGTCGAACTCACAATATAAATCACATTTGGAGTCGATTCTTAGAAATTTATTAACAAAAGAGGAACTTTTTGCTTGTCTATTGAATTCTATTGTATTGTACATAATCATAAGATTCTTATTTATGAGGTTCAATATTTCAAAGATAAGCATTAATGTCTTTATGTTTCGTATCCAAAAGCACTTTTCGATTGGCGTTTCTAGTAAATGAATCTACAATTTATAAATTTCTAAATTATGTTTCAGAAAAATTGCTATCAAAGATTAATCAAAATTTTAAAAAATGTTTTGAAAACTTACTTAAAAGAAGTTATGAATAATTTCTTTCATTATTTGGATAATGAAATGTGTTAATGATCATTAAAATCATGACTTCAATTGGAATTTTCCATATGCAATATTCAATTTAATTACATCAATTAGATGCATAAATGGGATTTTAATTACGATAGGAAATTAAGCAAAAATTAGCTGACGATTACAAATAAATTTATATTGAACGCGTTAAATATATATTCAATATTGAAAGCAATAATTTTTAATTATTTTTATGAATTACATTTTTAATTAAAATATAAATATTTTTCACAAAATCTGATAGATTTCGTTTGAGCTTTAAAAATATATTAATAAAAATAGTTGAAATACACAAAAATAAGTTTGTTTCTTGTCAAATTTATATTAGAATCTTCAGAACTATTTTTTAAAATTCGAAGGTACCGCATTTCTTAGGCACTTTGGCTTTTAACGACTAAAAGCGAAAAAAAAGTAATCATACGCCGTGTATTTTATTTATTTATTTATTTTGCTCAGCAAATTATAAAATAATTTTATTAAAACGATAAAGCATCCTAATAAAAACTTATATCTCAGATTATAAGAAAAAAATCTTACTTAATCTTTTATAATCTTACATAGTATTAGTATTTTATTTATTAGTATTAGTATTTTTAAATATGAATTTGGGTAATTAAGAATTATAAGCTTTTTTGAATCAGAAATATACATTATCGAATATTGTTATTACAATTAATAGATTGATAATTTTTACATTAATTTCTTATTTCAAATTTTATCTCACTGATGAAGCATTTGAAAAGAATCTTGATTTCAGTATTCTGAACTAACAGTACACACCTCCTTTCAGATGAACGGTGAAAAGTTCAGTGATGCGCAGAAAATAATCATCAGTGTCAGAAGATCAAATGAAGTGTGAAACGAAAGAATAAAACATTATTATAGATCAATAAGCGTTAATCATGACCAATCACGTGTATCGGAGTTATTTCAAAACATTAGCTGCCTACTGGAAACCGTGCTATTATATTTTTGGAAAATGTGCCTGGCGTATAAAGGAAAAAAAGAAGAAAATTTTATAGATCTTGGAATACCTCTTTTATGTTTATATTGAATTATGAGTACTTCTTTTTTAAACTTTGCCTCCTTCAGTAAGCATAACAAATATCTTTATGCTATTCTGGGACTTCCATATACATAATCTGATCTCGTTTTCAAAATAATAATTAGGTTAATGTCATTTAAGAATATCTATATATCAATATTATAACTAATAGTATGACATCAGTTATAGATTTTTCGAATTAAAGAATTGATTGTTGGCAACATGTCAGTATTAATTAAAACTCTTTTTCATACTTATCAAATTTAAATTGAATCTATTCTTTCCTGTATTGCGATTTTCATAAGAATGGACTGATTATTTCTGTGTTTTGCGTAGAAATTGTTCTTTAAAAAGTCTTTGACGTACCCTATTAGTAGATGATGCTATAAAATATTCATATAATATCATTACGGTGTTGCGCGAAATTAAAACTATCGTAGCAACATCTTGTAGGTATTGTAAAATATCTGGTGCTAATAGTGTATTTTCCAACTGTTTAACATTTAAATAATAACTAGCAACTGCATTATGTCAGTTAATCACATTTTAACTGAATGCGCAAATTTTAATTCCCAACGTTTACATTATTTTAGAACTCTCATAATAGAGACTTCTATTTCATTAGGCAAAACCCCACATGCAAATCTTTTAGCATTTTTAAAGTCAATAGGTTTTTATCCACATATTTAAGCATTGCTTCGTTTTTTAGAAAAGTTTCCCATTGTTTTCATATAGATGAAGCTTTTACATTTTTACGTAGATAACTTAATACAGTTTGGCGCAGTGTAGCCAACATTATGGCTCTTGTGCCAGGAAATTAAAACAAACTCAAACTTAAATAATAACTAACTATAAATATTCAATCATTTAGAAATAAAGTAAACGGGCCATGAAAGTGGGATTTAAATGATATGCGAATGAAGAAATGATGGGATCTACTACATCTGACCTTCAAATGCAGAAACAATTTAATGTAAACTTTTGAATCGAACATTTCGGGAATTTATACCTAAAAAAGTGTGTTTTAAACTTGCTTGCAGATCAAGCAAGGTGCAAAATGTTTTTAAATTGCTTTGCAGTTAAGATTTTCTGATAGGTGTTAATAAGAGGAAAAAAAATCCTATGGAAGTTTGTATTTGGCAATTTATTGAAGGGCACTTTTGTAACATGACGGTCAACGACCTCATTTGTTCTTATTGAAAATACTGGAAGCGGCGCAATCCTGCCTGATTTCCAAAAACCGGTCTATACCGGAACTAATATCTTTACGATTTTTTTTTACTTAAGAGTTTTTGACATTTCAATTGGAGACTGCTTTTTTTCACTTTGAATTTGGCATTTACATTTTCTCTCAAATAAAATAATAATAATATTCACAACAACCTAGTTTAAATTTGATGGGAATGAGTGCAAGCTATCTAAAAAATGCATATAGTGGCATATTCACAGTAATTTCAGGATATAATTTCGAAACAGGTTGAAAAAATTATATCTGCAATATTATGAAAGAATTGCTTAAAAAACATTTGCAAAGGTTCAGCTGTAATAAAATACTATTCTCTCGTAGATGTTTATAAATTAAAAAAAAAATGCTTTATTAATTCCCATCCATATGTGTGCCTATTTAATTCTTTTTTTCTCCAGGTGAGGTGTTATTTTGCTTACTTTTGCATTACTTACTTTTTACATTCACGAAGATAATTGGGAAGAAATTAGAAATCGTGTTCACAAGTATCCTGGCAGAAAAACATAAATCCTTAGTAAAATTCAGAAATAAGTTGAGGTTTTATTTAAACTTTAATAAAATAAATTGATTTTCAATTTTTCCAACATTGTCAATAAATAAATAATTGCGCGCTTGGTTTTTTCACATGCGGATTAATTAATAGGAATAGAAATGCTTTTAAAACTTATTTAAAAATATTTTTTAAGATTAGCAAAAGAATAATTTTTTAAAATCTACTAAATTTCTTAAAACATTCTTAGAGTTACTAAAAAAAATATTTTATTTTGACCATCTGATAAAAGGCAGCATGCTTGAATTATGTGTATATTATAGTGACAAAGTTGAAAGGACCGTGGTGTCCTGTTGGGGAATGTTTATCTTTCGAAAACGAAGGAAAAAATTTAGAGACAAAAAATGAAAAAAAATTAGATTTCATGAATAACCATGCATGTTATCCAACTGTATGTGGACAACATACAGATGGACCTCCTCCTCCAAAAATACAAAAACAAAAAAGATGCTTTGTAATATGCCGGCAATATATTCAAAATATTGTGCAGGATTCAGAACATCGAGCAATATCTTAAAAATATCGTTCAATATCTTTGTGCTAATAGGGCAAACATCCTCCCGCTGGTATGACTGGACACTTTGCAGAAGAGGATCTCGTCTCCCTGTTTTGGCCATGCTTCGACATAATTAAGTCAGTAAGGGCTTTATCATTAAGCAACCCTAGGCGACCGCCTGAGCGTCACAGTTATGGAGCACTTTGCCATCAAAAAAGACTACCTAATAATCAATATTAAAGTGAATTATGTATTTAACTTTAATTGTAATAGTAAGTATGTTAATGAATTGTTGATATTTAAAATACGAGTTAATGCAAATTGTTAAAATACGTTCTCTTTTCTGAGGTAAAAATTCAAAAACTGCTTTGTTCGTTTCAAGAATTTTTATATGAAATTTCTTAATGTTTAGTTATGCATGCATAGGACCTTCAAGTGCCCTTGCTTCGGCCCTGTTCAAGGTCGTATAGTGTAGTTTCAAAACATTACGTTAGTCTAAACAAATGATAGATAAAAATAGATTTCGTTGACAATAACAGAATTGGATTGATATTCATTTTTAAATAAAGAATCCTTTATTTGCTCATAATGAATAAAAATTTTCTTACAAATTTAGTTAACTGTTGGAAACTTTTAAAATTCCTTTCAATAATTGTATTTTCTTAGCTACACTTTGTACTGATTTTATTTTTTAATTAATAGTACTTTAAGATTATGTTCTTATTTATTATTTTCGGAATTTCAGGAATTTTAACAAATGAAAGTATTTCAGTAATATCTGTCTCAATAGATGGCAGCACATGCAACAGAAGCTAAAACCTCAGATAGTTTGTTCGCATCGTTATACTTAAATCAACAACCTAGGAGTCTTGATTTAATATATTTTATGTGAGTAACGTTTATACGTAGACAATGAATGCATCGCAAAGTGTGTTAATATCACGTTATATTCTGTTTCAGTATAGAGGAAGAATTATTTTAACTAGGTGATGTTTTTGGAATATTTTCTGTAAATTGCGTGATGAATAAATCATCTGAAACGCTCTATAGCGCAGACTGTTGGACCTAGAACTGATAAATTTTTACCACCTCCTCCTCCTCTTTTACCACACAGTCGCCGCTACTGATTTTTTATTCTTGTTTACTTCTCTGATAGTAGTTACAAAGAAAGGATTTTTCACAATTTTAATTTAGATTTTAATTAAATTAATTGAAATTTTAACGTTTTTCCTCAATACTACGGAGAATAGTATCGCACAAAAACCACTTTTACATTACTTTAAAATTCAAAAACGTTAGCTTTACACTGATACCAATTTTATTTTAGTACAATTTTTCTTTAAATTTAATAAAATTCCCAAAATGTATTTAAGAATAGCTGATACAATAGATTTTTTTTACCATTTATTCCCTATTGAAATGCTCAGTAGGCACTTAATTGTGGATTCAAAACAATATGTGTGAAATTTAAAGAAAATATATCGCATTTTGTGTATTTTGATACGATTTTATGAATTAGTCAACATGATTTAGAAACGAAGGCGAAACAGTTTTATACATACTCAGATAAAAAATAATACAGTTTTAATATGATATTTTGATATAATTTTATGAATTTAAAAACATGATCTAGAAACGACAGCGAAATAGTGCTATAAAAATAATGCGTTTTAACATGATAATGTTTTGAGTCTGGCACACTTACTGCAAAATGTGTGATGCAAAAATCGCTGCTCACAGAATGCAACGGCTGAAGCAATTCATAATTTCCCGCCGTTTCATGATAATCAAGTTAGGTTATGAAGAACTTTCATGCACTTTCATGCATGATCAGATTAATCAAGCTTGACCTTCACATATTGAAGAAATATTTGTTATACTTATACATTTTGGTAAAAGGAAAAAAATTAGGCGGTGTGAGCTTTAAAAGACCATTTCCATTCGGTAAAGAATTGCACTGGTATATCGAATTTGGCGGCAAGTTTTATGCAAAAACTATCCAAATCATTAAGAAAACCTTTGAAAATGTTTTTAATGGAGATCTTGAAAATAGGACGGAATTTTGTACCTTTGATCATTAGTTCCCTTAGTTCTTTATTGTCAGTAATGCCTAGGTTACCGGTTAAAATGTGTTTATGGAAAGGATCTATGCACTTATTATATTCTTCTCTATTGCAAAGGCATTGAATGTTATTTCTATTGGTCCTAACGTCTTTACAAAAGGAATTGTAATTGAAGATTCTTCTACCGATATTTGTATCATATTTAAAGCATTTATTAACTTCTATATTTTGGATTGGAAAAATATCCGTAAATTCTTGGAGTACTGCATTGAATTTAAATTGGTCGTAAAGTGGATTTTTAAAGTTGACAGTCATGTAATTTATTGTTTTTCTCTGGTTGTTTATTCTGCGATTTTGTAGTTCTTGCTTTATATAGATCATTAATAAGAAGTAGGAAGTGTTGATTATCTGTTTTGTAGTTATTCAGAATATTTTCGAGAATCTTGCAGGATTTGTTTTTAGTAGAGAAAATGAAGTTTTTTTACCTGTCTATAGTTAAAGTTCTTATCAAAATCGTCTTCAATTCCTTTAGTTCTTGAAATATTAGATTATAAATATCTTCATTAAGAAAATGTATTTAAATCCTTTCTATTTTTCCACTTCCCCTACAACCTCTTTTGTTATTGCTTCTGCGATTGCTAAAAAGTTGTGATGTAGTGCAGTTTTTAATACTGGTCACTGTATTTTGGAAAATATCGTTTAGTCCATATGGAGCAATAGTTTTTAGTTTTAGTATGTAGAAATTTTCCTTTTCTAATCTAGTTATTTTATCTGGGGTAATGTCAAGAATACAAGGTGAGACTTTACTAAAATCGTCTTTATTGAAATGGTTAAATTCTATTTAGGCCTTACGGCGTAACTTATAGCAAGAAAATGCCAAACGTTTTATATTTTAGCAATTCACAATAACTTCATCCCCTGAAGAAACGTTATTGTGCTTTAATTGCGTTTTTTATTTTACGATTTATACTCTATCATTTTACGATTTATACTCTATCTACCAAAGCGCTTTTGGAATTGCAGCTTTTACCGCATTCATTGCGTATGCGATATATTTTTTCCATCTGATACTATTCGAATTTTATCTTTATTCCGATTTGCTTTCAATTAGTTTTTTCGATATAAAATTGCAAAATCTAAAATCACTAGAGTAACAAATATGATACACAGCTTGGCTATCCAAGAAATATAAATGTAATTATTTAAGAATTATTATGATTAAAATATTTGAATATTAAAATCAATGGATTATTCTAAGTGACTTAAATATTTTTTTATTTATTTATGTAAATAAGTATTTTTTAGGATATCCATATAAAATTGTAACATTAAAAAATATTTAATATTCCTAATTCTATTATCATTATCTGCAATCAATTTGTATATATATATATATATATATATATAATTTCGTTGAAGCAGTCGTTAAGTAATAAACAAGCTGAGTACAGATCTAATTTTCATTTAATTATCAACGTATTCAGATATGAGGAGAGGATATGCGTTCATATCATACGAGGTTCATGCCAAAAGAGAAAGAAAAATCCCTGCGTTCTCTCAGATAGGGGATTAACATATAGACACGTGGTAAAGTGAAGAGAATTTTAGCTATTTTTAGCAAGTTACGTAAGTGTTTTAGGGAAAAGTTTGGCGCCAACAAGACGCTTATTCATGATTTCTGTGGGCGTGTGTGGAAGCGATTAAAGTATTCTTTTGGTAATAAATATGTCAAAACGCGTGATTTAATATACCTCCAGGGCGGGAAATGAAAGGAAACTGGAGTTTAAGAAAAGTGATTTTAGAAGACATAAGTATTGTACCATAATTACGATTTTTAAAAAATATATAATATTAGAATTTAAAGTAAAATTAAGCGAGATTATATATATATATATATATATATATATATATATATATATATATATATATATATATATATATATATATATATATAATGATTTCGTTGGTGTAGTAATTAGGTAAGGAACAGGCCGAGTTATTAACCAATTTTTATTTATTATTCATTATTCAACATATTATGAGAGTGGCGGAATAAACGTACAGATCGTATCAAAGTTCAAACCAAAAAGAGAGCAGAAAATCCCTGCATTTTCCAGATAAGGGATTACATATAGACACGTGATCAAAGTGAAGGGAATATTAGCTGTTTTTAGTATATTACGTAAGTGTTTTAGAGAAAAGTCTGGCGCCGAAAGGACGCCGAATTCACGAGTTTTGTGTGCGCGTGGAAGCGATTAAAATATCCTTTTAGTAATAAATATACCAAGCGAGAGAGTTAATATACCTTTAGCTCGGGAAATAAAACGAAACTGGAGTTTAAGAAAAGTCATTAGCATCGTATCATTTCGTCGTTTTCTTTCAAATCGTCGCGTCGTTTCATTTTGTCTTCGGGTTTTTCTATCCAAACCAACGTCTTTCATGCGTCTTGTACCGCCTCGTCGTCCCTTACTTTTCTCGGCAGCTTGATACTCTGACGTCACTAGCGATGGCAGCGCCACCTACAGGTACTCGGCTGGTTGCCCACAATATATACATAAATAAAAGGAGCAAACATAATAGAAAAACAAAAAAATAACAAATCTTCATATCATACTCGAAAAGACATGAAAAATAGAATTAAAAATGTATCCGAGCAAAGATAAAAAAAATGCGAACAGTGCCAAATGGAAAACAATAGAAACAACCGAAAATGTGCGAAAGAAAAATACAACACATATGCAATGAATGCGCTAAAAGCTACAATTCCAGGAGCGCTGTGGTAGATAAAGTATAAATCGTAACAATCAAGAAAATATGCAATAACAATAATTCTGCCCAAAAGCAAATCATGAACTTAAGAAATTGTCTCATCATTAATAAAATTCCCTCCTCACCTTACGAACCTCTGATTAATGGATTTAAGATGTAAGCAAAGGATTGCTTATCAGAGCGATGTTCACGCGAAGTGTAATCTTCGCCAAAGGTTCACTCAAGTCAATAAGGTCTGATATTTTACCTCGAAAACGCATCTTTTAGACATTTTTCACTGGTTTTACACATTTTGCTGATTTTTTTCATTATTTATCAGCGTTTTCTATCGTTATCTATTTAATCTTCATCGTTCCCAGCATGCTGCATTTCCTTGGCAACAACCAAAGTCAGGCGCGAAACTTGTAACTCGATATCCCGTAACCACCTGTTTCAATACTGGTCACCGCCGTAACCCTCCGCCGGCACTCCACAGTTTCCGACCTTTTGGTACGTAAAAAATTTATTCTTACTTTGCTCTTGCTTTTTGTCACACTTTTCTATTTAATTATCAAAACTCGTCTCTTTGCATTTTGGTTTGACATTAGGGATGAAAATCAGTGTATTAAGCCGTATGGTGTCACTGATTGAAAGGAAATGCCAAGCTCTTTATCTTTTTAGTAGTTCACATTGATTCTATCTCCTGACGAATCGTCATTATGCTTTAACTCCTTTTTCATTTTAAGATTAACACGCTTTTATTAGTGTACTAATAATTAAAAAAATACCGAAAATATGGATCTTAAAAAATCAGTGACGTAATGTGGTATTAATGGAAATATTCTCAGCAAGTTTGAATTTTAACCATATTTATGTGCAACTTAATTTTTAATGTTTAAGAATTTTCTTTCTTATGATATTCACTGTGAAATAATTCCTTCAAATTATTGTTTCCAGTGCTACACGCTTTTATACTTTGTTTTAACGTAGATCTTTTTTGATAAAAGGAATTTATTCTATTTAGTTTATTAATAAAATTGCATATTTCATAAATCATTTTAAGAATATTAGAGAATTTGTGAATATTTTTTTCCGAAATTGACTGCCAATTGGATTCAAAATTTAATTAAATTAATCGATTGACGTATAATTAAATTCTGAAACTAATAATATATTGAGCTGTCATCGGAAACACTACAAAATTTCAGAGCTCTATCATGACAAGGATCAAGAGAAAAATCGATTCCATCTTTGCAAACACCAGATAAGTTAAAAGAAATTTTGTAAAAATTTAGTAATAGAACGAATTCAGGATTTTACAATTAATTTAATGCTTTTTCTAATTGGATTTGAGTAAATATTGAATAAAAAAATTTATTAGGTTTGAGTAAATATAATATTCCAAAAATTTTAACTTCATCTTTTATAAAAGGAATAACAAAGTATTTCATATCTGGAAGCTTCATCATTCATTATATCTTTCATTCATTTGATATTCATTTAGCTGATAATCGTATTCTTTTCCCATTTTATGTTAAATTATATGCTTTCTAGTATTAAGGAACTGTTTTCGTTAAATTTATTTCCACACTCTTCCATCCGTTATTTTTCAAAAGCTATTATTCTTCAAATTTATTTCTTTTATTTTTTGTTAATTTTATCTATCTGTTAAATTTCTTTTCTTTTTGATTAAAGAGAGTTTGACAGATGTTTCGTTCATTAATTCATTTATATGACATCCAGTTTAAAGTCTTACTAGGCAAAAACTTTATTAATTTATTTTATTCATTGTCTTTCTAGAACATCAGGAATATTTACTTTTATTCTATTCCGCTGATATTTTCATTATTTATGTATGAGTTTTATTGTTTAAACTGCTCCAAGCAATATCTAGAGGAAAGAAATAAGAGCATCAAATTTCGCAGACTGCTGCTATAAATTTTTAGAAGTTTCAGTAATTAATGATTTCTGGTAACATATAAAGGAAGTTTTATTATATTAATGCAGTTTTGAAAAAAATAATAAATATAATGTCTTGTACAAGACTTTTGAAATATATACAAATGAATTGTGAATTTGCAGTATTTAATGTTAATAATAATTTTATTATTCAATTGTATGTTTAAGAAATGTACTCGGAGAATTCGTTTTGTCCTTTTTGTCCGTTTCGTGAAAAAAGGAAATTATTGAATAACAAACGAATAAGTTCTTTTTCTTATTTTGTGCATTGAAATTTAATGAAGTGGGCTTGTTTTTGTAGGAAAAATGTCTTTACACGTGCCGTTTCAAAGTGTTTATTTTGAATAAATATTTGTGTTACTAAATAAAAAGAGATTTTATATGATTTTGTTGAAATGAATAAGTCGATAGCAGATTAGATATTGGCATTAAAATATATGTAGAGTAAATCATATTTTGAATGATAAGTAACATTTTACAATCGTCTTTTGATTAAAACACTCAAGCTATAAAGTAGGTATTTAATATGGTTAAAAGTCAATTTTTTTTGTTATTAGACGGCTGAATCTTTTGTCACGTATCGAATGAGCTCTTGTTGTAAAATACATCTTGTACAAAAATTTATTTGCATATAATATAATATAATATAATATAATATAATATAATATAATATAATATAATATAATATAATATAATATAATATAATATAATATAATATAATATAATTTAAAAATCAAAATAAGCATGTTGTTAAGAATAAAGTTGAATATATGCATTGGATTATAAGATTTATCCCTCATCATGGGAACACAAAAATTAATCATTTTATTATTCTTAATAAAATGCATCTCATCGAGCTTTTAGTTTTCGTTTCCAAAATTTAAGTTCATCAATTTTTAATTATTTGGGGAAAAAAATTGAAATATGAAAAGACAAATTCAGATAACTGATAGCGTAACTTGCAACATATTTCTTACTTTTCGAAATAACAAATGGCATGGTTTTTGTGATTTCCTATTTCGAGTTGTTCATCCTTATATACTTGGAATGAAAGTTCTTTCCTTTTGTGGAATGAAGCAAAATTCTGATAATGCGGAATAATTTGCTTTTCTTTTTCGGTTTTGCTACTCTGATTTCTAATACCAAGTTTCAAAATTTATATCAATTATAATTGAACGTAAATTTGTCATGCCTGAAAAGAAATCGTAAAGTTGATTATATCTTTCACTACATATCTAGTTAAGTCATTAATCTGATTTGATACGTTTGAATAACTGATTTCTGTAGCTTTAAATATTTCTAAAATTGTTTCGAATATTAGCCATTTATAAGTTTCACAGACTTAATGCTATTCTAATGGCTGTTATAGAAAGAGGTAGATATGGACTTGGGATACAAACGAACGTATGGACGCTAGACATTTGGACCCATTCTGTCTGCAAGACGTAAAATCACGCGGATTATTCTTTTACATAATTATTCTTTTTAGCCGATTAATTATTCGCTAAGTTGAAAATTTCCACTCAAAAACCTGTTTCATATGACCAATTCTAATTTGAACACTTTTTTACGTAAAAAGATTCGATTTCTATCGTCTTCACTAGAATCAGCAATCAAGAATTTTTCGAAGTTCCCAACGAATGCTCGTAGTTTTGATAATCATATGGCATCTCAATGGAAGCACGTTATGTTGGATGAAATGGTGCTCAACTTGTAACTCCACTTTCCCGTGTTATTATCTGTTATAGATTTATTTTGAAAGTGATCTCGCTCATCCAATTTTGAAGAGCAGCTGTCCCAATCTGACTTTGAAGTTCTTGTCTAGTAAGAGTACATACACAGTTCTTTCCTCTGCCTTCAAAAGTGGATTTTTTAAAGTCCTCCATTTTTTACCCAAATTTATGATTCTGACTGGGATCTTGTCCTAAATTTATGCATTGAATTTATGCTGTCAAATATTTAATTTTTGCTCTACGACTTTAATACATTATACATTAAATAATTAGAGCTTATATTGGAGTTACTGGTGGCGAATGGATCTACTTCAAATGTGCATGTTATCAACTCATTTAAATTCTCTTTTATCAATTATTAAATTCAGCTGAATTTAACAAAAGAAATTGGAATTGAAAGCGTTGTTGTAGATGAAATTACCATATTGTTACATACTCTTTATTTATATTCGAGGCTGCAATATCATCTTGCATACTCAATTCTGTTAATTTGCAATGTCAAATTAAAGCCATTTCCTTTTGGTGATGTCGATGTTTCATTAATCATTCTTAACCCAACGAAGCTTCAACACAGTTGTAAAACTGTCGACAGGTAATTAAGAGTGTCAAGAAAGTTTTCTAACTTTAATACATGTGCTAGATTATAGTGACATACCAAAGATTTGTCCTTCGCTTCTTAAGCAAATTATATGTCATGTTAGCTAAGAAAGGTTCTAGTGAATATTTTCTTGTATTCCATTTCTGATTTCGTTTATATCACTTATAGCGACTGAACTGATGGTTGAACCTGCAAATATCTCTACATTATATGCGAAAGAAGAAAACAAGCACGTATTCTAAAAAAAGTGATCAAGAATTGTCGCGATGAAGAAAATTAACAAAATAGTATATTAAATCACTGTAAAAATGCAGTGATTTACATTCATATTCCTAGAAGGCCTGTACTGCTCGACATCTACTAACTACTCTAAAGCTTTTGACAAAAGACAGTTTTACTCTGACTGCTTTGCACGTGCATGTGAAGATTGTTCGGGTTTCTTACTTTTCTTACCCTAGAATAGTCATAGGACAAGCATTGTGTTTCTAAATTGATATCGATACTTTTCAAGATTTGTCTTTGGGTTTCATGAATCATTAGCACTTAAATTCTAAATTATATTTGACGCAATTTTGAAACTTAGGAAATAACATTATTTCCCTCACCTCTCTAGTGCCATCAGATGTGAAGGCTACGAAAGTCATTTTTAACGTATTGGGATGAGGAATCTTCATGCAAAATTTCAAGTTCCTTGCTAAAATGATTTCAAGAAAGGCATAAATTTCAGGCCCTGCACTGTCTTTTTTGGCGTCTGTAGGGAGAAGCATTTAATGTAATTCTTATATTAAAGAATACTCATACCAAGTTTCGAAGTTTAACAATCATATTCCATATTTTGACATATCCCATTTCTGAAGAGGTTTTTGCCTCTTCTTTTCTTAAATTGTCAAACCGAATAACTGATATACATGTTTAGAATAAAATGAAGTGGAAAATTTTAATGCCAAAAATTAAATTTTTATCTCATTCGGTTTTATGCCATTAAATTGATGAGGTCTGGGAATCTGGAGAGTGAGGTGCGAGCTTAGACCTCGTCCACGTCATTTGGCTAAGGTTCAAGATTATGTGGTCCGTCCCAAAATAATATATTTCCAGTTTTGACATTGGACGATATTCAACTACACCTAACAAAACTGAAAGTTCCATACGGCTTCTAAATTTTACTTTTTATGTGCGCCTACATTTAATGGCATAATAAATCCGTTTGGTGCTCTTGAATATTTTGTTCGAATCCATCAAGGGGTGGAGAAATGTATCGCGCTAATACACATGTGCTTTCAATTTTGTACGCACCGATTATTTTTATGATTAACAATTCAAAGTATGTTTCTGGAAGAAAAAAATAACTGTTTGAAGAACTTCGCGCTGATGGATTCAATTAAAGAAATTTTCAATTTTGATCGTTTTCTATTCCGTGAAGTAAGTCTTCCATATGAGTCTGTTTTTAATTTTCTTCGCATCAGTAAGTCTATCATTAAAATACGATTTAAAAGTTTTTGTTTCTAAGAAATTAAAATGATCAGAATAAACCATTTGAGTAAACTGTGGAAGACAGTTTAATTTCTTTCTAACAATTCTTCTTGTTTAAGTCAAGAAGCCATTTCTTTTCCTTAAAAACTCATTGTATGTTCAGTTTTACAACTTTGCCATATATTTTTCCTTTTATTTATTTTAAATTATTTTGCAAAAATAGATAAAAAAACCCCAATAAATGAGAAAGTGAAGGTTTTGATTTTTCTATCCTATTAGTGAATACAATGAAACAGTGAAATATTTAAAGAACAGTATTTCGACATATATTTCATGCTGCTTGGAAAATCATTGTCATTCTAATAAATTTTTAGAAGGTATTGCATCTCTAAGAATTTGCACAATGTATCAAAATATTTCTAGAATGAAATCTATTGATATAAAACGGTAACGTACATGGCAAAGAAAAGAGGTTAATTTCTCTTTTGCCGATGGCAACGATCGGTTTGTTTACAAAGGAAACCGGTAGCCTTCTCCATGTTAGGCATAACTTCATAATCATTGCCTGTTACTATATTCCATCGTTCTGGAGAAAAAGAACTTTTCTAGGAAAAAAAATGAGTTTAAGATGAAGAATTCACAATATTTTTTTAGAATATAATGAAACATTTGATGAAATTATTCAAAGGAGATCCGTTGGAAATGAAGCAGATGGGCTTAAGCGATCCAGAGAATGTTTAGATCAACGTCAAATAGTTTAAGTCAGCAGAGATAAAATCGTGTCAATTCACAAATTGAGATGAACATCATGGAGTTTACTATTGTGAACATTGTACTTTGGCTACTTTTCTGTTATGCTTACAACATTCGGCACCTTTTTTTTCATAGTAAATTTTCTTGGAGAGCTGAATCGCTAATTTGGCACTAGAAGCATCAAGAAAATCATGATATGCATATAATCGTGCATAGATGCTCCTGCGCGGTATCAACTAGTTTTATGGAAAAAATATAGCTTTACACTGCAATTTGATTTTTGAAGTTAAAATCAGTTAAATAATAAGTAAGTTATATAATAAATATTTAGATTCCATAATAATTCAAAGTACTAAATATATAAATTACCTTGTATATTTAAAAATTGAGATCATTGAAAATTTTCAACGAATGCTTTTCACAACTGCATCAAATGTCATTTTCAGATCTCTAAAAATAGGAATAGTGTGCAGTTGTAGCCATGGATTATATATGCAAATTTCTATTTTTTTCCTGGCAAAACTCACAGTTTGTTATTATTTTATTCCAAACAAATGAAAATCAATATTATTATTCTATATAATAAAGACGAATTGCCAAAAAGTACAACTAATTTCATCATGGTAATTTTTAGTATAGTGGAAATTTTTAGTTTGCAGGCAAGTGACTAATTTTGTGAAATGAAAATTTTCATGAAATTTTCCTTCTTTCATTGGAAATGTTATAATTTTATTTGATCGCCTCAATTTTAAAACATAGCGCATGTATCGAATTATTTGTGAAATAATTTGAAAGAAATTCACATATTTCTTCAATATGTTTAAAATTTTAAAATATTAGTCACAATAAATTTAATGACATTCTAAAATTTTCTGAATCAACGATAATGAAGATAAATACATATTTTTCTGAAAAAAGACTTTTAGTGAAAATGAGAGCATGATTGTGTTCGTGGAAGTAAATTCCTGAAATCAATTTTAAAACAGTAAATATTTTGTACCTATGTTAAAACTCATTTAAAGGAATAAAAATCTTCGCATATTATGAATAAATTATTTGATGAAAAACGTCCTGAGAATTTTTTAATTAAAGTTATTTTAATATCACAACTTTCTTATTAAGAATTCTATTAACTGTCGGCATGGAATTCATTGAATTTTGAACACTAATATAATTAAACAGGAAAGGGCACAACATGACAAAAGGCTATTTAATGTGCAGAAATTTTGTTCGATAATTAGTAGGGTGATATTAGCTTAGAAGGAGAAAATTCTTAATCAAATAGGCAACTAAAGCGATCTTGAAGGATTAAATATGCTGTTATGAAGGGATAAAATTTATTCAGCATTTTCAACATTTATCGGTAATTATAGAGCAGAAAGTTCTGCATTCAAATTTTAATATCAGTTAATAAAGGCTTTTCCCTGCAAATATTAATTTCTGAAAAGCTACATTCATGGAAAATGCCTGAAGTTGCATTAAATTCTGAAGATTGTTCAGTAAGGTAAATTCTGAAAGAATTGAAACTGTATTTATGAGAATAAATGGCTTTTCGACGTCTTTTTTGATTTACGAAAAGCTGGCAAATTAATAAAAATATAACTATATCAAGCCTTTATTTTAAAACAAGTAAATTTTTACCTATAAAAATTCATCAATACATCTGAATACATTAATTCAAATGAAGGAAAACATGAGTGTTGAAGTTACGCTGTAGAGCACAGTCTGTTTTTAGAACAGAGAAAGTCTAACATTACTATAAATTCCTTCTCGGATTGAAAGGAAAATGTAGTTAAATTGAGTTTCAGTCAGTTTTCGAAATAAAAATAATTCATTGTATTAATAAATAGATATTTATTTTAAACTTATCAGTAGGAACGTACCAAAAATCCATACTTTTGACAAGATAGTTTTGAAGAAGTTAGAATTTTCGAATATGGGTATTTTTAGAAGTGTATGAATATTTTTTATTTGTTTCACACTGCCTGATTTGGAGTAAAAGGATTTCCTGTACATTTTAGGAATGTAAATTTGATGTAAAAATCAGTGATAATATTTTTGATAATATTCTCGATATAAATCTTCCCTGCATAAAGATTCAAATCCTTTGTACCTCTAACAATAATTAATAGTATGTGTATATCAATTTTAAATATTTTAGGAAAGGAATTAATTGCTCTTTTTTAATTTTTTTCAAAATTAGGAACCTTCTGGTATATAACGTCAATTGATAGTAAATATTTTCTGTGAGTTTTATCTGGTCACATGTTTTGAAATTCTAAATCCACAGCAAAACTCATCCCCACACACAGACACAGACGCTCAAACATACACTTACACACAGACACAGACGCTCAAACATACACTTACACACAGACACAGACGCTCAAACATACACATACACACAGACACACACATACGCGCGAGCTCTTAAATGCAGTAATTTTCACATTTCATCATATGTACATATATGAAACCTTCTACAGTCTAATAATTTAATTTTAGCTATTTTTAATCCCAATTATTTTCAAGCATTTAAATCATTTATTGTCCAGAAAAAACTGAAATAATGATACAATCCTTTTAACCAGATAAGTTTGATTTTTTTTAGCTTTTTTTATTACGCATAACAAAGTTGTGAAAGGAAGAGCAAAAAAAGTTAATGTTATTAAGGTAACGATCTTTATTTCACATTTCTTGTACTTCTACCTGAAGGATTTTCTGAAACTTAATGAGAGAAAGTCAAAGTCATTAATCAAAAATTGTCAAGCTCAAGACTAAGTAATCCCTATCAAGCTTCCACGATATTGAATATTCTTGAGTGAGTATCACCTTGTGGGTTTCAGAATTGTCATAGTTCTTTTTATGTCCTATTTATGTAATAATCGATGAAGCATACTGTAACTCATCAAGGCAGTAGGGAAAATGTTTGAATGTCAAAGGAATTAATTGCCTTTTCAACAATTTGTTTAAAGTTTAGCGGTTCTTTAAAACTCTAAATTGTAGAATTCATTACATAAGAAGTAACTAGGTTATTATTCTGAATATTTTATGCAGTTTATTCGAAAACTTCTGGAATTATTTTTTTGAATTTTTTTTTTATAATTTAACAACTTTTTTTAGAAATATATTTAGATTTTTTTAAAATCTTTTTTCCTACAAGTAAAGAAGTGTTAATAAGAGCAATTGATGTTCTAAATATTACACTTTTTAATTTGGAACAGATATTTCAAACATCAAAAGCATGCTTCAGAAACGACCATTCTTCTGTAATAATTCAAAATTTATTTCACAGAGTAATAATAAAAGAATACATATTCAGAAGGTTGATATCTTGTATTTCAAGAATTTTTCATGTATTCTTTTATGTAAAGCAGAAAAGTTATTTCAAATGCTATAAGGTATACAAATATTAAAAACAACTTTCATAAGTACTTGAAAGAGCCTCCTTTTGGATTCAAAAGGTTGCTAAAAATGTGACAGCAGTAAATTAATGTGAAAAGAAAGTTTAAGATCACCTTACTTAATTACAACGCAACTGTTTTCTTTTCGAAACTATGCAGGATCGGTGTGTGTACGGTGAAAGAAGTCAAACAAGCGTGATAATGGGCAATGATGCTATATTCTACGACTATTCCAGAAAACTCGAATCACAGGTAACAAGAAAAATAGCACTTAAACTCCAAAAGAACATTTAACATCTATGGATGACGCTCCTTTTGTCCTTGTCGTCATAATTTGTTTACCCAGTATCAGTGGCAGATTTTAACAATATGAGGCCCGAGGCGCAAAATTATTTTGAGGCCCCTTCCTAAAAAAACTCTATTGATGATACGAATGTGTAACGTAAAATAACTTGCTTATGCTTTTAATTCTAGGTCTATGTTTATCTTCGTTATTCAGTTTGAAGCTAATTCTTGTATTGTTATTTATCCGATTTCTAACATTTATTTTCCCTCATTTTTACAAAGGATATACTTTACTCTGGGCAAAATATATATGATATGTCATTTTTCATAACGTTATCTGTAGAGTTTTCATAATTTCCCGGCATTGATACGGAACGTTTAAGTGCTAAATAAATAAAACATGAAAAAAGTGGGTTGGAATGGTTTATTTTACTCTGATAGAAAAGCAATAAAACTCAAGCAATCTAATAAAATGAACGCGTAGAATAATAAAAAAAGATGCAAGGCAATACTTTTCAGTCCAGTCATATTTTAAAATAGATTTTAATTTCTTAATTATATCATTTTGTTCTTTCAGAGATAATTGTAAAATAGGACATAAGTCAGTCTAGAATTATAATGACAAATCAAAATGGCTTCAGTTGCTTCCGCTGACAACCAGTTTCTTTCGTCCGACCATTGAGTTGACATAAGGGAAATATTTTCTCCACATTTGCATTGTAGGCTGGAATGGCAAATAAGTATTTTCGTAGTTTTATTAGACATGACTTCTGATGAATATGCTTTGTATCTGCAAAAATACTTCAGCCATTTCTCTTGCATACTCAATTTCATAGTTGCTTCGTAGTTTTGGTTATTATTTTTTTCTAAAAAATCTTTTAGATATACAGATTGGTTGAATAGAATCTCATTGTCGCCAATATCGATGCAATAGTACGTTCTATTTCTTCCCGGCGGAGTTTAGAGAGAAAATGGGACAAATAGTAATGCGTGATTGAATAGTGAAATACGGTGACAGTCCCGTATATACAGGACGTATGGCAATCCTAATTATATGTGTATATAAATAGATAAATAAATTAAAATACCTTTGCATCCCTTTATCTTTTTCGTTTTACTCCAAACAGATGTTTTTCGTTTGATAATAAAAAAAATATTTAAGTGGCGGTGATTTCTTTCGGTTTTTGCGTCTATCTAGATGGGTTAGACATAACAGTGTCCAAGCATTCAAGTTTTATATTAAACTAGCAGTACCCGCACGACGTTGCCCGTGACATTTTGACTTCAATAAAATAAAAACAAATTCCACAATGACATAAAATAAAATTTTAAAAACGAAATCAAAACAGAAAAATATATTTAATTCCACGCCGCCAGCCTATGGGATAGTAGGAGTGCATGCTGGGAATGCTTACTTGGTAGAAAGCTTCACTTCCGATCTGCGACAGAAAACGTTTCAGATTAAGGAAAAAAAATTAAAAAACGAAGAAAAGATATTTTAACTGTTCTTGTTTTAAATCAGGGAGAAATGTTCCAGTTACTACCTCAAAAAATTTAAAAACGATAACAAAATTAGAACGTCGGATACAGGGCAATGAGTTTTAATTCTTATATTTTTTCGGGAAAACTGACTATATTTTAAAAATTTCTGAAAATTAAGTAAATTATATACGTTGGACGTTCAAATCAAACTTCATTAAAAGTACAATTATTTGCCCAATCCGATGATGTATCTTTTTTTGTTCCTACGATTATCAGAACGAGTGTGGAAAATCACACAAAACACTACAAAATATTAAATAAAAAATTTTCTGGATGAAATTTTAAAATTCGGGCTTCGAAGTGCATTGAATCCTCATTACGACTACCTGCGTGACACATTTCATGGCTGTAAGTGCTATGAATAGGAACAATAATTCAAAATTTTTGAATAAATATATTTTTTATTACGTTTAGTAAAGGAAACTTATTCAGTTGAAAAGGAGAAATGAGCTCATAAATCACCGACTTATATTTGTGAATTATAATAAATTTTACAATAAACTGAGAACCTTTTGTATTTCTTTTAAATTTGTAGCTTGAATGAAAAATATCAACTCTTTTATCCTGAAGGACAAATACCGGCAAAAAAGAGAGAAAATATAAAATTATCCTCTAAAAATGTTTTTTTCAAACCAGCACTTTGAGATGTACTAAGATAATTTTTCAAAAAACAGTTATCTAGTTTAAGCTCTACAAAATAAATAATTAAAATTGCTTTCATCGTTCCTTTTTTCTAAAAAGTTATCTTGCTAAAAAAAATGAAAATATGAATCGTAAAATGAAGCAATCTTTGAAGCAGGGTTTCAAATATAATATAACTAATCAAAAGTATAGGTGGGTTACAAAATAATGTGAAAATTTTGAAATTGCACATTTTTTCAAATATCTTCGGAAAGACTGAAAGGATTTTCCTAGAACTTCGACCGTGTAAAGAAGAGGCTTCAACTCACAGTTTACAGTGAAGATTCGGTCACCATGGCATTTAGGGGACTGACCAGAAATTGTTGAAAAAGAAAATGATTTAGGACTCTCGCCCTATTTTACAGAAAGCTGATAAAGACTTTCAACTTTCATCAATGATTTCTCTTGATGAGCGCAACATTAAATTTTCTCACAATTTTTTTGCTTATAACATATAGAGTTTTCAGTCAAATTATACCAAACTTATAGAATTCATAACAATATGTTAGCGAAATATTGCACTAAAATTGTCAGTAAATATTTTGAATATTAAAGGAAATATAAGTATTTGTAGTAAATAATTTTTTAATGCGCATGTCAAAACGTAGAATAATTTTTATTTCATTGCTTCAAAACCAGATATATAGGCCATTATATAAAAATTCCAGTTAAATGCAGTTAAGATTCAGGAAGATATCTGTATTGCTGCGATAAGAATTTTAGTTGCACTCTAAGAGAAGCCAAATGATGAGTTTTTTTCTACATATGACATGTATTTTTAATTTGAATCTTCGAATAGTTATCAACGAACTGCAATCTAAGTAATGTATTTAATTTATAAGTATGCAAGGGTATTCAGGATATTCAATTTTAATAAATTTAATATTACGGTTAAAATCGATTTAATCTCTATACAAGCTGTTTTGAAGCTACAAATATTAAGACAAACTGAAATAACAAAATATTTAATTGTGAGTCACATTCAGGAGAGTTGGTGTTAGTATCTTGCAAATAAAAAAATGCAAAATCTTAATTTAGCAAGTAATTAAAAAATAGTAAAAAAATGACAACTTTTTTTAGTACAGTAAATATTGTAAATCAAAGTTTGCGTGGGCTGTTGAGTCAGACCGCTAACTGCGAAACAAATTGGGCCACACTGAATCTACAAGCGAATTTGAAAACATAAAAAAATCCTAAGAATGGCGTCCTGAAATTTAAGCGATACTTGATTTTCATTTAAATTCAATTAGAGTACTCGGCACTTAAAAATTAAATGAAAGCACTAAATTAAATTACCTTGATAATAATGTAAGAAAAAAAGTATTTGGATGCGTCTGACCCAAAAAGTTGCGGGACACCTTGGCAGTTAGTTACCTACTTTGCCTATTTGATAATTCAGCCCTGCGCAGTTCTACGCATGTAAAATCAATTTACAGACAAACGCGTCTTGGGTGCAATGGACGTATCACCAGAGGAATGTCGTCTTCCGCATATCTCGCTTTCTATAGAGAGCATTCCTGTGTGACTAGCATGTTAATTTATCAATAATGATACACATAAGTCTCACTAGGACTTAGTTCCCCCAACTTTTCGTTTGACTGTTTTCATTCACTCATTAATTTTTTAAAAGAAAAGAAGAAGAAACGTGTTCGTGAGGAGAGTATTATATACTGTAAACACGGCTGTAATGTCTTAAATTCGCTGTCGGTTTAGGACTACGATGTTTCTCGCATAGTTTTTTAGATCCCCCCAAGAATCTCGAGGCACGAGGCGCCCACCTCTGACACCTGTGCGGAAATTCGCCACTGCCCAAGATTCTCTCTCTGTGTACATGTGTTTTTTTTAATCTTCAGGCAGTATTTGTTATTCTTAACTTATCTCCTGTACATTCAAATATGTTTAATCATTCTACTGTTATCGCTTCAGAAAGTTTCTTTTAGTAAGACTTTTTGAATTATCTTTTTAAGAATATGTATTTATATCATTTAAAAGTATGCATTTGTTATTTGAAATGTTATTCCTTTAACCCTGTTAGCCTGTTGGTAGAAGAGTGCGTGCTTAAGTAGTTTACCCTTCTTTTTGTTATGTCTGTTTTCTTTTTCTTATTGTTTGTTGATACTTGATCTTCTATTTTTACATGTCACCCTATTTTAAAGAACATATTTTACCAGTGCGTGTTGCTTTTGTATTTATATATATATTTGGATTCTTTTTTTCTTCTCTTTTGCTACCTTTGTTAGTTAGTTTTTGTCTTTGTATGAATTTCTATATTTGAATTATTTTTTCTCTTTTGGTATCTTTTCTAGTAACACTTCGTATGTAATATTTATACTGATAGCTTTAAGTTCTTCCATTCCCCTCCTTCCATGATACAGTTTATCAGAAGAAAAAGAAAATGTTGTGCAATGATGTTTTAGAAACAATTTTGCGGTGGCTTTTTCGAGAACTCGAATGCTTTAAAAACAAACCCACACATTAAAATTTTTTTTCAAATAGGTTCGAAATATTTCTTGTCCTTTTTCTTATAGATAAAAAAATTCCTCTAACTCCCGCATTCACACTCACATCCATTCCAAACTGATTAGGAGCGATCTACGCTCTAGGAATGGGGATGTGACGTGGCGTAGTAGTAGCAGACAACATATCACTATTAATAACAGAAACAGCAGTTTCAATAGCGTTCAGCGTCCAACAGCTGACCAAATCGCACTACGAACAAAATTCATTTGAACCCAAAGAGATTCACTTGTTTTAGCACCTTTGGGTATTTATAGCTTTCTGACATGTCGTGACGTCACACAGAATTCTCTAGAGGGATCTCTCTCGGTTATTAAGAGGGCCGAGAATTCCTGCATAATATAGAACCTTCATTTTGTCGGCAAGTCAGTCCAATTTTTTATTCAGTTTTAACAGAATATGAATCTTTATCTTAAAGTTATTGAAAATGTAACAGAAAATGTTATTTAAAAGTTTATTGGAAAAAAGTAGAATTGAAATTTGGAAATTAGAATTTAAAAGTAGAATTTATAACTTTTACTTGGAATTCATGAGCTGTATACTTTAATTATGAGTTTTTGTCGCTTTGTATTGTTAAAGGTCACGGCCATTTCTAAGAACCGAAAACGTTTGCTTCATTTACATCATAAAGGCGTTGCTTTTCTGATTCGAAATGCTCAAGATGTTAGATAGTTTAGTGAACCCTACAAGTTAGCGACTGAAAACACTGACGAAATCAAGTTTTGAAGCAACGATCTATAAAGTCTTTCCTAAACTTTCTATGCTTAATTAGAATTTCATCCTCGTGTAACGGATTTCTAATCAAAACTCTCGAAGGCTATTTCAGAAATTCCATTTCATGGATTTTAAATTGAAATATCCGATTGCACAACGAAAACGGTTTCGAGAAACTTTACCATCTTTTGTAACGGAAAGAAAGATCGTATTCTTAAATGAATCTTCGGGAAGACCCAACTTTCGAAGGGAAACAGAATATCGATTATTAGATAGATATTTAAATAAGCCCAAAATCTTTCGAATCTATTTTTATATCATTATTGGGTGAACAACTCTCAGTTATTGAACTTAAATTATTTATTAAGATAAGTAATATTCATATACAGGGTGTTCGAAAAAAGTGGAACAAGCAAATATTTCCTTAAAAATTGCACATAGACATATACATCCAATTACAAAGTTACATCAAATTAGGTAGACATTTGTATGAAAGCACTTTGGCTTTTGTGGAAGTTGAAAATAAAAAATTAAGAAAATTAAATTTTTATACGTTTCCCATAGAGCAAAAGGTCAACTTACAATCATCTTTGTATGAACTAACTTTCATGATTATACCTACAAAACTTGCAGAGATATGTTAATTTTTATATTTAAAGGGACTGCTCACAAATTTATATGGAGATGTTTATTGCACAATTGCAAACCTAATCAACATAGAAAAGCTGCGAAATGCAAATTTTTGTCTAATAGTACATCATCCGTACATCGTGGATTGAAAAAAGTGCCAATGACGTACACTGTTACTCAGTTTCACTAGCAGATAGTTGTAAGTATCGACTTGATACAGAATGGAAGGATAACTTGAGAAAATAAAATTTAACATGAAACAGGAGAATAGCCTAATATCGGACAAGAATATTAAATTATTTGTTCTCAGCGTTGTGCGTATTATTAAGTTTTACCGAAAGGCAATGCCAACTCGTTCTTCAGGATTGCAGAGTTGTAGAACTCACTAAAATTATTTTAAAGATTCGCATTTTCGTTTTTATTTTAATTTGCTTACTTCTCCATTCTGAGAGTCCGATTATCAACGATGAAAGATAAAAACGAGACAAGAAGGCAGAAAATGAATGAAAAAGTAAGACAGACATACGATGGGGCTGCATACCAATTAGTTTTGGAATGTACCACAATTCGCTCATTGCGTACAACTACGCGACATAGTGCTCGAAGGCGAATAGCAATTCTTTCTATCTTTCAACTTAGCCAGAACTGGATTTTCGGATGCCCCTGTTTGGCGATAGGCCAACTAATGTTCGTTTTTCCTCCTTCGATCGTCTCCAAGGTTCGCCTTTGCGGTCTTGATTTGTTTTTCTTCGATTTATCTTTCACTGGCTGTTTTTAGCTTCGGATTCACTTTCATTTTTCCTCAACGGGAACTTGGCTGGTTGCTACGTATTCATTTTCTGGTGTTGAAAGTCACTCACCGAAAAAAAAGAACTGTAATTTTCTTAAATACAATTCAGATAATTTAAACAACAAGTTTGAGCTATTTGAAGGTAAAGCTATTTTTGAAAAATTTTATTTCAATTGTATTCAAGTAATATTTTTATAGCACTGCTTGTTTCTGAACAAATGAACCGTTCATGCAGATATATCACCATGGATATTTTTCGAAGGTTCATAAGATGAACTATTTTTGTAAATATTTCAATTAATTTATTATTTGACTATTTTTTAGATTTAAGAAGAGTTAACAAATACATTGTTATTTCCTGATACCGCTCCTTTAAAAACTTATTGAAATATGTATATTATCCCTAAAATGTACATCAAAAGACTGGATCGCACAGTGGTGAGAGGTATGGAAAAGTGATCTAAGTCAATAAATTTGACTTGTTATATCTCTGTAAATTTTTCAGAAAGAAACGGGCAACTTTGTATGTGAACAGATAAATGTAAGAGAAACATTTTACTTTTTGACATTTTTGGACTACGGGGCAGCATAAAAATTTAATTTTTGTAACTTTTTATTGTGAATCCCCTTAGGAGTCAAAGCATTTTCACGCAAGTTCTTACCTTATTCGATGCAACTTTGTATTTGAAAGTATATGTCTAAAATCAATATTTAAGGAAATAACGCTTGTTCCACTTTTCTGGGACATCCTGTATATGCTACAGTTAACCCTTAAATGCCCAGCGTTGCCTTTCAGCAACATACTCAATTTTGTGTTCTAAAATCTTGGGTATAAGACTGAAGCTCTGATGACTATTTTTGTTAATAGAATACAAACTGATAATGTTATTAGATCAGTTTACAACATATAGACGGCAGCCTGAGTGCTGATGAAAAAATAAAAATAAATTGATTATTTTCACTTGAGGCTGCATCTTTTTTTGCTTTGTTTGTACGCTTGAGAATACCAAATTTCATTATACAATGTTGTAGGAAATTCTTTATCCTTATTATTGGTTCTTAAAATTCATCTGTGATTAATATTATAGAATTTTATTAGGGATATATTTTCTGAATTAAAGCCCGATGTTGTTGATGAGTAACAAACTGTTTTTCAGACGTAAACAACACTTAACACCAAATAGGATTTTTAAAGTATTTTTCCAATGTTTTATTCAAGAAATGAAAGTCGAAAAACACTTTAAAATCAATTTTTAAAAAATCGGACGTTTAAGATTTAAAGCTTGGAATCCGTTATTTCATTGAATAATTACGTATTTCATGAATTACCTAGTTATTCTATGAAATAACTGAATTATATGCTTTGATGGTAACTTATACAGTGAATTACAAAGCAATAATTATGATTTAAACACATTTCTTCGTATGAAAGATAAGTTCTTTCAAGTAAGCTAAATATAATTCGTATAGTAAAATACTTCTCAATTTGAGAAGATTTTGTTTCTTGATAGTGGATATTCAAATTAAAGTTGGAAATTTTTTGTGTCAAACAAAATTTAATTGTATATATCACTTACATAGGAAAATATCATGGTTTATCTGCATATGAAAAAATAAATTTTCACAATTTCACTAACGTATTTTTAGAGAGAAGGAAAAATCAAGAAATGAAAAGAATTCAGAAAGTAAATACAAAATGATTTTTAAAATACAATTTATTTAATGAAAAATTTAATCACTGACAGCAAAAGTATAAACAATAATGTAAAATTAATCTTTATTATTTTTATGCTTTCATAAATACGTTTTAATGCCGTTTGAAAATATAAATTTATGTGTTTTGAAATAATACTGGTAATATTAAATTTCCCGTTTCAGTCCGAATCACACACTGGAGAGCACTTAAGAAGACCCTTCGAAAACCTCCTTTCCCAAGGGTATTCTCAATAGAGATATATGCTACTCAAGGAATAAAATCCTATCATGACAACACAGAAGTAAATAAAATATTTTTTCTGTGTGTAGTAAGGTTTAATAGAATTTTTCGGCCTTCCACATAGGTTAAATATTTTACAAGGTAATGCATTTTTATTTGCTACACAATTTTCTAACCCAAAGAAACAGTTGTTTTTCAGATAGTAAAATTTTTGCTTATAATTGATAAAGCAAGATAGTGATACACTTAATTACTATTTTTGAAAATTAATATTAGTTAACTGTTTTCAAACCTATAATTATTTTTAACATGAAATATCATTTTCTGATCCGCAATGTAAGTCTGATTGCAATTTGGAACATTTTATTTCAAACAGTGAAGCAAATGCTTAAACTCTAACATTTATTGTGATCAAGATCGCGTTTAGTATGAGTTTCATCCCACTCTCTATAGTAGGTTTTGCAATTTGTTTCTTCTTCTTTATATTCCGATTCTTAACTTAAATGCGTACTACTGATGACATAAGGTGAAAGTCGTATTAACCAATTAGTACCCAGGTAACATTTTTTCAATAATATTTTGTATACTAATATTAAATGTCCTGAAATCAACTCGAAAATTACTTTAAAAAATCCTGCCTGAAAAGTTTATGTTTTATTGCCCTCCTAAGCTTAGAAAAAAAGCTATCAAAATCTGAAATCATATGAAATTACAAAAAAAAGAACGAATTCTTACAATTGAATTTGCTGATATTTTTGTTCAATGCAAGTATATTAATTGATAAATAATTGCACAAACTTGCCCCTTTCTTATTCAAATTACAAAAAACTACTTTCGAGTCTAACTTGAAAATAAAGAGGATACTGTTACGAACATGGAAAGTCGCTTCCCAGCAAAGTTAGTCCTATGGTTACAGCCGTTTTAAAGAGCTGCATTTTCTGGACTCATCTATTTGTCGCCAAGTCGCCAAAATGGACACCAAGTTCGTCGCCAAGGTCAGGGGTCCCGGAACAGGCACTGTCGTCACTCCATGCTTAACCTTGTAAAACTATCTTCCCAACCATAGGAATAACTTTGCTGGGAAGCGACTTTCCATGTTCGTAACAATACATTATCAACCGAACTCTTGTGTTGTCATCGATTGAATATAAAAGAGACGAGAAAGTTTTTGACGAATCTTTAGAAGCGTCCCTAAAAGGGACGATAGGCATTAATTTGTAAAGACTGCACCCCGAAACATGTACAGTGGATAAAAGAAGAATAGAATGTCGATGTGTAAACAGAATTTTTTTATAGAATACAATTTTTTAAATTCTGTTTCAGGAAGCTATGTGATTACGTGTTACCCATGAAAATGAGGAATATTCATTTTGTTCCAAATGAGATAAAACCGAGTTATAACTAAAATTATATGGACTTCCCATTTCATATTTTGCAAGTTTGCTAAATATCATTCGAAGAAATTCTATCCAACAAATAAAATAAAAAGAAAGCCTCCATGTTTGTTACGAGTTCCGGCAAGAACATCGGGTAGATTTAATTCTGGACATTAATCTTCCAATCATAAATGACAGTCAAAGTCATCACTTGAATACACACTTATTATTAAAGCCATCATCCAGAAAAAGTACTGTTTTATGAAAAAGAAATTGGCGAAAGTCCAATATGCACAATATACAATTTGGGTCACATTCAGATAATGTGGGAGCCATGGAATTCTATTTCCGCTAAAATTATTGACACTTTTCACAATGCGAGAGATTTGAATAGCTGAATTACAATAAGTTTTCAAACAAAAATATTAGTCCTCATTTAGCTATGAAAATAAATAAAAGAAATATGCAATATTGTAATCGAGTAATCAAGTCCTTTAGGATATGTGAAATTTATTCTTTATATATATTCATTTCAAATTATCTGAAGTGCCGACAAAAACATGAAAACGTGATACATTAGGGAGGAAAAAAATCTGAAACATATATTATCGAAGTCCATAAATCTCGGGAAGTATTGTTTTTCACTTCAAAAAACAGACAGATATATCTGGTTGCATTCAAAGTAAACAGTTAAAAGACATGTGTTTGTTGTGGTGGCCCCAAAGGACATTTTTCTAAAAAGCAGTTTTATGTTTCTTTTAAATATTAGTAAAAATCCAGTATTTTAGTACATGATAAGGCAGATAGAAAACAAAATTAAGAAGAAAGAATTTGAATCGAAATGAAAGATAAAAGAAACTGTGTTTATGAATTAAACCATTGAATGTTAAGGCTAAGTATGCAAAACCCAGGGGAGTATTTTTCAGTCAACAATTTTGGTATACTTGCATAATATGGCGTGTTTTCTGATTATATTTGCAGCACAGTGAGGAAGGATAATGTTGTAAGCATTTTGTCCCTCTTTTCGTAGACCCATAAGGTACAAAATTAGATACAGATTTACATTTTTAGGTTTGAAAGCACGAGCCAAATTTCATCCTTTTGGTTTGTTGAGTTTTGAAATATCAGGTTTAGATGCAGACAAAAGAAAGGACAAACATACTTAGAATTGATGAATTTCGCGACACATTTTATATAGCTCTACATTTTTGATCTAAAGGCCATATAACTATTTTATTTGTATAGGTAGTTGTGCTTTTTGAGTAATACTGTTCACAGACAAACAGACATAAAGACAAAAATATTTTGACGTAAACTTACGTCCCTGCATAGTGGTCTAATGAGGTATAGGGAAAGGAAAAAATTATGACGCTTTTCGTGGTAAAGTTAAACGCATATAGATCCGCAACCAAATAACATAGAGAGTTGGGTTTAGTTTCATATAACAGAGAAAGGTAGGTATTGTTGATTGCAAAAATAATTTTATTACTTGAAATTACGGTTTAGTCACAGTCGAGTTGCAAAGTTGGTGGAAATCACGACGAATTTTGATGACGTCACAGCGACCTATGCGTACGCACACAGTGACCAACCCAGCTTACCGCGCTTTCTCTTGCCTAACTATGGTGGCCTCAGTCGCTTGCTGCAGTTGGTTGTGAGCGGTATATTAACTAGATTTTCCAAATTTTGTTTCGTAGAAATTTCTAGAAGCTGCCAAAATGAGTCAGCGAAGTGATTTGTTGAAGTGGAGACGAAATCGAGCTGCCGCTCAACGTTAAATAAGTGAGGAAGAGAAGAACGAGCAAACCAGTTGCGGAAAGGAGAAAAATGATATTATGAGAAGAATAAGCAGAAGAAGAATTTCATCACAAATTATTTCCAAATAAACGAAGGAGCTACTTTAGTCACAGAAAGTCACAGTTGAGTAAGGTAAGTAAGTTTACGCCCCTCAATCCCAGCGTCCGTTCCGCAGAGACAGCCTCCCGTCGAATTTTTTTTTTCGGACTAAGGTAGGTGGAAATTGTGGAAATTCATAAAAGTTTCGAGGCCAAATTTTTTTGACTAATACAATGTTTGTTTGTTCAGTTACAATAGATATTGCACAGAAAATATTATGTTTCAAAATGCTAATGAAGTTCTAGTTACAAGCAATGAATTTTCGTAAGCGCTGAAAATATTTCCTAATGAAAGAATGTTTAATAAAAAAGTAAGAATGTAAATTCCCTAAAAGATAATAACTTTATCTGGTGTCACTTATAAAACCAGCATGACTTAAGTAAACTGAGTATTCAAGAAATTCGCAAAATATCAAGCAGATCATTCAAAAAACATCAGCTATGCATGTGATCATTTTATTCAACATATGTTTCACAGTCCGGCTGAATAAAATATCATAAATACAAGATTATGAAATTCTAGGTGGATTTATAGACGTTTTCCAAGCAAAAAGAAGTAAAAAAAAAGTCGCATTAAAATGACTATCAATGACAAATATTGAAGACGTCACTCGGTATCTTCTTATTATTCGAGAGAAGACAGTTTAAATGTTGCTTTACCGACGCTGTATAAATTTAGAAATATTTGCTGGCATAAATAAAAGGTACAATGCAAAACAGTTTCGTGAAAAGTCTGGTTTGTTTTTCTTTTCACTGAAAGATGAATTCAAACATAGCTTTACAGAAATGAGAGATGATACATTTCTCCTCTCAGAGTATATATTACTTTTACATATGTCCGCGATTGGAAGAAACCTATTCAAGGTTTAAAGATTTCTTCCAAGAAATTTTTGGAATATAAAAGAGAGAATCACATTCTTCCAAACTGTCAATTTCATTCATGAAGTCGTTTCTTTCTTTGAAATCATTTCGATAGCAAGACAGTTTTACCCCTGCGTCGCAATATCGTGGCACACAAGCAGAGATAAAGAGGAAAAATGAGAATGTAAAAGCAGTATGCCGCGATGATATGTGATTTGATGTTTTTAGCTTCCTTTCATGATGAAACTTCACGGTTCTTCCGCTTTGATGTATCTCTGTGAGTTGTCAAAATTCAAACCGTGAAAATGGAGCGTTTATTAGTTTTTTTTCTTTATCTACTACATTTTCGTAAACTTCAGGAAATTTATCATTAAATGGAAATATATCATAGGATATGACTAAAATGGTTGCTTTAGAACAAATTTTGAGTCTCAAGTCTTACGTTCATATCTATTTTATAGATGTCTGGCTATTTTATAGCACCATTTTGAAGTCCCAAGAAGATTATTTCTTCTAAAATTTGATGGTTGTGGGTGAAGCATTAATTGTGACAGTTCTATCTAAAATTCTACGGTTCTCCACATTTTCAGTAATATCAATTTTCAATAATAGAATGTAATTTGCTCTTATATATAAATTTTGATTGCAGATTTACTCAAACAAGATATGAAACGGTGCCTTTTAAACTCTTTTATTTTATTTAACTTGTTTCATGTTAGTAAAGATTAAATTTCGCTATGGATTTATAAACATTTCCTGCCGCTCTAAGTTTTTCAACTAGATTTTCTTTCTTGACATTACACTATTTTATTAGTTTTAGAACTCTAATATCATTTAACCAATAGATTCAAATAAATTTTTATTTCATGCATGAAGAACCACCTGGTAATGAATTTGGGAAAAAATTATTTCATATTTTTTTCGTGAAGATTCATAAATGGTCGACTAAAAAAAGAAAAAAAAATTAAATTACAAAATTCTACTTTTTAGTGCTTTAATAAAATTGGATTTTTAAAACTGTATGTATTAAATTAATTTACTTTAATATGCTAAATCGACATAAATGTTTCATATGCACCTACAATTAAATAGATTTTCTATGTAATCTTGCATTAAAAATTTCTTAAATCTAAGAAACGTAAACAAATTTTTTTAACGAAATAGTTAAAAGCAAAGCTATGAAGAAAACTGGTTCTATTTACGAAGAATAGCAGGATAGAATAGCCAAAGCTTTTAATTTATTGAAATTTAACAAGAAAAATATTCGATTGAAAAATTATTAATATTGGAAGTAGTTTCCTCAATTAACATGGCTAACTTTTCTGTTTCTTCTCCAAGACATATTATAATTAAAAGAATAACTAGCATCGCAAATTTACATAAGCAAGATTGATGATGAACGAAACAAAAAAAAATTCTTCAAGCTTTTTTTGCTAAACTTTTTGAAAATAAAGCATGTCAAGTGAAATAAATATTTATTTTTTATTTTCTTAAATTCAATAAATACTATGAAGAATTTTAAACAAAAATAGGCTGAAGATCATCAGTCATGTTAGGGAAATTTACAGATAGCCTTCATAGTATGGAATTATTTGAACATTCTTTGTTTTCATACAGAGTGGGATCTCACGAAAAGTTTGTAAGGGAAGCAATTTACTCTTATCCAAAAAAAAGTTTTACATAATATGCAAAGTAAAAAATATTATATGTGAAAACTTAAGCAATTCTTTTCCCTTGGCTCTCATATTACATATCCCCAGCTTAAAAAAAGGAAAGATGGTATATTGAAACTAAAATGCTTACAGAATTCTTTAGGGAACCAAGGATTTTGAAAACGGTATGAATGGTATGAGAGAACTAGTTTCTCTCTTCCATCAATTCTATGCAAATTCTTTTTGTGAAGTTTTGCAAAATGTGCGAATGAACATGAAAAATGGTTCCATCTGGATATTTTCAATTGTTGAAACGGAAAACTGTGAAATAGATCACAAATATGCTAGGCCTATGCTTGTTTGAGAAATTTTTGGTAAAATTATTGATTTTCCTTTTTATTTAAAAAATACTAGTACGTGATTAAATCATGTATAAACAATGGTTTTAGTCGGTTAATTAAAAGAAAACACTAAGAAAACAGATTCCTGTAAGCAATACCTTTTATTTATTACTAGTAACCACCCTGCGTCTTAACACCCAATACATTTTTAATTTTCAGGGTGTTACACTAATGGTTGTAAACATAATTTGAATAACTATTACATGAAAAACAACTAATATACATCAAATACCATAACTTAAATTAATTAACACAAACGAAGAACGTTATCAGTTAGAGAGGTCATGATATTTATCGTCATTGTCTGGGAAGTAATGATAATGATTGCCGATGGAACTGCAAATATTGCTTAGCATTTCAACTGTAATTGCATACATTTACTTTCAATGTATGCTCTCAACTATTTGATTGTATCTGGTCTTAAACTAAACACACTTTTATATGTAATAACAAAAAGAAATCCATTGTGAGCAAGATCCAGGGAGTCTGAGAGATTTGGAAAACTCAATGCTCCCTCTTTGTCCTAGCCATGCGTTCACCATAATTCCATCAAGATAGGTTAACAATTAATACACTCCTATGATCGAATGTACTTCATGAAAGATGTTGTGGCCTGTAATGGTTATTGCGATACCATCCTCAGTTTCCGATTAATCCCTTAACTGGTTTGACCGAATGCCATAAGTGCATCAAATTCTCACAAGTTTAAACTTATAAACAATAATATTCACAGATGTTATAATTAAATACAAAAATTATGTGGATAAACATCACTACTGCCTCTTAGGTTCTCAATTGAATTAAAAAGACAACACATTCCTAAAATAGGTGTCATATAATTAAATACAGTAGCGTCCCGGTAATCCAGAAATGCATTGAATGATTATTATTACCATGACATTTTTGAAATTAATGCTTCATTTCAAGAAAATAACAAATTATAACCTGAAATGCATTATATAACATAAATTCCGCCAGATATGGTTTATATCATATGAAATTGACCAAGCAATAATTTCTCTAGCGCTTTTTATTTTATCAAACTTTCGTATTCAAGATCTTAATTTTAAAAAAATCCTGATTTCATCCTATTGTATTTTTTAATGAATTCTAAATTTAAAAAGTTAAAATTAAGTCAACAATCATTCGTTGCCAATGAAATTAAATAAATTAATAAATAATAAAATCAAATTAAATATGAATTGGAAATTACAATAATCTGCTGCACGCGCACTACTAAATTATATAATTACATGCTTCTACTCCCATTCTTAAATAATTACAATGACACAGTAATAAATAAGAATAACATGCTAGAAATAGTGCCATACTTTTTGCAAATTATGCGGCTTTTTAAATTAATTTTTTTATCATAAAATCCACGTAATTCGATTACTAATTGTTTGTTTTGACGATGAATTCCTTAAGGAAAACATCTCTCTACCGGGGTACCGCGAGTACCCGGATCAGTTGTTGTCGCATAAGTAAGCAGGAACTTCTCCCCTGGTGGTAAATAATAGTGGGGGTTGTATTACTCACCTCCAGTGATAGTACATACCTCCTTCGGGAGGGGTCAGGCTGTGGCACGGTGATGGGCTACTAGGACTCTGGCCTCAGTACTCGAGCTGTCGCAACGGCCAATGTCATTTAGGACCCCGGATACTTAGGCAGGGCCGAGGTAACACGGTTTGCGGTTAAGGAAAATATCTGGAATTAAAACTCATATTATAAAGTAAATGAAATATAAAGCAGTATCTTTTCATACGAATTTGTATGTTTTTATTTCCTAGAATATAGAAATATGTAATCTTTAAGAACAAAGTTAATGGTTGTTCAAATGTATCAGGAGTGCCCTGAAAAATTTATATGTAAGTCATTTTTAAAATTTCGTACCATAAGAATTTTCTTCCACTTTTCCACCAGTGTTATAATAATTGTAAATTTAGTCATGCAATGTAAAACAACCAGCGAACCGACTTAAAGGCGAAAGAGTTGTTCCTTCAATAAAATGGTTTTATTGTTTTTTTTTGTTTCTCTGCGGTGAATAATGCTTCCAAAAATTTTTAATTTCGCTCTATTTTACTTTTTGAGACAAATTTAACTTTGGAAAGAAAATTATGCATTCAATGATAAAATGTTTAAAAGTCACAATAAGAAAAAATAAACACAATTTTTTTCATTTCATTCCTTTTGCATGTAATAAATAGGGAGCTAGACCTTCAAACAAATATTAATTCTACTAATGAGAGCTTATCTTTTTTTAAAAAAAAATAAATCTGTTATGAGTGTGTTGTAAACTAATGTAGAATACTAATGTATTGAGGAAGTGAGCTAATGTAAAATACTAATATATTGAGGAAGTGAACTAATGCAAAATACTAATGTACTACAAATCTGGAATAATGTACAATACATATGCATCAAAAAATAAATTTTCGCTGAACATTGCGAGCAAAGTTATTATCGAAAGTATCTTAAAATTAGTCTTATTAGAGATTTCTAGGATATTTTTTTTCAATTTTGCTAATTTATTACTTCTTGTTATTTCCTTCTAAAGATATTAAACAAAACAGCTCTTTGTGATAAATCAGAAATGTCAAGTTATACCATTTGAAGTGGTCCAACTCATTTTTTAAAGTATGGGAGCAGAGGATACAAACATTGTTAATGTTGTTTAATATACACAGTCCAGTCACATTAATGTGACCACCACCAACTTTCGACGTCAACGTGAAATAACCAATCACAGAAGACAGGTGGCAGCACAGTGCAGTGGAGTGTATATAAAGGATGTCCTAGGGCATTCGAGCATTCGAGCGTTGGCGTAATGCAGAAACGTAGCGATTTATCCGACCTCCAAAAGGGCATGATTATTGGCTTTCGGGTCAAGGGTGGAAGCATTTCGGAAACGGCTAATTTTGTGAACTGTTCGCGTGCCGCCGTGGTAAAAGTATACTGTGCATGGCAATATGGCACTATCCAAAATCAGCGGCGTGGCACATGTGGTGCACCACGGGCTATAGATGACAGAGGCGAACGAAGGCTACGGAGATGCGTTTGGGCGAATAGACGTGCAACTGTTGAGCAACTGACCGCCCAGATGAACCAAGGGGCTACCAAGAATGTATCCTCAACGCATCTGTCCTTGCGGACCATGTCCACCCCTACATGCGAATTATTTTTCCTCAGAATGATGGCATCTACCAGCAGGACAATGCGAGGTGTCATACAGCTCGCAGTGTATGTGCGTGGTTCGAAGAGCACCAGGATGAGTTTACCGTACTCCCCTGGCCAGCAAACTCGTCGGATTTAAACCCAATCGAGAATCTGTGGGACCACCTCGATCGGGTTGTTCGCGCCATGGATCCTCAACCGCGTAATCTACCGCAGCTGGCCACGGCACTGGAGTCGGCATGGCTCAACACCCCAGTGAACACCTTCAGAAACCTAATTGACTCTCTTCCTGCACGTCTCGCAGCGGTCCGCTCTGCCAAAGGTGGTTATTCTGGCTTTTGACAGGTGGTCACATTAATGTGACTGGACTGTGTATAAATTAGTCTGAACATTTCTTACTTTACACAGTGTTTCTGATACAGTCTATTTAAAATAAGATTTTATGAAAAAATATAATGTAAGACAAGAAACTGCAGATAATATTTATTTTTTTCAAGTAAAACTCCCATTGAAAAAGCAACTCTTTCCTGCATTGTCTCACCGAGAGTTTTATTGTTTACTTTAATCAGGTGCTAATAATATGCAATCTTCATTCCATTAGGTCAATTAATCTTTGCTGAATTCATTTGAAATATAAAGATCCAAAATTATCTTCCCTTTGTTGTATTCGTGTTCTGGGACTTTTAAATTTTTTAAATGCTCTTGAACGCTTGATTATTTGTTAGGATTCTTCTCTCTTGAAGTTTTGCTTAATGCGATTTGGAATCTTTTGATTAGAAATAATTTCATGTAAATAAGAAGAACCTTTTACAAATTAATTTAAATTATAGAAAAGAAACAAATCCCTAGAAGGATGCCTTTCGTCTTTAATTTAATATAAATTTTACACTAAACAATAAACTTGACTTAAGGAGAATTTCAAAAGTTTAACACATTACAAGTAAAGTTTAACACGCTATGGGCGAATTAGATGCAAGCTTCAAGAAAGATAAAAAGTAGCAGTGCTCGCTCTAGACAATTTATAAATCAAAAGAGAAAGAGGTGAACTCTATTAATATGTAACGTAATAAATTTGTTATGCAAATCAAATTCTAGTGCGTAGCGAAGATTCCTGAAGGATGAGATATCTCGTCCGTAGCGATGAATGTGTTAAATGTAGTTTCTGAAAAAAAATTGTAAATACCGTTTAATTGAAACATTTCTAAATATTCTAAGTCTAAATATACTAACCTAAAAATTCTTTTCACAACGAATTGGTTACAGAATGATATTTTGCAATTCAGCTGTTTTACCAACATTCTTTTCGTGAAATATCTTCCACGATGCAATGAAAACATTTAATTATTCTATAATTAGAAAGCACTAATTAGAAAGATAAAGATGAAGCACTAGAAGATTCTTCCTATTCTGGAACCCTAATTATCACTAACACATTGATTTTTCAAAGATTTCTTTATTTGTATGCAAAAACGATAATTTTTTATTGATTTGGTATTCTCTTAAAATAAGCATGTAAATTAATTCCTAATAATGATTTTCAAACGTGATACTGCATGAAAAAATGACATGATTTAAGTGTCTGTTGTCAGGTTATAAGAGCAAAAATTTTCAAAAATATTCATTCGGTTTTTAAAAAAACATGACTTATTAAATGACCGAATGAGCATGAAAACAGTAAAGTCATTCAGACACTGCCATTTTAAATTCATATGTAAAAGTCAAACAATACAATTACTATAAAATGTAATAAAGTCATATCAAATTTATATAGTTATATCCAATAGTTTGGATCTTGAATGCATTCCAGAATTTAAATCATTATTAATATAAATTATACTCAAAGCCCGTTAAAGAAAACTGAATAAATTTTCAGGCTATTTGAGAAATAACATTCAATTCATGAAAAGTCTAAATTGTTAATCCAGTTAAAAGTCAGTTTTGGAGATCTTATGTTAATGTACTCATTGTAAAATACTAAATTACGTAGCAAATATTAAGAAAAGTATGATGACTTTTTAATTTCGAAATTATCGTTCTAACTCATTTGAAATAAATTGAATTTTGAAAGAATTTGGAACTCATTTAACAAAAGCATTACAGTAAATAAATTTATTAAACGGCTATTTTTAAAATACGGTATTTTCTGTTAGCAAGGCAAAATTTACCCGAAGTTTAAGATTGCCTGAAAGAGAAAATAACTCCCAAATACAGGCTGACATTCAGTCAACCTACAGTTCGAAACACTTTGGCTTTGAAGGTTGATACGGGGCGACAAAAAGACAGACCACAACTTCCAAAAGTCGAATTGGCTCTTTTCCTGAAGAAAAGCTAAATAAGTCTGCAGACACAAACTTTTCATACGATTGAAAATCTAATGCCATTCTTTTTTCGTTGGATTATTTTTCAAG
>BGPR01000742.1:2016-102340 GCA_013235015.1 Araneus ventricosus
GTTGCATGTGAACGAACAGATACTTTAATTTTTGGGTACGAGAAAATTTCACATATATGTTATATATTCTTCTTCGTATGAACAAGGTGAAGCTTTTAAAAACAGTTTTAATGTTATACACATAATGCTGGAAGATAAATTTGCAAAAAACTTAGAAAAAACAACTAGATTTTGAAAAAATTGAAAATGGCCAATTTCGAGGGGGAAAAAAAAATCTTAATTTATAAGATAAACAGAAATTAACAATTATATTGTTACCCACAACTGATACGCACTGAAAACTTCTGGAATTGACTGGCAGAGAAAGATGAACTGGATAAGACTGCGAGAACGTTTGTTTACATTCGAGCGGAGAGAAAATTGTACGAGAACAATTGTTTACATTGTCGAAAATTACCACGAATTTTTTTTTTATGCATGCGTGTGCAAACTTCTTTATCCGTGTGGAGAGTAAGTAATTATTCTAGCATGAATATATTGTTTTGCACTGAGAATGATAATTATTTAATCATAGGTTTTGTGTTAATGTTATACCTACTGTAGCTGCTGAATAGGAACTTTAGTATATCTAACTTTCAAAAATGCGTTATAATAATTTTATTTATTTACTAAACATACCGTAAGTAATAAAATTAATACAGATAATTTAGAATAAAATAGATACTTACATTTTTTCCAAATGAAAGATGGTCAAATCTAGCAGTCAGGTCGAGTAGTGGCAGCCATTGAAGTTTAAGTTGAAAATACTCTCGAACGACACATCACAGGATCGTTGACCAATCAAATTCGACTAACAGTGATTTCATGCATTATCCGATATCGGAACGATATCTATATGCCGTGAATTTCCGATCGGCAAATTTTCATCGGAAATACTGCTCACAAACATATCATTTTCCGATGAAATTGACCAAAACTGAAACCGGTTCTCGGATACTGATCTAAACGATATGGTCTCGAAGATACTGGATCAGTTTCCGATGAATTCGATGAAAGGCCAGGCAAAAAACGATGAGTTCATGCTACTAGGGTAATGAATTATTTATTTTTAACTAAATTTGTTAACGTGATTTTAATTTTTAAGGATATTTTATATATATGGATTATAACACCTTAGAATATCTACTTGACAGTACTCCTTAGATGGTGAAACTCGCAAATAGCGATTCATTAGAAAAATACAAAGTTAATTTTTTATTATGCTTATTTTCATAAACTGTGAGATATTGTTAATCATTTAATTTCAGTAATATTTTTTTGTAATATTTTCAGCAATAAATCCATAGATAACACATTGCAAATTTCAGAAAATAGCTATGACAAAAAACCTTTACTAAGATCTCTGTTACTATCCTTTATCATACATAATTGAATCTGTAATACCTACTTGTGTACCATAGTCACTTAAGCGATTCTTTTTCTTCAAAAATCAGCTTTCAAATAAAAGTTGCAACACATTAAAATATGTTCAGAATTTATAGTTATTATTTTTTGAATCTATTTATAAAAACGATCTGCAATTATGACCTGAATTTTTGTAAGTTCTGCAGATAACAGCATTGAACTAAAAGCACTTTTAAATAATATTTAACTGTTGATTTATAGCTTAAATTAAACTAGAATTCAGTAGATGTTATTGAAAATTACTTTTAGTTGGATAAAATGTGTGAAACTCTGAATTACGAAAATAAATCGTATAGGGGAAACCATGGATAGTTGTTACAATATTTTTCAAAAAGTTTTTAAAAAGAAACTATGAAAAGTATTTTTATCAAACACACTTTAAAATTTACTCTAATTATTGAAGATCCAAAAAAGATTAGATAACGATAATTTAAAGTTTTATATATGCATGTGCATTGTAACAACTTACCCCGTAATGGGGTATGTTGTTACACTTGATGGGATAAATTGTTACATAAAATAGTATGTTAATCAATAAAAGCAAATATATCTTTATGTTTTAGTGTTTTATTATTTTATAATCTTTATAGAATAACGAAGGCTTACGTTCTTTCTTCTTCATGAATTCACTTAATTTCATTAGTTACTCTGATGAGTTATCATAATAATTGTCTGAATTACAGTTATTAAAAATATATCATTTGGAAAGATAATAAAATCACTCAGTTTTCTTTGGCCAAGTCCCATGTTGGTAAGTCGAGATGAGACTGATGATTGTCTAGAAGTAGGGTAGGTCTCTCTTTGGTGATTTTAGTACATTATATAAAATGTCTCAAGAAGCTTTGAAAATTATGCCCAGCCATCCATAGTTATTTGTTTACCCCTTGAGAAAAAAAATATGAACTGAGCCGCCATTAGCACCAACAGCAAGATCCATGGTTAACAAAGTGCCTCCCTCGACAGATGTCACTGATCCAATTTGTTTGGTACCTTTCCTGGCAATATCTTCCTTGGCTTCTGAACCTCTGTCACCCCTGTCTCGTCAACGTTGTAGGTATCATGACCCTAGAATTTGAAATCTGTCGTGGACGCTGGCGAAATTGGTGAAGGAGGTTACAACATTGTTCCTTTTAAAGCTCATGACTCTACTCAGTCTAGTCACTTGTGAAGTGCGGAAAGAAAGAGACTTCTTACATTTTAGAAAAGCTGGTAGCCAGTCAATTGCCGCACTCTTACATTTACTCCAGCCCACTGGGATTTTTAATTCCTTACTCATTTACCAATGATTTTAATTCCTTAGTAAAAAGGCCGTAGTAAGAGCTTCGTAGCACTGTCTATCTACTGTTGAAGTTCCGTCTCCTGTTTATCTGTGAGTATTTCTCAACGTTTTTTTCATAAACAACGTTAGGCACAGTTGACTCTGGATATGAAACAAAAAGGGCTTGTAACTTGTATGCAGCATCTCCAAGAAAAATCTTTAAAAATTAATAAAATTTATCTATATTGTTTAATTATTAATTTAATTCAATATAATTACGCTTAAATTAATTAAATTGTAAAATGAAATTGATTAGAAATACAACTAACCATCGATAGCACTTTTCAGTTTACTGCAGCTTATCTGGAATGTCATGAAATTAAGTTCATATTCACCAGTCGTCTTACGCAATGAACAATCAGTCATCAATACTTCCGTTGCTTCCAGAAATGCTTCCTGGGGCGTTGAGCCCTCATCCACCCGCCTTTTATAGTTCCTCATATTAATTTTAAAATAAAACGTATTGTTTACAATATAAACTTACTCGGGGCAAGTTGGTACACTATAACAAGTAGCCCCAAAGAAAATGCAACAAGTAGGCCCATGTGATATTTTATATTTTGCTACGTGCGAGTGGTATATTACACTTGCACAGAACTTTTAAATATAATATCATTTACCTGAAATCTAGGACTTCTGGTGGTATAGACGTTAAACAGATATCTCTAAAGGTTCCGTCGCAAATAAAAATTTAAAATTTAGAAGGAAAATTACTAACAGGCACAAAATCAACATTATCAAAAGAATTCTCTCTGCTATTGATTGCAGGCACTCCAATGTTCGGCGAGGAAGGTATAGGAATGAAGGCTGCCATCTGACGTGATAAAAGTGAGTTTCTACCGGTTCGTTGGTTAATTTAAAATTCGAATATAACAACTTGCCCCTTGTAACAACTAACTCCTGTCTCTCCTAAATATTTTATATTCCGTAACGCAGTTTTCAGGTTCTAAGTTATTTTTCAAATATGAAAATGAACTCTTCTTCAAGAAGCACAAACATGTCGTACATCTTTGTAGTAGGCTCATGCTAATTAATTGTACCATTTAGTTCATTCTCATTAAAGTAATTTCAAACCAGATAATTCGACGAATGTGCTTTGTGGTGATTATCCCCCACTCATCTTCTTTCAAACACAAATGCGAACATTAAATAGTTCAACATGCCTCCTCATACATACGATCAGATGATTATCTTTTTAAAGTAAAAAATTGTGTTACAATTTATGTATTTCCCCCTTTGGTATAGTAAAAACTTGCTCCTTTTTTGTGCATAGATGCTCATGATCGATCGAAGTTTCACATTTGTTCAATAATGTTCGGAATAAAAAAAAGATTTAGAATTTCTACTGTTTTTTTATTTTGAGAGTGCAGAATCGTGCCCATGAATGATTGCATTCCCCCTTTTAAATAAAATCAATTATGCACTATTTAAGATTTGAACTTTCTTTTATTTATTGTTTCTAGTAGTTTGCTGTTACTATCATAGTTTTGTGAATGATTTCAAAACTAATATTTCGCTAATATTCTTCTTGCTTTTCCTTCGCTTAAATGTCTTACTTTCGAATATTTAATTCCTCTTTGTATTTTCTTCGTATTCATTCATCTATGTATAAAAATCCATTATGCAACCGATACCCCGTAGTTGAAAATGAATCGTCACTCAGTTGATACAAGACTTAATTAGACGTGTATCTAGTGACTATGAGCTGTTTAGAATAAAATAATGTCGCATCCTGCTTTTCAACTTAGGTGATAATACTTAATTATCCTACTTATATTACAATCGGTTTAGGTGGATATGAAGCGGAAGCACACGGACCAGGCACAGGACTAACGCCGCCCATTTTATTGAATCCAAAAAAGATTTACATTTTTTTACACAATTTTACAGTTAATTTTTCGTAAAATATATAATTTTAAATGTTTAAAATTCACAAATGAATATCTCGAAGAACAAATTTCGATGCCAAAAAATATTTTAAATAGCAATTTAAACTTAACTAATAAACCTAAATAAAAAGAAAAAGATTAAATAAATTATGAATTAAAACAAGAAAACTTAACTAATAATAAAATAATTAATAAAAAACTCAACAAATAAAATGAGAAAAGAAAATAATTAAAAAAACACAAAGTCATTTGAAATAATTTTTTAAAAGTCCATAAAACTTTTTTTTTAGAGTCTACGTTTTGACCATGAAAAACTCAATCTTTAGAAAGATCCTTACATGTCTTACAATAGTGTTATTATCACCAACTTAATTGCCTTTGATAGATAAATGTTTTTGGATGGTCTCCAAGTTTTCTTTGAGAATAATGCAATACATTTATCAATATTGTTTCAATGAAGGTCATATATTCCACACTTGAAGTCTTAAACGTAAGTTACGTCGTAATTTATGAAGCTCTATGTATTAACGATGGCTTCTGTTTTATTTTCTTCAACAAATCAAAATTCATCTGCCATGCAAAATTAACTTCCATTCAGAGATTAAGTGTATTTCGCTTTACACACAGCAGCAATGCTTATTTTTTAAAACTATCCAGTTCTTCGTCATATGGCTTCGTTCTTATGTCAATCTCCTAATGTAATAGCTTATGAAACCGTATATTCCTTTCGGTGTACTTGTTAATGTTTCTTTGTAATGAAGTCCCTACTAGATTTTTCAATGAGAAATAATTTGAATTCTCTACTACGGCTGATATAACCGGCGTTAGTCGGGATGAAAATACTTGTATATCTTATATTAATAAAAAATTAACGATTAAATTATCTATCAGGAAATCCTCATTAAAGCCTTCTATATACTTAGTATTTGTGGCCAAAATTTTTAAATAAGAGAATTTATAACACAGGTTATCATCGCATATCAAATATGCTACGTGGTGTGAACTTCATTCGCACGAAATTGAAAATATATTTAGTACTAGCATTAAACGGAATTCCAAAGTGCAAGTTTAAAAACGCAATTTTAAAAAAAAGAAAAAGAAAAAATACCTTTATATAAAATATTATAATGTACAAAATATTCCTATCGTCTACAACCTTAGCTTTAATTAAAATGAGAATAACAGTTGAACCAATTGAATTAAATCTGATTGTTTCCCGAAAGATAACAGACAGTACCAAAGAAGTTTTAAAAGCCGCAAAAGGCTTGCTTTTTTTCGGAAAATTTATTTATAAATTTTAAACAATAATATAACATTCAATAGAATCTTACGAATACCCACTCGGAAGCAATTATATAAGATATCAAATATTTTCATTCAACAGTAATGGCAACAATAACGTTAAGATAAGTTTTTCTGTGCATAGAAATATGGTTTTAAATTAATAAAAAAATAGCTGAAACAAATTGATTAAGACCTTTCTTATGCTTCATGGTATATGTGAGAAAAATTTGCAGAAAATCAATAGAGTGGTTTACACGGTACAAACTATTTACGAAATGTACTTTTATTCATATAGATTTTCCTACATTTCTTTTTTTTTTCTACATAAACCTACTTTCATATGGTTTAGAAGACTTGATATTACGCAGAATAGAGCAAAGATTTCTTCTTATATTTTTAATTTTTATATTCGATTCTTCTTAATTTTATTAATTTAGTTTTTGTTTTGAAATGCCTGTATCATAACTTTCTGCTTGAAGAACTTCTTCCCCCCAAAATCCTCTTTTCACAAAGAGCATTCAACAACTGACTTGCATCACAGAATAATCCCCTTAGCTCCGATGAAATAAGAATATAGAATTAAAATGGGGATTTCATTTATGAAATGCCATTATTACCTCGAAGTTTACAAGCGGGTAAATATTTTGGTCTCTAAAAACTGGTATACATTAAAATAATTGTGTTTATAGCTCGAGTAGCAAAAATTATATTATTTTAATTGCCCTAAAAATTGATATTACAATAATAATTTATAACAATGTATTCCAGTAATAATCAGTGATGTATAGTAAATCACGAATCATTGTAGTATTAAATATGTTCATAATCCTCGGTTTTCGTTGACTTCGGTTGTCCTCGATTTTTTCCACGAAAAATTTGTGTCGGTTTTCGTCGTTTGCCTCAGAATTCGTTGGCGTGCCCACGTGACCTATCTGCTAACTTTAAAAAAATAAACGGTGAAGGTGAAATTCGGGCAAGCCTGAGGCCGAAAAGATGGTGTCCGAATCCAAAGATTACGTAGAAGCTGAAGGATTTATCCCCCAAAAATTCATAATCTGTGATGAAACTGACCTCTTTTGGAAGAAAATGCCAAAGAGGACATTCATTACATGGGAGGAAAAGACCCTGTATAAGCCTATGAAATGCCAGGACTTAAGCCTATGAAAGATAGGCTAATTCTTTTCTTGTGGTAATACTAGCGGTGATTGTAAAGTAAAGCACTTACTGGTTTACCATTCAGAATCTCCTTCATTTCTTATTGTATTAAACGCTATATTTAATCTCGACAAAATGTGCTTCTGGTATGTAGGTTGGAGTGAGTAGAACAAATTAATTGGATTTACATTGATTTATATGGAAATGATCGTCTCGGCTTTAGTAGATTGTTTTTTAACGGATTGTCGACGAATGCCGAGGTATCACTGTATTAGAATGAGAACTTTACTGAAGTATCCACCATAAATATAAGAGATCTCTTGTATAATTTTAAATTAATTTAATGAACAGACAGAGAACATCTGAGCTTGAAGATGACGTTTTAAGCTTTGAGGCACAAATTGATGTAAATTTGATTATTTGACGTTAGTTGCTTTGAAAGGATATAAAAAAAAACTGATGGGCGATAAATCTACGAGTATTAAAAAGTTCTTTACAACTGCTGAATCCATGTAAAAATAGCACTGTAAACATATTCAGAATAGAAAATATTCTGTTGCATTTAATTAGTTTAGAAATTGAATGTATGCAACAGTCTCATCAATTTTAAACATAATATCTTATTATTTTTTTGCAAACAGAGAAACTGAGAATTATGTTCGAAACAAAAACAATAAATATTATCAGTTATTTAATTCTGGATATCGTATTTTAAATAAACTTCTCTTCTAGAATATGAATTGCTTAATAAATTCATCAATAAGTATATTAGCTAAATTGAGACAGAGTCTTGACATATAATTAAATTAAAAATGTACTAATGAGTAGAAATAAAATTATTTATTTCAGATTTTTGATATCTTAAAATGTAAATTTAATGTTTCATATCTTTTGCACAATCTCTTTCCTTTCTCTTTTAACTCTTTTGCCATCCAATTTTCCGTTCTGAGAAACATCTTTTATATCATACATTTCCACGCAACCATTCTTTGAGAAAACTACTCATGATTCACATCAATGGACACTACTGATGTTTATGGTACATCTGTTGGAAAAATATAATTAATTAGCAATAAAAATGAGTATTCCTATAACTAGAATTTAAAATTGATTATAATATAAAATTATCATCTAATATCTTTCGGCATGTTTTTACAACAGATTAACTTCAAATGAAAAATATAGTTTTGGGCTGACAGAAACAAAATAATAAACAATATAGGCAACATGGAGCAATATGAGAACAAACCAGGATGCACCAGGTTTTATAAAAATTTACGTATAAGATTCGAGTGACTGCTCCCTGTAGCTCTAGTTCAATATATGAAACACAGGAAAGAGAGAAACATTCACTTATTACTAATATTTGTAGTGGAAAATGGTCACCACCTGTCCTCTTCTTAAACACTATATTCCACACAGAAACGAATTCCTATGACTATTCCGAGATTTTCGGATAGTATTCCTCATCTTTGTGAGAACTATGAAACAAGAATATTAAAATTTAGCTGCTGAGGAATACTCGATGATGAATCGCAGTTTAGCTGATGAGTACGGGTACTATTAAGATACATATTCATTCATGGCTTCTAATAGCAATTTTGCTTTGTTTAATTATGCTGTTCATTCTTCAATATATTTTTTCGTGAATTTTTCTAGAATCTACTGCATTATAAGTCATTTGCTAGCGTGTTAAACAATATTTTTTGAGGCATGGAAAGTAATTTTTCCTCATCATAAGAAAGAATCACTTTAATCTTACAGAATCATGCAAAAACTTTTTTTGAAAGTGGATATGTACAGTTAGAAAGAAGATATAATAAACTTTCAACTCATTACATTACTCTTTCTACAACACGACAGATAGCCTCGGATAATAATTTAGAAATCTTCCGCGAAGCAATATAACATATTATACTTGATAGACAAGTCGGTTATGACACTCCACATGGGGTTTCATTCTAGAGTCATTTCGGGGATTACAAAATATTTGATGAAAAGGGAAGTTGCAAACCAATGTGGAAGAGTTAAAAATGATTTGCTTACACCTTTATAAGGTCGTGGGAAGTGCACTTCCCACCAAATTCATTAATTTTTTTTTAATGCAACTTTAAAAGTTAGTGTAAGATCTCTCCAATCTTTTCAATAAAGCAGAAATATAGATGTTCTAATCTTTTATCTCAAACCATAATGAAATGTCTTGATTTGGTAATTAATTATTAATATGTAAAATAACTTAAAAATTGTCATCCAATAAACTAGATGAATTTTTTTCCTTAAATTAATCTCAATTCCAAAAATAATTTAATATTCGACTACTACAAAAAAAAATTGCTCTATGAAGGGTTAAATGTGCTCAAAGCCCTTTTCATGACTTTTGAGAATAAATATATCAGTTTTAGTACATGAATTGTGAAAGGCTTACAGCTAGATAAGAGAAAGTATTGTCACTTTGTTTTAAATCTCTATGAAACCATTTAAAAAAAAAACATGTTAGATAAAAAGACTGCTGAGAGTGAAAGAGAGCTCACCTGCACATAAATCATAGGACTCTTGTTTCATATTAAGAGTCACTATCACACTGGCCACAAACTGACATGGGTTCGTGATGAATGATTTATATGGTTTCGAGTTATTGCACATTCATCATGGAACAGTTTGAAGAATAGCAGCATGTCTCCCTCGAAAGCTGTAGCTCTCAGACTGAAGAACAGTAGAAATGTCAACAATTTTACCATTTTGATTCTTCTACTTTAAGAAATAAGACTATAAAGCAAAGAAATATTTTTATTATAGGGAATGCATTTTTACAATGGCAATTTATAGATTATTGTGTCACGAATATCTACTGTTACAGGCTTGGCACTGAAAAGTAAGAATCGTACGATAGAGATCTTGTTCTGCATAAGGTACGTTGAATCAACAGGGTGTGGGATGTCCTTACGTTAATATGAATTGAATGTTTGGAAATAAAGATATTGACTCCTGGGTGTCACTGTCATCATCTTATGGCAGTTCGAAATTACAGGGTCCTACCCTAAATGACCCTCGTGTAGAATTAAAATGCGTCTTACTTTCTAAATAATTACATATTTAACGCTATATAGGGTTAATCTAACAAAAAAAATTAAAAAAGCAATTGTACATATGTTAATTACTAATTATTTTACATATTTACATTTATAACATTAAAATAAGTTTTTTTTCACACATTTCATGTAAACAAACGTTTTTTGTACAACAGATTGCATATATCGAATTACACCAATTAAGCTTTGAATAAAAATATTGTAGGGGATATTTCTTAAAGTAAAAAAAAATTGAAAATAATTTTTAAACGCAAATTGAAAATGAATTTCTTAAGTTTTTTGTAGTTATGTACTTAAAGAACAAATCGAATACTATAAGGGTATAAAACACACCAACGCATTTAAATAATTTATGTGGTAGCAATATATATTTTTATACATGTTTTATATTGTTTGATTTTATACATAATGTATCATTTGATTTAAAACATATGTTTTTAATTATAAAATAAAAACATAAATAGTTATAATTTAACGCTCTACGTTTATTGCGTATAATTTTAAACACACTTGCGTTTGTATTCAGACTAGTAGTCATCCCTACCAGACGCTCTTATACTGTCTTAAATGTCAATATGTATTTTAATCCTTAAGAATAATCTTCTGCATACAACACTAAATGATATCAACCCAAGATAAAAAAAAAAGATTCTTTTGAAGATCTGGTTTCAACAATTTCATGCTGAATCATTTCCATTTAACTAATTAATTTCTACTCTATTTGGCAATTATCCATTGTGGACAATTTTTCAAGACTTGGGCACTCACTCAGTGAATAATTAAAACTTTTATTAAAATTTTAAGTAATTTCAGTTTATCTTTGGCGTCTTATGTTATTACACTGAAAGTAATGTGTATAAATTGCATCATAATTTTCACCAGTTTGTGTCACGATATGCCGTAATAGATAAATCTAAGGTAGTAGGCTATTGGGATACCTAATCCCATTTATAAAATATTAAAGTAACATTCGTTTGCAGACTGGCTACGTCTTTAAAAAGGAGAGAACATGCTGGTTAATTTGTTTGAAATACAATTTCATTCAACATGCCAGAAAAAATGAAAATAAGCTTGTTCTACTCTTCAGACGTATCGAAACCAACTACATCTCCTACTATAAATTGTAAATTAAGAGACCAGATGTTCTTCCAACAGCTATCTTCACGCAAACAAATCTTTCTCTTATGCTGACAAACTCCAACTGTTTCAGTTTCTTTGTTTTGGGATGATTTACAAATAAGCCATTCTAATAATGACAGATTCTCTTGTCTGTCATGATGTCAAACCCATTGTGCTGAGGTGACAGTTTGAAAAGTAGGCTTGTGCCTCAGGAATTCATGTGGTTTTTTACTATTATTCTACTGCTTATAAATAATAAACATTTACTATTTTATTGGTTGAAAATAAAACAGAAAATTTATCACAAATCGGAACTGTCCTATTTTTTCAGTAGCTTTCACAAAAGGATGCCATTTATAGTTTGCGTTGAAAAATAATTTTTTGTAGATGGTATACAATCAATGTTTTCAATTGGATTCTAAGCAATTTTTTCTCTAAATTACCTCTTTAAATTTGTGTCCTTTTTTGTAATTTGGAATTTTCATGTCTCCCGAAGAAAACTTCGGGAAATTATTATAAAAAGAAACTATTTAATGCTATTTTAAAATGTTCAAAGACGGGTATTTGACCTATCGTACTAATTTTTTTCCAATTTCCGCGATGTTTTCTAAAAAACAAATTCATTACAACCAATATAACGGCCATGGAAATAAATACATTTAAAATTTTAGCTAGGCGCGAATAAATAAACCCAATAATTGTAAGTGCATTATGTTCCTTGGGCGTAAATGGCAAATTGGATTCAAAAATAGAAAAAACGATGCTTACATGTTAAAAAAATCTTTGTAAATAGGATTTATTTTGAAATATTTTTTATACAACAATTGAGAAAATTGAGTCTGTGTTCCACAAAGGAACCACTTCCTTCCGACAGATTTTGTTTAAAATTTGATGTTTTGGTGTGAGCAGGGTCTTCTTATCCAATAGACTAATTGGGCTGTAACCCAAGGGTACCATTGATCAAAAAGGTGCCTGAAAATGCACTATATTGATCTTATTTTATTTTTGAACCAAAAATTTAATTATAACTTTAAAAGTAAAGATATTATTAGGGCTTTTAATTTCACAGTCAAATTTTTAATGTTACATAAACATATATATTGTTTCAAAAAATATTTATACAAAGATAATCAGCGAGAAAATCCAAATTTATGCGTGTAAAACAAATTACCTACAATATTGAAGCTAGCTTACGAAATCCTATTTTAAAAAGGTGCTAATTTGTAAGTCGTTAATCAGAGAATAGGAGACTTTCTTTTTTCCCTCCTCAATTACTGTTTTATTATGTAGGTATTTGCGTTGGGCCGTAGGTTCTCAAATTCCTAGTTAACGTTTTGATAGGGCGCGAAATTGCTCTAGCCCAGGGCGCTTAAATTTGTTAAGACGGCCTGGGTTGTTAGCACCACTTGCTAAATTTCAAATCACGGTGTCGTTTTCATTAATTGTGCTCATATATACATGGAGAGGCAGACAGGTATAAATAATTAAGGATTTTAATGGAAAAAAATCTAATTTTCAATGCACGTGTTAGACACGTTGTAAGCGAACTTTTAATTTTTTTTATAATTATAGCAAAGGCCAGCAAAATTTCAAAACTACATTTCATTTTATGAAAACTAAGATTACTCGATATATTTAAAATTAGATCGAGGAGAATAGTTTCATTGAATTTAATGAATGTGTCATCCAATATTTACAGAAATTTTCAGTGTTCACGATTGCTAGCAAGTGCAAAGAGGAAATCAAGGAATACAAACCAAATTTTACAAAACTGCATTTTATTAGTGCAAACATGCAAAAGTAATACATTTGTAATATATTTCACTTTCGAAATGAGAATAAATAAACGTTTAAAATTTTATATAGATGGGAAATAGGTCATTAAATGACGATTGCGAATCTTAAAAAGCACTAATAAATGAAAATATTTATGACGAACAGGTTATACACTATGAAGCGAGAATCAAATTTGAAAATAAAACAGTGTATAAGTTACTGAAGACCAAAGCACAAACAATAGGTGGGAAACAACAATAATCTTATAAATAAAAGAGCAAATACAAAATTTATCAGTACAAACATATTATAGATGCATACGAATAAATTTTACAAAAACTAAGCAAACATGACATTCACTTCACTATTTTGCTAGAAAATCGAATATGATGGGATTACATCATTTACTAAGAGTTCAAAAAGAAGGAAATAAGTTGAAAAGTATTTGTTATACAACGTTTTTAACCCTCCGACTGCCGATTTTTTAAAAATCACTATTTAGATACAACGCTTGCAAACATGTTCAAATATCGTTGAGCTAAGCAAATTATTTATATACAAAGTTTCATTAGTACAATACGATTCGAAGCTTTGTAAATTCATCTTTTCTGATCTTCTCTTGTATAGTATTTTAAATACTTTCAAAAGAGAATGAATTCTAGAGAATGTATTTGTATCCGAGAATGTACTCTAATATTTCTGAATGAAATTCTTTAATAATACTTAACACATTAGCCTGCGAAAATCGTCGGATGCAGCAGGAAAAAGACTTGAGAAACGCGGAAAACGCGAGATAAGCAGTCAGAGGGTTAAGTATTAGTTTTCTTTAGTATCTCTCGCCATATAAAATTTAATTTGTAGAGTTATTCACTAAAATTATCTATTGCAGATTAAAACCAATAAAAAAGTCATTAAAAATCTTCAATACTAATGTACCGATGAAATAACTTGAATGATACTTAGTCGAGGATACATTTATCGTTTAGCAGTGTCATTCATTCAATAAAATAAAACATTGGAGCTGGGTGATATAGTGAACTATATAGAACGATGAACAAAATATTTCCTCTCGAGCACCTGCAGATGCTTACGAGGCTTCCTGAATGTTCAGCCACTCCCAAAATGTATCGCTTGTTCCGATACGCCTTTAACCTTATGTACCCGGGTAGCCATTTCCAACTGCATCCCCACCTACAGCTGAAACTCATTGTTTTATACCCACCGCTCGCCACTAGATAGGGAATGCTTTCGCAACACAAGATGCGATTAGCAATTGTGCCTAGATTATTAAATGTCAAATAGATAATCTTGGGTTCCTTTTTAAATATGCCTCGTAATAGAAAAATACGAGTGCTAATTTTTGGCATCTCCGTATTTTGTTGACTTTGACATGAAATTCAATCCCTAATCCCAACACCATCAATGCCTCTTCAACCTATATATACAGATAAATCGATTTTTCAGATTCACACCCCTTTCTGAAACAAGCTACACGAGGGCCATTTGGGACAAACCATGTAATTTGGCTCTTTAATCACATGGATGCCGATTTTCGTTCCTAGGAACCATGATGGGAGAAGATGAGGGAAATTTCCCCAAGTCATGTCATGAGAACCATTGTAATAGATGGTATTCTTATAAGGAACATACATCTTCATTTAATGTTCTCCACAGCAACATTTAGGTGTATACTGTTCCTGCGCCTTACACCGTTCGAGCCACTTCGACCTATATATACGGTTGAAATTATTTGTTGGATTAATGTCGCTTTTCGACTATACGTGGATCATTTGGGGTAGAACCTATAATCTGCATCCTTTATTAGATAGTTGAGAACGGTGATCACTTGGCAAGATTTCAAACTGCAGAAACATGAGGACAAACAAACCTTTCACCTCTGGAATCATTTTCCATGCATCAGACACACATGCAGAGCGAACCTGATCTAGAACACACGATCGTCAATGGCGGCGCCGAGATCCATGTATTGAAAATCAATCGATTCACAGAAATATCGATTCCATCTATTTCATCAAAATAGAAGAAATTGAACTCTTAGGCCAGAGTAATTTTTGCATCATTAGATAATGAATCAGACCAGAACACACCTCCAATCAGGAAGTTATTTTCATCGACATGAATCTTTTCCCAACACTTTCAACGGGTCGATAAAAAGAACTAAAAGTCTTAAAGATTGAAGGTAATTTGGTAGAAATCCGGAAGTCCGAGACAAACATTCCAAAGCAGATAGAAACTGGCAACTGCTTAAAAGAAGGCTTTTCGTACCAAATAAGCATTTCAATCCCTTTGTATTTTAAATAGCTACACAAAAAAACACTGATCGAACGTACATTTCTGCAACATACGAGAACAAACTGGGAAGGAGAGAATCGCCAAATAACTCAAGCAGTTGTGGGATACGCTTTACGAACCGATGAGTAAAATACGCATGCCCAATGCACAATAATGGTAAATTTTATGTTAATGTTCCTGCCAAAATAACCTAGAATAAAGCCTGGATAGATGGTTGGATAAAATGTAGTTTTTATAATTTATTTGCGCATTCCAGATTTCTTGCCAAGAACACCGAATTTTTAATTTCAAAATGTTATCTATATCTGGATTTCACGAGGGAGAAACTGTCCCAATTCACTGCAGACATGCCGAAATTGACAGCCCATCGAGAGACAGAGCCGACTCGAGACAAATTAGGCAGCTTAGACCGAGATTGACAGAAAAGTCGGTTCTTGCTCTTTCCAGCAGCATAAAATGAAGTCCTGGAAGTGAAATAAAATAAGGGACAACATTTTACTGCCTCCTTAGCAGATTTACCCGCTTTCTCATTTCCAATTATTCCGATATGTCCCGGGTGCCAGTAAAATAAAATATCATGGCCTTGGTCCAGGAGACTTGCATACAAGTAATATGTCTTGTAAACAAGTGCTTCCATACAATTCCACGAATCGGTGTATATCCATTTTTGTCAATACAGAAAGTAATCTTTCTTTAAATTAAAAAAATCTCGGAAGTCAAACACCCATGATCCCTTCCAAAATTAATTTAAAGCGATTTATAGAAACATATTGGAGAATTACAGAAAGAGGTAAATGCCTGGAAAGCCGAAATTTAGATTAAAGGCAGGCTGGCTTCTACAAGTAGTGGAGATCTTATTAAATAAACTTGTAATTCCATGGTATATGAAAACTAGCGGTGTATCCATGGAGATTATATAAATTTTGTCGGGTACAATAACGCAGGCATTAAAAAATTCCATGCACATATAATCTAGCTCTTTATTCTCTACTAAAGGTCTGCCATTTTCAAGCAACATATCTATGAAACAATCTCGTGTCCAATTCTTACATGATGCCTAGTAGACATTCGAAAATACACTAGGAAGCTAATGTCGTGGATATTTAAGTTGAATATATGCAATAATGATAAAGAATTTAGTAAAACAATACTCGAACCTCTAGTCCGAGACATCGCAGTATGATGTTAAAAAGCTTTTATTTTATTTCTGAATTTTTGAAATATTTTATACTTTGTGGAAAATTTATATTTTGTTGAAAGTGTTGAATGCCGGTAAACTGAAAATAGCCCATAGCAACTTCACTTCGCGTGAATATAGGAAAGTTTCATTCAAGTTTTAATTTACGAAACAATTTTAGAGAACTCGAGTTTTTAAACAATTTAACTACATTAAGAAAAGCTAAAGAAAATTAAAGTATGAATTTAAAAAAAAATCCAAGTCGGGTTTGATGAATTTTTACGTTCCTGAAAATAGCGTTTTTGGTAGTATTTCTGCTATGTATCCATATGTATGTGAACATAACTTAAAAACCCAAAGAGTAAGACGGATGGAATTTAAGATGTGATCGCTACACTCATACTACAGAAGTATGCAAAGATTTCACTTAATGAATTAACGGGAAGACTATGTCAATGTATATGGGAACATTTTTTGTTATCTTTTGCAGAAAGGAATTGGCGAAAGCTCATATTTTAGAAACATCTCGTAGTTGAAAATCCTTATATTTGATAAACTATATAAAAAACTTATGTTCATGTGTTCAAGAAATCAGTTATCTATATGAAAAAATTTAATAAATTTACCTGTACCAAGAGCCGTTAGTGTATTTTCGTTTACGTAAGATTTATTGGTGGAATTGCTTTAAAAAATTCTTTCGATTAATTAAATTCTCGTATTTTTAGTTAAATCAATTTCGATCGTCTTGGCACTCAATTTTGAAATCACATGAACGCTACTCAAGTCGAATTCTGAATTATGATCTAATAAGCATTGAAATGATTAAATATCAATTTAATGAATATCTGCAAAAATGGTCAACTGTATTTTGGGGACTACGCTGCCAAATTTATAACTAAAATTTTAAAACATAGCTTACGAGCTTTTTCATTTACCGTTTTCAGGCCATTTTATTGATATTTGATGGATAATATTGATGTTGTTAAACCCTCGCCATAGAATTTGAAAAAAATGTTACACTCTAAACTGCCAGGCCAGATCAAAGTTACTATTTTAAGTCTACGGATGGAAACTTCGTCTTTAGCTAACATAACGGCTAAAGAGTCAAACGTTGCTCAGCGCCTGCCTATCAAGCAAAAGCGCAGCTAAGCAAAGTCGAGCGTTGCTAAGCGAGCCATATACAATTGCTATAAATTAATTAAATGAAAATATTACTTCAGATTAAAAGTTCCCGCCAGTTTGAAAGCGATGTTTCCTATGAATGTCAGATCAATCCACAGACGGAGAACATTATAAGCAGAGTTCTCGGCTCGACTAAGCACAACCCATAATCGCAAGCAAACGCTGGTCTCCAATTGGTCAACACAAGGCCATACCAAAGTTCAAACTCCGGGAATTGTGGGAAACATTATAAGGCTTTGCGCTTTAAAGGTAATGAAGTCCTGACCACTATTAGCTGAGTTGTCGGGATAGAAATGTTAAATTGGAAACAATCCCAGTCCATCTTCAGTCTGAAGAATTAAAAGGATCGAGTGCTCAGTACTTGAAATATTACCGTCAACTAAACGGTGGAATGCCTTTGACGTCATTTACGGCTCATGAACACCAATTTTTAAGGGTCCAAAAAGCTTCATTGTTCAGGGACAAGTCTACCGTCATCATCGAACACTTCCTCCTAACGCTGTCGAGCTCAAATCTGGATCTTGGGCTTTGAAGAGGCAAAAAATCGAAAGCGATCGATGGCAGCGAAGAAAAAACCTCCATATGATCTCTGGGATAAAATTCAATAAATTATACTGAACTACAGCCCATCAATATGCCAATATAATATTTTGCCAATCTTAAAATTGGACAAATCGGGAACATAAGAATAAAATCAGCTTTAGTTTAATTGATGTTAGCGGTGGAGTCAAAAGACGAAACCGTTCAACAGTTGAACTAGTGTCAGCAGTTTTTGAATCCACTAATGAAGAGATGGCGCCCAAACGGCATACTGTTTCCAACAGGGAACCTGGATAAACGCAAATATTTCCCCTTTGGTTCACCAATTTGTTTCCTTATAACACCCATAGGAAGGAAAGTGGGATGACATTTAGTGGTCTCAGCGCTGATGCAAGTGCAACACCACTGAACAATATGACACAATTTCGGTTTTCTACCAATATTACTTGACGATCCGCGAAGGCTGTAGCCTTCAAGCGAGTGATGAACTCTTCGAACAAAATGTTTATACTTCTTTACAAGTTGAACAATATCGTTTAAACTTTGAAAAATAAATGGTTGCAAAATATTTGACAATTTCATGTTTTCATGGCGAACATCGGATAAAACTGATTATTAAAACAATGAAAAAGCCTCAAGAGTAGAGTATTAACCAGAAATTGCTATTTTTATGCCGATTCATTTAATGTTTAAAGAATTGTCAACACATTGAAATAATTTTAAGTAATTAAAAACGGCAGTTGATGAACAAGGCAAAGGTGTAAGTAAAATGATAAAGGGTCATTGGTTCCGCGAAAAGCGGCTGAAATTTGAAAGAATTTATAACGTTTGAAGGAAACTACGCAACCCTTCGAACTCATTCCAAACCCGAATGTAATAAATATTTGTTCTCGTATTTGCATAAAGCGTAAACTCCCAATTAAAAAGAATCCACTATTTATAACGCTCAGGAGAGATTGCGAGTTCAAAAAGGCATCTTAACATCTAGCTCTGGATAAGGTGTGGCTTACACAAAATTTCGGGATTCTTTCCCTCAATGATTAAATGCCGATCAAAATCTCCAGCCGTTTATTTCCTATGTTACACTTTGCAGTGTTACCTCTATAGTTTCCTGAAAAGGGAGGAATTCCCCCCTAACCGATTTAGAGAATTTTCATTTTTATCTAAAAAATACTAGATAGTTGACGTATGTACACATTACCTCCTATAAACTTAGAGTCGCTTGATCATGGTTATCAGGCATGATCAAAGCGATTAAAATTACATCAGCCCGCCAGCAAAGCTGACCCGCCCTATCCTGTCACATTAAACGGAAAAAGGCGAAAGGTAAAAGCATAAGAGATCTTTAAAAGTGACGAAAGCTGCGATAGACTCGTGAGAAACAGCACACACATCACACACTCGAGGGGACAGGGACAAACACACTCGAGGGGACGTGCCAAACACACACTGGGACGGGGCAAGAATCGGGGGACGGGCCAAACACACACTGAGGGGTCAATGAACTGAGGGGTCGGAAACACAGGTGATCAGGCACACACAGTGGGTCGGACAGGTCAAGACACACACGTGGGTCGGATTCAGGGTCAGACACAGGGTCGGATTCAGGTCAAACACAGTGGGTCGGATTCAGGGTCAGTGACACAGGGGTCGGTCAGGTCAAGCAACACAGTGGGTCGGATTCAGGGTCAAGACAATACACAGTGGTCGGATTCAGGGTCAAACACAGTGGGTTGTCAGGCAACACAATACACAGGTCATAACACACAGTGGGTCGGATTCAGGTCAACACACACAGTGGGTCGGATTAGGTCAACACAATACACAGTGGGTGATTCAGGGTAACACACACACAGTGGGTCGGATTCAGGGTCAACACACACACAGTGGGTCGATAGGATCAATAAACAGTGGGTCGGATTCGGTGAATACACACACAGTAGGTCGGATTCAGGATAAACACACAGACACAGGAGAGTCTTTCCTCATCACTGAGGCTTAAAGAATTATTGGGACGGAAGACGTGTATTAAACAGCGAAAGGATATATTAGATTTTACATTTAACTTTGTTGAGAACGATTCAAGTCTGTTTTCACCATATGAAATAGAAGATTTTATTTCAATTAGATTAATTTTAATTTTTACTACAGATATTCGCTATGCAAACAGAAAATATTTAAAAAAACAATGGCATATATTTAAAAGTTAAACAATTTTATTCAAATTAAGAAAAAACATAACCAATTTTCAGTCTTTTGTCACAGATCCAATGACCAGTAATCATTTTACACCACCTTGTATTTAGTTCATTCAGAGCATAATAGCTCCTCCGCCATAAATAAAAGGAATTTACAACTTCATAATGACAACCTAGGTTTAAGTGTTTTCTCCCTCCGCAGTGTTTTTAATCTGCTTAAAATTATTTCCCAGTATTGAAACCTCTCTGAATCGCTTGGGGGGATTCCCCTTTTTCAGGAAACTATAGAGGTAACTCTGCAAGTAACATAGGAAATGACGGCTAGAGATTTTGTTCGGCATCTGATTATTGAGGCAAAGAATTAATCCCGAAATTTTGTGTAAGCTACACTTCATCTAGAGCTAGATGTTAAAATACCTTTTTGAACTCGATATCTCTAACCCTGAGCGTTATAAATAGTGGATTCTTTATTTTTAATTGGGAGTTTACGATTTATGCAAATACGAGAACAAATATTTATTACATTCGGGTTGGGAATGAGTTCGAAGGGTTGCGTAGTTTCCTTCAAACGTTATAAATTCTTTCAAATTTCAGCCGCTTTTCACGGAACCAATGACCCTTTATCATTTTACACCACCTTGTCGCCGCCATTAAAAAAACTCGCAATTTGAACCTAATAATGGGTTTAAGTGTCTTGTCCATCGACTGCCGTTTTTATTTGCTTAAAATTATTTCCCTGTGTTGAAAATTAACATTAAATCACTCAGCATAAAAAAACAATTTCTAAATAATCTACTCTCGAGACATTCCCATTGTTTGAATAATCAGATTAACCCGATGTTTGCCATGGAAACATGAAATGATCAAATATTTGTAACCATTTCTTTTTCAAGTTTAAACGATATTGTTCGATTTCTTTAGAAGTATAAACATTTTATTCGAAGAGTTCACCACTCGCTTGAAGAAGGCCACAGCTTTCACTAATCGTCAAATGGTAATGGTAGAGAACCGAAATTGTGCAATATTGTTCAGTGGTGTTGCACTTGCATCAACTTTAAAACTACTGCATATCATTCCACTTTCCCTCCCATGGGTATTATAAGGAAACAGAAATTGGTAAACCAAAGTATCACAAAGTGAATTGTTGACGGGCAATATTTGCGTTTATCCAGTTTCCCTGTTAGAAACAGTATGTCGTTTGGGCGCCATCTCTTCATTAGTGGATTGATAAACTGCCAACACTATTTCAACTGTTGAACGGTTTCGTCTTCTATCAACTCCGCCGCTAACATCAATTAAACCAAGGCTGATTTTATTCTTATATTCCCCGATTTGTCCAGTTTTAAAATTGGAAAAATATATTGGTATATTCATGGACTGTAGTTCAGTTTAATTCATTGAATTTTATCCCAAAGATCATATGGAGACTTTCTTCGCAGGCATCGATCGCTTTTGATTTTTTGCCTCTTCAAAGCCCAAGATCCAGATTTGAGCTCGACAGCGTTGGAGGAAGTGATAGATGATGACGGCAGACTTGTCCCTGAATAATGAAACATCTTGGGCCCTTAAAAATTGGCGTTGAGCCGTAAATGACGTCAAAGCCATTCCACTTTAGTTGACGGTAATATTTCTAGTATTGAGCACTCGATCCTTTTAATTCTTCGAAATGAAGATGGATTGGGAATATTGGGAATTTCCTTCCTGACAACGCAACGAGTAGTGGTCAGGGCTCCATTACCTTTTGAAGTGTAAAGCCTTACAGTGTTGCCCATAAATCGGAGTTCGAACTTTGGTATGGCCTTATGTTGACCAACTGGTGACCAGCGTTGACTTACGATTATGGCTGTACTTCGCCGAGCCGAGAACTCTGCTTGAAATGTTCCCCGTCTGTGGATTGATCCGACACGCAGAGGAAACATCACGAGCAAACTGGCGGCACTTTTAATCTGAAGAAACATTTTCAATTAAATAATTTATAGCAACTTCACTTTACTCAACTAAGGTATATGCTGATACGCACGCGTTTTACATCATCCGGCATCACCGCTATGGTATAGTGAAGGCGAATTGTCCTTAACATTGAAAAGTTTGGCCTGCTCTGTCAGTTCACAAATGTTCCAAAATGCAATATTTTTTTTATTCCACGGTGGTGATAAGGTTTATTTACATTAAATTTATCCATCAAATGTCACGCAAAGAGACAAGAGCGGTGCAAGATAAAGCCTTTATATATTAAAATAGCCCTTAATTAAGCCCTTTTCTATTAAGATGGTTTCTTAGTCTTTCCTAAACTGACGTTTCTTTAACTTCGTCCTTTCACTGTTAATATAGTTGAAGCTCTTCGATTTTTATGACATAGGAAGATTGAGTTTATTAAATTGGCATAAAGGATATTTCTGTTTAATTGTTACAATGCATAAAAAGTTCATCCAAACAAATAAAGTTTAATATATTTAATTCGACGAAATAAGGCTCTCATTTAGAATTTACACGAAGGTACTATTTTGCAAATTAAATCGACGATTGAAAGTTAAATTTTGCAGTCTGACTAATGAATTTAATTCCAATATTTATGAATGTCTGGTAAATTGTTTAAGTATGCCTGTTTATCCAGGTTTAGAGATCTTCAAATTATATGAAAACGTTTTAATGTTGACAAAATTATTTAATGAGAGCACTAATTAGATTTTGAATGAATGTTGTATACAGATAACGAGACTGATCTGTTGAGAATTGCAACTAGCTTTTTTAATAACGTTTTTTAAGCAGTAGTTTACAGATGAGAAATTTATGGTCTTAAAAGGAAATCAAACTGGTTTGAACAACTTATTTTAGACACTTATTGAAATTTGGGAAATGGAGGATTTCTAACAACAATGAGCTATTATTTTATACTACACGCTAATATTCTTTACTACAAAAGCTAGAATATTATAAATTCCTATTCGTATGAGGATCGAGTCACTTCAGGATAGCATAAGGGGTCATTGACCGGTTGAAATTCCGCATTTTTAATAAGCAATCATTAAGAAATACTTGAAAAGAGGAATTCGTATTCGCTAAAAATGTTCTTTGCACGAATAGATAACGTTTATATTAATCAATTTTGTCCAATATTTGCAGTAAACTTGTGTGAAGTTGCTATAACTAGTTATTTTTGCATGGGTGTAATAATGAAGATTTAAATAGACCATGGAAATACTTCGATTATATTTACAAATGGATAGAATTTTAATTATATCAGAATTATGAATAAGGAATACCTATTCATCTTGGGTTATAACTGATCGATTATCAAAGATACTTAACGAATGCGAAAATCTATAGAGTAGTTGTAAAAAATATACTAATTTAACTTCATAAAATATGAATTGAAGATAACACAGCAGTGAAAAAGTTCGTCCTCAAACTTTGCATCTGGAGTTGCACCTAACAGTGATTGCAAGGAATACATTTGATCATAAAAATAAGCCATTGTTGAATGCCTGGAAAAGAAATTCCAGTATTGTTACTTTTGGATCTGCATTTATGAGAAAAGGTTCGACAGATACAATGCCTGTGGATGAAGACTTAAATTAGCTCATTGGCTCCCCACACCGATTGCCGGAAATTATAGAGATCTTCAGGTACGAATAACGGCAGTAATCCTGGACTAATGCAGCGTCAATTAAAGACTATTCGATGCTTGACAACGCGGTAACTACCTAGAAGACATGCCACCAAGCATAATATGGGACACTATACCCTTCAAAAATGGGTGCCGCCATTGCTTTTCCCATTCGCCATCCTCTGCTCGACCGCCAGAGATATCTTGACCATTTACTTCATATACTGTAAATATATTTAGTCCTGAATCCCAGCACCTGTCATCCCGAGTTCTCAATTTTTTTGTTGTGCCTCCCCTGCAAGGAGACAAGTATTACAAGGTTACATCGTCCTCCCTTAAAACTCGTATTAAAAAATTCAGCCACTCGACTGCGCACTTTTGACTGAGGTTCACGTTCAGTGGCGGAACTCCAGCGGTAAAATTGGCCTTGGTTCGGGTTACGGTGAAATGCTAATCAATGGGTTCCCAAACTAAAAATGGGCACTAGAGTAAAGAGATGTACCCTGAGGAAGGCTGACTAGAGATTATATTTTTCATGCATAATCATTTAAGATACCCGATGTTTTCTTTGAGACCAAAATAAGGCCTGGAAGCCACAATGATTAGAGAAGCAAGAGTGTCAAGTCAAACAGAATTGGCCTATATCCAGAGAAAAGGAAGGGGTACGGGAATTAAAGCATATACGAGTCATCCTCGTTAAAATAATGAACCTGAAGGTAAAAAAAATTATCCGAAATCGGTTTTATACAATATTCCAACTTCTTACAAATGCAAAAACAAAAATGCGGATGAAATTAATAGGAGAGTGGCAGCTATGATGGAAGACTCGCAAAAATGTAGAGTAACAGTCAATAGTTGAAGTTCGAATCAAACTGATCAGACGACGACAATAAAGCATGCTGAGTATGGGCTATGCGATTTGAAGTATATAGCAACAACTAGCGATTCATCGAGCTTGCTATTATGTTTCTAAATAACAACTAAGCCAATTCTTGGATTATAAATCATGTTTAGACGTAAATATCTCAAGTATTACTATACGACTCTTCCCAAGATCCACACTGCAAGTCATATGAAGATTGATTAAGGAATGAAATATTGCAACGAATATACAAAACAGCAATACGCGATTGAAATTCCACCACAATCTTTAATTTGGTTTCTTTCCAGTACTATTGAGGCTCATCGGACTCCAACATACCGATTTAGCAGAATTTTTATTTTTATTCAATGTGACCTTTCAGTAAGTTTCAGCACCGAAACCAAGAACCCAAAGCTGACTTGAAATTCAGACGACCGCATTCTCAGAACACACTAAAAGTAAGAGGAAATACAGGAGCCATAGAATCCCTGTTGCCATCTCAGTTCTACCGAACTGGAGTTTGGTTTTTGGAATTATGATTTCAAGGTTTTTTTTAGGTCAAAATTCAATTTTTTAATAGCTTTGACACGCTAGTCATTACTAATTTAACTCTCAGACAGTGCATCTTTTCCGTTTTAAACCCATTAAAACAGCTTCCCGAAATTCTAGAACAGGGAAATTTAAACGTTGTTGAAAGCATCCAAAGCCCTTAGGTTGCTATTACCTTTACTTAAGTGTACAGTAAAGGCTGATAAAAGCGTATTACAAAGTTTGTCAGTAACAGAGGGATAAAAGCACAAATCGCTAATGAAGAGACCATCACTGCCAAAAACCAATTCTCTATTGCGATAGGCAAAATAACTGTAGCTCAAAAGGCTGTATGGTGCCTGCTGTTCATCCAAGACGACTGATCTACTCCCCTGATGTTTTCATTGCGAACAATATTGGGTCCTTTTCCGTGGGCACTCCAGAAGTATTGCGATTTTGAGGCTGAACGACCCCTTGTATTGGTCAAACCTTCCTCGACTCTCAACTCAACCCAGCGATTATGAAGATAATGTTGAATTTTTTTTATGATTTTATCAGTGATGCAATTAAACTTGAAATATCAATAATGTTATAAACACTTTCTTCTGTTTTGATGGATTCTCTGTCAGGCTTAAAATTACGGCACTTTTGTAGTGTTCTATACTTAATGTTTCTTTTGTATGATGAAAAGGCAATGTTACCGCAAGGCTTAAGAGCCACGGAACGATTATCCATAACATTAGTATGCTTTGCACCTAATTACAGTCAAAAACCGAGAAAAATTCATTCCGATTATAAAATGTTCGCAAAGCTTAGTTATACTTACATACTGATTTGAAGCAACAAGAGGGTTATTCAGAATTACACCGAGCTGGCACTCCTTTCCACTTCACCCCAGTAGTGGCAGAAGTTCGAACCTCGACAGATTTAAAGTGCACCAGGCGCACATTCCACAGTGAGTCTTTGGTGGAATCTGGCTTCAAACTCGGAACCCTCCGTTCTCGAAACAGAGGCCTTATCTCAAGGCCACCATGGCCTCCGTTTCTAAACAAGATCAAATAGCATGATATTCAGATAGATCTGAAACCATTCATTGCGATCAGAATCAAAATGAGAAGGAAGACGATTTCATTGTCGCATGGTGGAGTATCGATGTTTCGGCTATCAAATTCTCAAACAAAGAAAACATTTACGAACGTATCAAGTTATAGTTATATGCTTGGAATTTTGCTAGAATTTAAAATTGAGGAAGTTTCTCTAAAATTCTCAACGCTTACATCGCTTCTTGAAGTTTAGACAAGTTACAGTTGGAAATGTAATTAACAATTCTACAGAAACCGAGAAACGGGCATCATTTAACTAGATTGAAATAGTCACCCAGCTCCAATACACCGATCGAAATAATTTTCTAAATGATGCATGTATTGCACGTCATACATGCATAAAGCAAAACAAGTATATTCAGCAGTTTCAAAAATAACATAGCATGCAGCTTTAGCCCCTTAACAGTCTTTTTCTTGCTATCTTAATATGACCCTTTCTGTCTTGCAAAGGGGCTGTCTTTTTCATTAATCTAAGAACGCATAGAATACTTGATGCTTATGGATTCTACGTTATTTGTATCAAATTATAAAGCTAATTAATGATAAATTTCAGTTTGTAAAAGTGCGATAATTCGATGCACGTACGGTCAACTGTTAAGGGGTTAAAACAGATTGATATACTATATTTCCCATTACAAGTAAGCAAGCAGGACTCGACACATTGCGTGCGGGATACGAATTAGATGCAAGCTCAAATAAAAGAACAAACCGTAACTGTTTCTGCTCTAGACAATGTTTAAATCATAAAAGAATCACCACCAGACATCTATTAACATGCTCAACTTATTTAAAGTAGAAAGTAAGTCAAATTCTTGAATTAAAATTTTGATGTTGGGTAATTCGGAAAAAAACGTATTTTTACGTTTCCCGCTTCCGAAGTGTTAATATTAAATAATTAGAATGGCAGTTTATACTCATAATTTTAAACAAGATTATGCACAAACTGAAATAATTAACTAGTTATAGTATATAATATTATAGTAATTCAATTCTACTTTTTTAAAATCTAAAAGTAAAATGTTCTGCTCTGGAGTAGCTCACCAGCCCTATGCTTTACAAACAAATTAGAGTCTGCTTTCACAAGAATATTACGAGAGCGGTTTATAGTTCAAAACCCCAGATGAAATTTTGCTCAGTTTTCATACTTATTTTCTAGAAATAACGCAACAATTATATTTAAGCTTTGTACAATGAGGCAACACAGGTTACAGAAAAACAGCTCCAAAGGGGGCCATTTTCTGTTCATCTTGTAACATGTAATCACTCACATTGTCTCCGATATTCATCCATAGAAACTCTCTGGAATAACATTTGTTTTTTATTTTTGAGCCAAATCTTTGCTTAAAAAGCATGCGTATACCTGGAATAAGGTACTTTATTTCAGTGAGAAAATAATGCAGTCTCGTTTGAATTGATAGATATCCACAAGATGTTGTGACAAGCGAGGAATGCTTAAAATATTGATTACTATTCAGGACTGTGGGAGTTTTACCTTCAAAGGCTGATCATCACCGCATTCCCAGAGCATTCAAGCAAGTCAAATATATTTATAAAATTGATATTTTGATGGAAAGATGAGGATTTGATAATTTTCTAAAATTTTGCTCGAGAGCTCCTTGAATTTTGTTGGATGCAAGCGTTGGCGAACGATAGCAGTTTATGCAAATTCAGCATTACTGACTCGCTTGTATTCAACTCTCTTCCTCTGCGAAACATTGGTTCACTTGTATTTCAGTTGTGGTATGCTTGAGTCGCAAGTATGCTTAAGTCGGTTATCTGTGTGTATGTCTAAGTGGAGCGTCGTATTACCAGTCTCTGTATATGCCTAAGTGGCGCATCGTATTGTGTTTTTATGAAATGGACTATTTCCTTTTTCACGCCTTAAAATCTGATGAGGGTTGAAGGATTTATTTCTAATTTGTTCTACAGTAGAATATGGCCCAACCTCAATTTCGCTGTAAGTATTGCACATTGGGCTGTATTGATAACATGTAGTTATTAACGTGTTGTCGAATATTCTAGAAGAAATATCTTCCGTTATTTGTCTATTTGAAATTAGTTTAGATTCACAGAATTTCCACAAGTCTGACATATTTGCAATGCCTATAATTTCATTTATTTCGATAAACGAGACATGCCATACCGGAGTGAATTGGAAATAGTTCAAGGAAGTAAAGAAAAAATTATAGAATATATTTGTAGAAGAACAACCAAAATATTTAGAAGTTATTTTCATGGCATATTGTGGTGAAAAATCCATTGACCGAAAATATCGATTCATATTAGGAAACAAATTAAAATTTCTTCAGGTACAAGCGAGATGTAGCAGGAGCATTAGACAGAATCGCCACCAACGGAGAAAATCAAGGAGCTGCTGCAAATATTCAGTAGGTTGAGTCCCTCGTTTATCCTTTTGTAGACACGAAGGGGAGGACGATAGGGACGACAGACGTTTTATTCTACCAACTTTCCTCTACACACAAAACCTGAAGGAGACGATTTCCTCGAGTCGTAACTTAAAAAGTTAAATCAATCTCACTGAAAAAAGCAAAAATTACCAGCCATGTAAGGTAATCGAGAGACTTATCCATTTACATTGAAACTTCACATCAACTTTGTTTGCAAAAGCTAACCAATTTCACAATGATATATTACGGTTATTTCAATGAGGCAAGATTACGAAAATGCAGTGGAATATTTAGACGGCTGTTCCATAATTAGATCCTGGAGTAGGAAGCAATAAAAGGATTCGATATTTCGTTCCTAAGAACTTCAGATATATTACCACGTTGCTAAAGCTCAAAGTATAAATCAAGTTTCTCTAGATGACGGAGTGATCGAAACCGAGTTATATCCATCATAAATCCCACCCTCTCACCAGCCGGCTGGCACCTAATCCACCCTCCACTTTTCTCGAAATAGGAGAAAGGGTCGAATCCATCCCAATTCCCAACTTATTTCCTTTTCACTTATTTTTGAGCCCCGTATCCCAACCTTTCACTAATTGGTGTTACAGTTTCTGCGAGTCGTTCGTGTCCCACTTCCTACAATGTTTGGTCAAGTTTTTCGCAGTTGTGAGTGAATTTTGGAATTCAAAGTCAATATAAAAATATGTTGCGTTATTTAATGTGTTGTCCGTTTTAAAGGGCGCCCTTCTAATATTTTAATGTATTTTGATTTCAACAAGTATCTCTTGAATTATTTCGCCTTTTTACCTTCGTGTCTTATTTCTCTCGCATCCTGCCCCGAAACCTTTGTCCTATCCTATCCGCCCCGGGGCGTAACTTTGCATACCATCCCTTCCATTTAGAGAAACTCAGATTTATACTTTTAACATTTAGAATGTGAAATGAATCTGAAAGTTCTTGAATCACTGCATTTGAAATTCTCGTCATCGAAGTCTACCACAGATGCTTGTTTTCATCGGGGACATTAACATAATCCAAGACAGGATATATTTAACGAACTGGAGCCCATAAAGATCACAAATCCAAAATCTCTTGTCCTAAAATTTTAGAAAAAACTGTGGTCCGATGAAACCGAAAGATTTTTTTTAGGAGTTCGAGATGCATCTGCAGTGAGCTTTCCGACTTAAGGAGAATTGTCGAAAAAGTATAGCTGTGCCTCTTAGAATTTGTGAATTTAAAAATTTTAAATGTTACATTTTGAAGAAATCATGCATGCTGTAATGTCTTGAATCTTCAGTTTTTATTTTTATTAGACTTGATTTGTCTGATTTTTAATTTGATGTTTTCACAAGAATTGTCAATTTGTTTGACATTTTCTTTGCCTTTTGAGGTTGTTCAGAAATTTTATATTTTATTAAGTTGCTTGATGTTGCCATCCGAGTAGGTTGTGCCGGGGTGGGCAAATAAATAAAAAGGCTCTTCCTAAAACGTTTAATATAATTACGGTGAACTGAACCGATTACGATTACTGAAGTTCATTTCCTTCCTTATGCATGTCGTGCATACTGAAATAAGTGGAAGGGAAATTCAGCAATAAGTGGATGTTACTTTCCAGACCTCGCCTTTAATCCCTTCCTGGGCCATTAATAGTTTTGTTTGGCTCGGTAAGAATCCTGGCCCCAACAAAATTTTCAAATCCATTTTTATTTTGACACCTAAGAACACCGGCAGCATATTGGCATTTTTAATTATTGATTCAATGCTTAAAACAGTGATATAAAGAGACTGTATGAGTCGAGGTCGTCACTCTAGATCGATCGCTTTTGGAGTATGAAGCAAATTCACATCTGATGATCGCAGAGATTATCAAACTTTTGATTAATTTACGTGGATTATTCAAACCTATAAGGAAAGCTACAAGTCAAACAGTAGTTAAACTTTGAAGCGGGTTATTCAAAAGTGCCATTTGTTACTCATAGGTTTGAACTTAATATCGATTCAAGAAAGTCGAGTTAAAAAGAAACCCTTTATAAATCGGAGAAACATGTCTGTACATTCTGGGAGTTAAATTGTACAGCTAGGTGTTTCTTAGTGCGCAATTAAATCTCTTTAGGGTGATATAAGTTTTACCAATATGAGATTACAACAAAAAATGATGAGAGTCCAATTTTCCCCTTGCTTTTCATGCATCATGCTATAAAGTTGGTTTTACTTCCTTGAAACAAGATTCTGATGCTCTTAATAAGTGAAGCGAATATTATATATCAACTGGTAGACTATGTACCACATGGCCATAAGTAGCTAGCTGTAACCAAGATCTCTACACCATCAAATTAGCCATGAGGAACTAGAACTTGAAAACTGAGATGTCTGAAATGTTTCTTTCACGATAAAAATTTCTACAATAAGAAGTTTTACTTCTAGCTGTTTCCCATCCAGTGTTGGGGTACGAGTTATTCCATTTTTAAGGATACAATTGCAATATTCTAGACTAGACAATTTGTGCATTTCGGTTCTTCTATCAAATTTTAAATAAAGAAGCTCAAGATCTGATATTTCTTCGTTCAATTGAAATTAGAAGTTTTTCGATTCAAATTCGAAAAGAAAATTTTAATTTATTAAAAAAGGTGTCAAGCAGTCTTTAGTGCGTAAAAAGTGTGTTAAGGCAGCTTTGGTTAAGACTTAATCCTATATAAATATTTATAAAGCACTTTTCCAAACATGGAACTCTTTGCCTGGGTGCTGCACATGAATAAAAGTTTAATATTCCTGATTGTACACGAACTATGGGTTGGTGAGCTACTCCAACATTGAAAAATAAATATTTTAAACGTAGAGAGTAAGTCAGAAATATCACCCAAGGCAGAATGGCATATCTTCAGAGAAGATTTCGTTGATTCACTTGAATTATAATGTCCGAAGGATGCAGTCCAATGCAGTTCTTCGAAGATGGAGGGTAGAAGTCGTGTGCGAAACCAAGACCGGCTGGATATTTAAGGACAACTTTCTGTGTTTTTTTCCAAACATACTGCTTTCTAGATGTTACTCGGATTCCTCAGAGGCAAAGATGTACAGCTTTCCCTTCTGAAACAATAAAATATTAAAAATTAAATGAAGCATTTACAGATTCGGATCAAAGGTTGGGAACAAGACTTCTGAAAAGGCCTTATCGCACCAGCCGATTGGGAAAGCGGATTTAAAATAGGGAAAACAAACACTGAATCAATAGCCTCCTCCTTTACGAAAAGTCATAAGTGCAACTGTGGCGCCACCACAATCCAACCAGATTACCGTAATTTTGAAAATACTTTCGATAATAATTTTTGAATTAATTCCGAAGACCTTTTTTACTCATTTAAGTCATTTGGCTAAAGCCGAAAATAGGGCTATATCACAGAAATTTATATATTAACCGCTTAAGGACATAACCAAAATTAATTCCTTCTACGTAGGATCAGCAAATAATTCAAAATAATTCGGTTCTTAAGCGGTTAAAATATCTCCGAGTAGTATTTCGCTGTCTGCGATGTGGTAGAGACGAAATCCGCTATTGAAGCAAACTGATGATATTTTCCGTCATTGTGAAAAAACTTTTCACAATGACGGCAAATTACTTGCCAACTTTTATACTTAAAAGCACGATTTTTTAAAAAAAATTAAATATTTATCAACTTTCATTTCTTGAATAAAACATGGAAAAAATACTTAAAAAATTCTATTTTTTATTTTATTTATTTATTTTTTGGTTTATGGTTAAAAAACGGTTTTTTACCAAACACTTCGCTTTATTTCAGAAAATAAATCCTTTGATTATAATTCTAATGCTAAATACAATAAATTTTAATAACTAATACGGATAAGTAGTTTCCTTCCATATTGTAGAATAAAATATGGTATTCTCAAGCGTACAAACAAAACAAAAAGGATCGATTTATTTTTATTCTATCTCAGGCTGCCATCTATATGCTTCAAATTAATTTAATAAAGTTTTTAGCATGTATTCCTGTTGGCAACAACAAGCATTAGAGTTTGTCTAATTCTCACGATTTTAAAAGACAAAACCGGATATGTTGCTTTAAAGGCAACACTGGGCATTTAAGGGTTAAGGAGAATTATTTACTCGCTCTTCACAACGGCTTTGTCTGCTGGTGAAATTAAGGACTCAAAGACGCTTTCACACTAATTTATTTAGCATCCACTTTAACATTAGAAAGTTTATAAGCTGGGGTACTTTCTGTAAGTTACAAGATGCAAAAACCATTCAGAACACTCTGTAGGACAGACTGTTGGAGTAGAACTACCAAATCAGGCACGTAGTTACTGCTTAAATAGTAGGCACTCGGAAATCTAAAATTTTGAAAATCCTTTCCAATTTAAAATTGAATCGAAATTTTAAGATTTTTACTCAATAACTTCGGAGAATATTGCGGAATTCAAGCATCATGCGCTAGCCACAGAGAATTAAGATTAAAAAAATATATCAGCTTTTCATTAATCAGTTTTATTTCCGTGCTTATTAATTTTTAATTAATAGTTTTTTTAATTGGCTATGCAACGGCGGGTGCAACATTTTTGCCATTCATTCGCCATTGATATGCTCAGTATTTTTAATCGTAGAATCGGCTTTCACAGTATAACCTTTAATTAAATAACGCTTCAAAATATTTAAGTCTTGGTTGTAAACTCCTAATTTCAAATTTTGTAGAAGTACCTAGCGTTTTGTGTTATTTCGATAGAATTTTATGAATCTTTGAGCTTGGTTTAAAACAACGGCGAAATAGTATTTAAAAAACTTAGCCGATAAAATGTTTAACATCTGTTTTTAGGCTGGTATTCTTTATGTAAATTAGGCGATGCAAAAATCGTTACGCACAGATTGAACAAGCTGATGCAATCAAGCGAGACGAAGAAAAGATGCACGAATCGAGCCTAAAACATTATGCTTTAATGCTAACATTCTTCAAGATCAAAACGCATCGAAAACAAAGTTAAAGGACAACGTTTCTTTTTATACTTAAAAAAATTTTGCAGTTTCATGGTTCGAGTTAAACAGCTTAGAAACTCAAGTTTCCAAGCCTTCTAACCTGCAATCAACACCTTAATGGTAGTTAATATTTTTAGGTTTTCTATGCAGCTTGGCAAAGACGGCCAAGATTTCCCGACAGTTCCTTCGTTCCACTGCATGATAAGGATCACTAGCGAATCCTCTGAACAAATAATCGACTGTGCAGGTTATGCAAAATGATCGGCTCGGTTACAAACAGCTATAACCATTTAACACGTTAACCGCTATAACTCGTTACTATGGCAATCGCCCTTTCTGATTCAGTTACTTCTACTCTTTTAACTACAGTAGAGGGGGCATCTATTTAGATAGACAGGGGCGAGTCTCGGAGTGAGTGATGGCAATCAATGTGTTAATGAACAATGGTAAAATTAGAGAGAAGGAAATTCAAAGTCTCGAATTCTGGACTATTACAATCTCGCATACTAAATATACAAAAAGTAAAAATGTTGGTGCAAAAAAATCGGAATACTCATTTCTTTTTGGATTACACTTATGAGAAACTACAAATACTCACGCGCTTAATTCATTTGGATTCCTTTTGAAAATGTCAGCTTAAACTGTCATTGCCTCAGTAGAATCTTCACAGCAATCGGCCGAAACTTCTTCCCGTATTTTTGGAGAAAGCACTCCGATTCTTCAGCAGACCATTAAACCGGATCATATTCTTAGAAGCCAACAATGACTTTCTGTCCCATCCTTTTTATGAAGTCATGTCAGGTATCGATATAGATGACAAGCCGAGAAACGGACAACCAGCCTATAAATACAAAGCAACATTTCAGCGAAATCGAATTGAAAGCTGTTTTAATACTAAACATTCATTCTGTTAAAAATTCATTCTTGAACCCCTTAACTGGTTTGCCCGTACGCTGTAAGTGCATCGAGTTATCGCAATTTTAAACTTAAAAAGTAAAATAGTCATTCACAGATTCATTACAATTCGATACAAAAATTACGTGGAATTCAGTAACGTTTTAACTCTCCTTTAGGTTCACAATTGAATTAAAACGACAGCGCATTTCCCACAAAATAGAAGGCGTCATCTAATTAGATAATTGTGAAAACATGCCAGTTAAGGGGCTATTACTTAATATTAGGATAAATAAACAATATAGAAAAAATGAACTATAGAGAAATAGCAATGAATCAAAGTGATCTAAATATTGAATCTTCAGATCGGAGGTAATATTTTTTCAGACTGTAGTTTGAAATCCAATACTTTACGGTCGACATTAACCTTCTGACTGCATATCCCGCGATTTCCACGGTTTGGAAGTTCGTCTGTTTTTTGCTGCATCCTGCTATTTTCGCAAGGTAATGGATTTACTTAGTACTTTTAAAACGTTGAATCATATACCAATAAAGCCCTGCATGTAAATAACAATTAGGTTGGTTCAACGGTATTTAAACATGTTTTAAAACGTTGTATCTAAATACCAATTCAAAAAATTATGTATTCAGAGGGATGAGATTACTTTTCCGAATGCAAAGGGTTAAAATTAATTAGACGCATATTAAATGATTACGAGGTTCATTTTATTGCTTCGAAACGTAAAAATGATCGCTTAGGCTTATTTTTCCTAAAAAATCATTCTGTGACCTCTTGCAACTCTATTTTTTTAACAATTGAAGTCAAAAAATGCCAAAATGACGCTCCACGCCTCTAGAATGGCAACCGAGAGTAGCCTCTCGAGAGCAAAGGGTTAATATATATCGCATTTCTAGAATCATAGTGACGAATGTCCGAAATTGATCTGGAGAAATATCACGTTTCAGAGGTCATCTTTTCCGCATGTGACCCTTCAGAAGGCAAAGAGTTGATATTTCCTCTCGCCTCTTTTGCACGAGAAAAAGGATTCATTGAGATGCCATTTTGTGGTCTCAATTCCAAAATAATTTGTGTGGAATTTCACCGCTACAATTATCAACAGGAGATAAAATTTCAGAAAAACAATTTATTCTAAGACAGAGTAAACACTAAACAATTACCAGGTCAAATACGGCAGTGGTAAATAGTCGAAAAATTCCATGAAGTCTTATACTAGTAGCTTTACTTTCATTTTTTAAATGGTCTCGATTGACCATGAACAAAATATTAGTGTCAACTAGGAAATATTTCGTCAGTATTTCCAGGGCAGTACAGAGAGCGTGACGAGATTGGACCCCGTGAAGGGAGCAAGCAAAAAGGGGGAACACAAAAATGCCTATTAAAAATCAAGGTTTAAGAGTTGGATTGGCGATATCTGCTGTGTAACATTAAGAACTCAAAAATAAACCTTCCGCCTCCGATTGAAAATTATGGGATTGTTAGTCGTTGTGCCTATAGATAGCTAGTGCTTCACTTCGCCTTTCAAATTGGTGATGGTAGGGACGAGGATAATTTTTTATAGACAAAGATATAACATTTGCTAAATCTGAACGGAAAAAAATTATAGGAAGGCAGTTTTCCCGGGGATGGAGGAGGGATCACATACGGAATGCAAAATTAACAAAAATGTAGCATGCACGGGGGGAGGGGCGTAGCTTTGGCAGTTTTGCCTGGGACGCACGATCATATTGGTACGGTCCTGTGGTGGATTAGTCAGGTGATATCGTTAATAAAATCTGAAATGTAGAAATAAGACATGACGATTTTAACTAAAAAATGAATAATTTAACTGATTAAGGAGCGAATTTAACTTAAGTTCCCTTCCCGATTTTGTTTCCGACTGCATAAGTGCGAGATTAAACTCATCTGCAGAGGAATTCGCTCGAATTTCACGATAATTCAATCGTCTTTGAATTGAGCCATTGTTCGTCATTTCTGAAAACAAAGTTTCCAATTATTTTTTGAAAAGAAAGGAGTTATTCAAAAATGTTGAGAATGCGTTAGGATGACGTATTAAAATATTTTGAATGACTTGGTAATTATTTCCGAATACTTCGTGGTATATCAGTATTATCAGCTAAAATTTCAAAATAAGGTCTTACTTGAAACAGTCAAACGTGACTCCGGAGATATGAAAAAAGGCTGGCCAATAAATAAATTGCCTCCCGGAACCGCATCGGATATCGCCTTCCTCTTTCTACAGCCACTTCCTTATCCAAGGCAACAGCAGGAAGATTGCTGATGCCATCGATGAATTAACCGACAAAGCTTGAAGAGTGCTTTACAGACGACGTAGGCGCCAACTTCCCACCTCACATTTTTTTTTTCTTCGTGAGATACTCGAGCTGAAAAAAAAAAATTGTATGAAGTGACGTGAAAGTCAAGAGAATAATCTTCTATGCACTTATTTACCGATTTTTAAATGTAATAATTTCACAAAATGCGTGTATAGAGAACTCTGGTACAAGATGAGACTACACTGGGTAGAACAAAATGTTTCGTTCGTCAGTGATGCCCATGATATATAGTACTGGAAACAGCGAAAGGAAGATCGCATTTAGAAAGAGGCTAAACTTCGGCATGTGCAAAATAAACGAAAATTATGAATTTAACTTTCCAGCTGTCGCTCGCACGCAAGAGATACTTATATCATGTATCGTATTGCATACTTGTATCGTTATTTCATAAATTTATGCGCAATTTTTATTTATATAATCTTTGTTTAGTATGAAGATAATAAATACAGATTAGATAAGTTATTTATTATATAAAGTTACATATTAAAAGTTATTACATAAGTAAACATAAATATGTTGTTAACATAAATGTTTTGCTCATTTGGATGCATACTAAGGGCTCCTTTTGAGTGTTTTGAATATTTTAATGTTGGTTACAGATCTGGTGAAAAATCAAATAAAATTCAATTAATTTATGGTTCTCTCCAAGTGTAATATCAATTCAGTGGCGTATTTTTTTTCTAGCGAGTGCATTTTAGGTTACTTTATTTTTTTTTTTGTCCGTTTCTTGCAATGTTCTGTGTTTGTGATGCTTTTGTGTGTGTCATGTCATATTGATATTCTTGTATTGCTTTTATATTTCCCCACCGTCTGCTAAAGGCCTTTCACCCTTTCGGGTAGGCCGAACCGGTGTGGGTTTTAAATAAAAAAACAAATGTGTTATACAGTGTACGATATACACCGCTGGCCAAATGCTAAGGATGATTTCCAAGATTCGAATAATTAAGACTTAATATATGGATACAATGGTTAGCAATCAGTTGCAGAGAATTGTGGGTTATACACTTGTTGGAACTCGCATTTTATAGTAAAGATTTGGTCACGAGGGCATTTAGGGGGGGTCGAGGAAAACGAAAAGGTATTTTGGCCTGAATAGGTATTTGGTCCCGATAGAAATTGAAATTTGTTAAACTTGAATCTTTGAATAATTATCATCGAAATGCAATTTAAATTATGCATTTAATTTACAAGTATACGCGAGTATTCAGTATATTCAACTTTCATAGAATTCAATATTACTATTCGTAGGTTCAAGTTTAAAAATATCAATTTGTGCAAGAACCCTCATCATTTATCTTTTTTCGGAGTATACCGAAATTCAACTCGTTTCAATGTCGATATCTTTCTGAATATTAATTGGTAACGAACGGTATTGAACTGGAATTTTTGTATAAGTTGCCCTATATATCTGGCTCTGAAATTATGAAAGAAATTTTGCTTCGTTTCGCACGTGCGCAATAAAAAAAATTTACCACAAATTCTCATATTTCTTGTAATATTTAAAGTATTTAATTAGAATTTTAATACAATACGTCCTTTACATATTGTCAAGTATTCTGTAAGCGATGTACAATTTGGTTGAAAACTCTGCTGCATGTTATAAGCAAAAACATACGGAAAATCTTCGGTTTTTAAAGAAATCTTTATATTTTCCCTAATATTTTGCTATTTTTACGAAATTGCATGTAAATATTATGTACATTAAAAAATCCATTGATGAAAGTCTAAAATCATTATCAGTTTTCTGTGAACGGTGTGGGCAGGGGGCAAATTAAGCTTGGTAAGAGCGCCAGGCGATGAATTTCTTGGAGGTCCTCTAAAAGCATTACACATGTACTTTTATATTTCGACTAGCCATTCATTAGATTTTAGAAATATATAATTTTGCATGTTATGATAACTATATTTTTATTAAGGATAATTACATTTTATAATTTCTACACTATACAACTTCATAATTAGTATATATAATAAATTACGTATGGGTTAATCATAATCCAAAATGTTTTGAACTGGCAAAAGTATATCACAACTTAAATATTATCGGAATAACTTCAGAATCCATTGAATAACTTTTTTCTCGGCAAAATTGCTTTAGGGATTACTAATGATTAATTACTAATAACATTTTCTAATAACATTAATGAGGTATAAAGCTCTGAAAAGAGTCAATTTAATGCTAAATACCGAAATATTATAAAGTGCAAATGAAAAATATATGATATTTAATATTAAATATTCAAACCATCATATTTTATGCCCGTTTTTATTTTTTAATAAAAGAAAAGCATAGTTTAGCAAGAGTTTTCTTTTCCCTGTTGAACTAAGTTGTCATGAACAGTTTTGTCTCGCCAATTTAAAAAAAATTTCTTTAAGAGTGAATTCATATACGAAAAAAAATGTTCCAAACAATTTTTTCGCGACCTACTTTTAAACTGAAATCGGACTCATTCTTGAAATCTTTTTCATATTATTTCAAAATGCAATAAAAATGTAGAGCCAGATTACTTTTATCAATCATTCATGATAAGTTAAAAATACTTTTCTTCATACACTAAAAATATCACCGAAGTCTTGTAGATTCAGTATGAATAAAAACATGAAATTATAAATAAAAACACTCGAATTATGAAATACAAAGACATAAATTAAACAATATAATTAATAGTTATGCATTAATTAAAGCATAAACGCAATGTTTTAATATTTGATAAAATTCTGCATTAATTCCAAGCAGTAAATTACTGTCTAAGCTTATGAAATCGTCTCTTAAACACCACCCATCTCAATTTTTTGAAATTTCAAAGCGGAATATTCAAATGAATTTTTCGCAACTAATAACAAATGTTTCTGGATTTTTTTAATATTTACTATGAACAGGAGACCACATGTTCCAACCAGAAGTGAAAAAAAAAGAAATATTTGTTATTGGTTATGAAATTCATTTGAATCTCCTCTTCGAAATTTCAAAAAATTGAGATGGGTGGCGTTTCTTCTTAAGCGACGAAATACTCTAGGTTTCTTGAGCGTCATATGAAATGGCAGTTTGAAATTATATAAGATTCATGTACATTGACCTCGAAAGAAGATTATGACAGTTTATACATAAATTAAATATTAAGTTGAAGTATTATTTAGTTCTTGTTCCACGCAAAGTAGTGTCATACTATTTAACAAACTATTACAGAATTTCAAGAGATTAGATTTCTTTAACAGTTTGACTTTTTTAACCCAGACAAAATTTTATATTAGTTTAAAAATTGAAAACTAGGAATTTATAAATTAAGAAAACGAACTTATGAGCATACTTTTAAAATAATATTTCAAATTAATAATGTCTACAAAATTCAATTACTGCAGATTATTGGTTTCGTGCTACATTTATTTGAAAATTGTGTTTAAAATACACAATACTTTAGATTTGCTGTAATAACAAAAATTACACTTTTGGGACGCGATACCACATTTTTGTTTAAATAAATATATAGAAACAATTCAGTAATTGAGAGTCACAATCTTTGCAAAGTTAACAAATGTGAACAGAACCCTGACTAAAACCTTTTTCTGTCGAGTTTCAATTTAAAGAAACTCATTTATTACATTCATGATATCTTATTTACAAATTAAATAAAGACAGTAAATTGGAATGCTGCATTTTATTTACAGTTTAATAGTTTTTTTAAAATAAAGCATTGAATGCAGGGTTGGTATCTACAACTTGGAACACACCGATTTCATCGCCAATATGGTTACCTGAGGAATCGAGCGGATTAGTTCAGTAGCAACCCATCGGCTAGGTTGATTACGTCATGGCAAGCGTTTTGCGTGATTTGAGTTGTTTACATACTACGCGGATTTTTAAATAACTTAAAATATTTATTAAATATATTTTAATTAGTATGATTTCAATTAGTAAATAAATGATAAATAGAACTTGGGTTTATTTACTGATCATATATTTTTCCGATCATAATTGAGATTTTTTCTTTGCCTTGTAATAAAAATCGTTTGCATGGAATTTTTGAAGTTGTACTTGTTTTGAACGCTACTAAGGGCAAATGTTCTGCTGCTCTATTAGAGTAATTAAAAGAAGCTGATTCCGTACATTCACTAAGCTAGCGAAGCTACTAAGATCCCACTTTGCTGAAAGCGAAGCCGCAGATGTTTTTTTAAGTTAAAAAAATTTGCCCGGTGCCCACATCCGATACCGCTATTTTTCCTGCTTCATTAGAATAATTAAAAGCAAGATTCCTTACATTCAATGAGCTAGTAGTTCTGTTGAAATTCTACATTTAAAACGGGAGATAGTGCAACGAAAAACCACAAAAGCAATGGGTTCGAAAAAAAGATTAAACGATTAACTTTTAACTGTGACCGATGCACGTTTGTTTACCATCTTGCTTTGGCGCGATGGCGCCTTTTTACGAAGAGTGTGTTCCAACTTGTAGATTTCAACCGAATGCAGCGCTAGTATTAGAAATTATTTCGAAGATTTATGAAACTTACTCGACTTTGTTTCCTTTTTGAATAACAGCTCATGGAAATACGCATGCTGTTCGATGAAATATTTACTATTAAATATTATTCGACATAGCAATGATATTTTAAATAAAACTTGCCTTATTGTTTATAAAAACTCTGAAATGAGAGAGTTTGCTAGACCAAGTTTTGATTGTTCCAACAAATGAGAATTCATTTACTCACAATTATGTAAAACGCAGCAGTCCCCGATAGTAACCAAAAATTTATGGAGGTTTCTATTTTGCCTTACTGCTGTTCGAACTCTGCAGAGTTTTGAATGACGTCGCTTCTTAAACGTGTTTAGTAAGCATTGAACTTTCTCACGGTAAAACAAACCAGAAATCATTAGCACATTTCATCCTTTAACAAGATTTCCCACGTTCAGGGTGTACCATTATGTCTAGAGAAAGATAACAGACGGTAGGAGATCACGGTGATGAGAGTTCTCAAATGACTTTAAAAGGTGTTTAACGAAAGTACGAGAGGAAATGAATAGAAATGGGAATGTTTGGAACCCCACTTCCACCACTACAATTGTTCAAAATAACCAACTGAATGCAAGAGGCACTTTTGGAAATGGAAAAGTTTTACTTGCTGAACCGATATATTAGCACTACAGACGACTGAATTCTTTGATAATCATTCAAAATAAAAACTCGCCATTCGGTCTAATAAATAAAGTGGAAGCTTCGAGAGAAGATTTTTTAATATCGAATGGATTTTTCCTTATGCCAACAAGTTCTGATGGGCTGGCGATTATGCATTTGAAATTTATTAAACATTAATCTAAATTAGGCTTTTAAATCTGGTTAACTGGAAATTAATTTTGAGAGTTTCTAAATTTAGTTTATCGTGATATTAAATAAGTACTAAATAAAATCTTCATTTCAGGCCCCTTTCATCTCGGGGCCCCAGGCGCGCGCCTGGTGTACCTAGCCTTTAATCTGCCAAGCCTTTAATCCGGGGGTGCGCCAAAATACCTTTTAGTCTTCCCCACTTTCCCGGTCGACCCCCTAAATGCCCTCGTGACCAAATCTTTGCTGTAAAATGCGAGTTCCGACAAGTGTATAACTCACGATTCTCTGCATCTGATTGCGAACCATTGTATCCATATTAAGTCGCAACTATTCACATCTTAAAAATTGTCCTTAGAATTTGGTCAGCAGTGTAAGTATCTCCTGAATACATACTTCCGCTGTAATGCTAATTTCGTACATCAACGTCCCGTTTTCAAGCAACACGAAGATTATTTTGGAATGGACCTTATAATTTTGAGTCGTGATCATATGACGTGGACACGCGAGCCGCCACGTCCTTCTCCAAACTTCAGCGCGACACCTGCAGGAGGTCTTTTGACCCTAGACGTCAGATTTAATTGCATCAGGTCCTCATAGACGGAGAATCTTTGAATCGAGTTTCCAACCTAGAAACCTCCGGTCCTGAAGACGAGACCTCATCACCAGGCCACTACGGCTAACAAAATTATGAGTCATCACACTAGGAAACTGATGCTACCATGCTGTAATTTTCGTTCTCTTAGATGAATTTTTACCTTTCTTTTTCGGATGCGCTTTTTAAGAAAAGAAAAATCCTTTACTACTAGTTCTTTGCGTAAAGTAAGACGTGGCTTCCTATTAAATGATATAAGCATCTATCGTATTATTAACGGGATTTAAAATATAAATTCTGTTGGGAAATTCAACATGCGGACCTTTCCGATATTCGTTTTTCCAGTGATACAGTGTCTTTACTGAAAGAACTTTTATGAATTCTTAATTATAATGCGTTATTCTGTTTTCACCCTTAACCCTGGTAATGGTAACGTTACTTCGCAGTTTTCGCAGTTTCAATGGGAAAAGGAGTCAGTTTGACTCAACGATACCATTCCAGGGTTAATAGCCGTGGCACGTACATTTCACAAAATTCACATCAATGACTTAAAAAATAATCAGAAATTTTGCAAATTCTGTTGTGCGACGATTTTGAACTATTCATAAAAAATATTTTATGTTGCGATACATTAAGTCCCTCCATAAGTGTACTTTCTACATTCTAACTACATCCTTCCCCTCATGGAAAATAGAAAGAATTCTTCTAACCATAGAAAATCTATTTAGAAAATCAGGCGAATTTCTCGTAAATTAGAATTGCAATCCATACTTTTTCAAGAAATCAATGCACCGTCCTAGGAAGAAATGAAAATCACTTTACAGCGCAAAGAAGCGATATAAAATCTGAAGATAACTATACATAATAGTAATTCGAAGAATTTTAAAAATTTGATGGTTTTTTGGAAGTCTATTGAGAAATATAAGAAGCGTTGACCAAACCACAATTCAGTTAACTGAGCTTAAATAGTCAACACGTTTTCTTCAAAGTCAGAACGGACCCAAAAGAAATTGGTTGCGCTATTCTAGTGAGTAACTTTTGTCAAACGGACTGAAAAATCGATTTTTCAAAAATCTAACTCCATAAACAGTATTAAAAGCAACTATGCTTTTCGAAAATGTAATTTTACTTGTTAATCCTTAAGCTAAGAATTTATTTAACCTTCTAATTAGATGGTGCATCTTATTAAGAACACTTATTTTAACCCATAAGAATATAAAAGACATCCTAGACGTGTTCCAATCCATATTTTTCCATTCAAAATAACTTCTATTTTGGCTCGAGTTTGGATTTAAATATTACAAATTCTACGATTCTATGCAAGAGCCTGACACTTTATTATATGCGAAAAGGTTAAAGCAAGTTCATAAAATATCAGATACTTTGGGGTTTAAAAAAGCTTCCAGTTCAGAATGCTTCAAGAAGTGAATGCGACTTTGAAAAGATAAAATTTTGATTGAGGTAGAATTTTAAACAAGATGTTAACAGCATTTATTAGGTGAAAAATACTTCACTAATCAAAATTGGACGCAGTTCTATAGATGGGAACCAACCAGCATTTTATGGATTTTGGGTTCTTTATTGTAAACCATCCAAGTACGAGTAGTTTGGTACGCAAAAATGACGCCAATATGTCGTAGAGAAGAGAAATTATTTTGCAATAATCAATTTTAGAAAATGCACCATTTGAATTTCTCAATTGGTGGTTTGCAAAAATATTTGAACATTTTGCATTGCATAGCTGACACCAATTTATTCCAGATAATAAACAAAATCCAACAAATAAAAATGAAGGGAAATAATTTACCTCCTTGTTATCCGAAGTATGAATATGAGCCTCCAGAATGAACATAATCAGTCGTAACATAATTTAAAATTGTCCAATATGTTATATAGGAAGCCCTTATACAATCACTTGATTAGGCTCGTGTTTTATAATTCAAGAGCCCAATATTTCACCATCTGGGCCACATGCACTCACTTGGGAAGATTGAGAAGTACTTCGAGAAAACTCGACGAGACAGAATCTTGACCAAGGCAATATGAAAACGTGACTCAAATTCCCTTCAAAACTGTGATGGTTTCAACAGTCGCTGAATGACGTCGTTTAATCAAGGAGTTTTGAGCCCTAACTAACCTATTCTTCTCTTCTTCCAAGGAAGTCACGACATGGTCAAATATGGCTCTTGCGTCATGAAACCTAACCAAACAACCAATCAAAGAAGACTCTCACCTAGTGGGAATTAAAGACAACTAAAACAAGATAGATATTTGGATTCGAATCCAAAAGAGGCATACGGGTCTATTCTGGTACCCCTGGTTGGGTTGGAAGATGTCACTTTTTCCGCACTTTAACAACGGGAAAAGTGACGTCTCCCAACCCAACCGGGGGTACCAGAATAGACCCCGTATAGTTAAAGATCATGGATGATATGTTTCATCAATGCAGAAAAGGGTATAAAAAAATAAAGTTTTAGCAAGAATTCAGTGTTATTGAATAGTTCAAACCTTATGAAGAACTAAGAAGTTGGAAGGAAAGGATTATATTGATTCAGCATATCCAAGGAGACCTTAAATGCGATTGTCAATCATTTTTGCTCCTTCATACATAAAAAGAAGTGGCCCAGCAGCATTGAAGGAATGTTATACAAGGGATACGCACATACCACATGGAGCATGGAATTGAGAGTATAATACTACATGAAGACCTTAAATGTGACTGCCAAGTTTTTATTTCAAACGTATTGGTCCATAGCCATAAAAGGAACGTAAAAATAAGATCTAGAATTTGGTTCGAAACCCAGGCTAACAATCGGTATTTGTTCAGAACACAGTAATAAAAAATCCCAGTGGCTGATTGATAGAGTAAGATTTAGTGTGCCAGCATTAGAAAACTTACTTTCACCGTACAAAAAAGTATTGGTCACAAAAACCAAATCTCGGTAGTATACATTTTAAAACCTCAAGTAAACGAATGACGCACGGAAGTTCCAAAAATGAGCTTTAGGATAGGACAGGCGGACTTTTCTTAATGTAATATAATTCTATCGTCGGTGCATGCTGATTCGATCATAATCCAGATGCAGATTAACCCTCTAACTGCAGAATTTTCTATATCGCTATTTAGATGCAGAGTTTCGAGAAAGGTCCTAATATTTTTGAACCAACGCTAATTGTTATTTATATGCTGTTCTATAATTGTATAATACAATTCATTAATTTAATAGTAAAAGGTAAGCACAACATCTAGCAGAAGTTGCGGCATGAAATGTGAAATAGACTTACTTTCAACCCATGAAAATAGCGGATAGAATTTAATGTCATATTTCATTCTTCTTTCTCACAACGTTTTTAAATTATCTTGTTACATAAAAACAGGCAAGCATACAGATATAATTTCTAAAATATTTTTGGGACTATTCGAAAAAGGAAACACAACTAGAACCGAGAAATTACATTTTAAGGTAACAAATGAAAAATAAATAAAGAACACTGTATCAGTTGCGCGCAAATGCAGCTTCATCCAAAATATCAATGGCAAAAATACAACAAAAAAGAACAAAGGATCTAAACTTAAGCACAAATGCAACTTAAGCAAATTAAAAGTAGAATCCGGCCTGGGGACTTCATCAAGGTTCACCCCCCGGCAAGGATTCAAAAATGGGATATTTTTCTGTAAGAGGTCTGACAAATGTTCAAGATTTGATCCCCCCCCTTGACCCGAAAACCCCAGAATGCAAGAGGAGAAAGAACCACTTCTAAGATACAAAAATATGCCATTGACACAACAAACATGAACCACTTCAATACAATTTTATAGAAAAATAGCAGAGGAAAGAAATAAGCTTACTCCGCTCCTTGAAATAGGAAGAAGTCTGATCCAACATCAAGCCAAGTCGTAATTATTGAACTATAGTATCAAACGGCAAAACTCAACGAAATCCGAAGCGGCTTTTTCAAGATTATAATCTTTTGTCTAAATATACGTCGTATATGAAAATTTAACAAAATACTGAAAATGTGCAAGTGTTCGCATTCTTTAGAATTAGTAAACGAAATCTGCTTTTCAAAATACATTTATTGCCATTTTCATGTTTCAAGAGTTGGCGCAGCATGGATAAATAAGGATCTTGCGACAGAAATCACAATACAACCATTTTCAAGAGCAATATTATTTCAGATTTCATAGTGGATTTCTATGTTTCCTTGGTTCTCTCTACTCAAAGATTTATAGGTAGGTTAAATTTGTACACTAAATGTTTCAATCTCAAACTATTCTGTGATGATTATGGCTATTAATTACCTGTTTGAGTACAATTTTGCATTAGCAAAATTTTTTATTCCGTCTATTGCAGTAAAAATTTGAGAACTTCATGAAACGGGTATATAAAAAATTAACAAAAAAGCAGTTTTTTAAAATTTCAAACAATATTTCTTATGCATAGAAGCTGTTATTCTCGCAATGAAGTTTCCTGGAATATTATACGCGATATATTGTTTTCATCGGGATTTGATTGGATTAATTGTTAAGCATTGTTTGAAAAAACTGTAGATATCATAACTAATCAACTAAAATGAGATTTTTATATTAATAGAGTTCCAAACCAAATTATTTTTTTAAATATTGGTAAATATTAAGATGCAATACTATGCGATGTGTAGGGAAAATGGTATAAAAAATTTACTGAAAACATTTTTAAAAACACACATTCATTATTGTACTAAAAAAGTAGAAGTTCATTATTTTAAATGTTTTCTACTTTTCAGCATTTACTTTATAATTTACTATTTTAAATATGGACTCTTCAAACCATTATTTTACAAATACGCTACCAGTTGGCGCCACGAGTTTGGAATCTAAATTTAATTAAATTAATCGATTAATTGACAACTGAGCTCTGAATATATTAAAATTGCGAATTATCATCAAGAATACACAAGTGTGTAAAATTTCAAAACTCTAGGTCTAAAACATCAGAAAATGAAAAATTGATTGCAAAATTTCATCTTTGCAAACAGAAAACTAGTCAAAGTTAAATAAAAGTGTACAGTAATAAATCTCTTAAATCTCAAGAACTGTCTGTATACCTTTATTTAAGAAACTCGACATAATGTGACACAGAGAAAACGCCGGTTAAATGAGTAAGAATGAAATGTTTCTAGCTGTCTTGAAAGATCTTAACATCAAAGTTAGATACAAATGACAGATTTGCTGTTTTACGTGAAAGAAAGTGATTGATAAACCAGCTTTTATTTCCTTTCTTTTCATTCAGAGAGTGTCGGAAAATTCAGAATTGTCCAACTTGTCATCTGCTGGCGACAAGACAAACGTTGCAAAACATCTGCTTTTTTTTACTCATCTTCCATATATAGGCATCATCACTCGCTCCAAATGCAACATAGTAAGGACATAAAAGTTCAACAACTCTCAGGTAAGGCCAAAAAGTAGGTGATACTTTCGAATTTCCAGGATAATCAACCTGAAATTTATTGAAAAATGCAAAAATACCTAATATTCATTTCAGAAGTGTAGTTTTATAACTATGTATGTTTTCAATGAAACAGAAATTTTGATTTAGGTGATTAATATTTTTCTAATAAAATTTTTAATTATGTCACTAACTATGTTCTCTGTAAATGTAATATTAGAAAATAATAAGAAAATCTAACATACGATATAAGTAATATAGATAATATAGCTAATAAAAACATTTCTTTAATATTAAACAACACATTTGAGAAATACAGTCAATTTTGTACAGTTTCAAGGACAAACTCTTTATAAAATATTTAGAGAACAATGTTTCCCGCTTGAGTGAGAATACAATTGTTGCAATAGTTTTAAATTGATTTTCACGGTTAATGGAAAAACTTAAAACAAATCTAGGGGAACAGTTATATTTGGTTAGAAAGTTACTTAAGAGCTGACAACTAATACGTTTTCGTAAATCAGCAATATCTTAAACAAGTAATATAAAAAAAAAATTTAAAGCCAATTCCTACTTAGGTCAGCCATCTACACGCTTCTTCACTGACGGTATTTATTCCTAAATTTATATCCTGCTAAATATCTTATATAAGAGAAATTTTTTCTCCCATATAAAATTAAAATTAATTAATTAAATTTAATTAATTAAATTTAATTAATGAATTAATATTTGAAAAAGCTGTATTAACATAAGTGTCATCCACTACAAGTTTTAAAAAATGTATTTGAACTTGAATGGATGAATAAAAAATATTTTATTAACGATTGAAAATTTGAACAAGATATATAAATAAATATATAGAGGGAGAGTGTGAACTAATAGTAGGAATTGAAAAAATATTTTTTTAAGTTTGAATTGTTTTGATGTATTTGTTTTCGTGCAAAAGTTTATAATACAATGCAGCAGTTTTCTGATATCAGATTTTTCAAAAAATACATATCTAAATTGAGCAGATATTTACATTGCATTTGATATAGGCGCAAATTATAAAAGAAAATTATAATGGTTTCTTCTTAAATTCTTCAGTTCTTAAGATTTTTTTCTTTTTCTTGTGTTAACACTTTAGCATTTAAATATGTAGTTTTAAAGACTTTATATGGACGGATTCTCTTAGTAATTTATTGTATACTAGCAGCATTTGGTCACCAGAATGTTCACTATTTCTGCGAGTTTTGCTTAATTTGGTTTCTTAATTTAACGTCCAGCTAGTTATTTATAGTGAACAACTTTTATCAAAACGAGCATACCTGTGAGATGAGTTTTGAAACAACTTTCTCTCTCCCTGGTTTATTTCGTGGAATCTGGCATGAAAACGAAATTTTTCAAATTGAACATTCCAACCGAATCATTTCGGTTTGAGTTATATTTTTAATATCATTATGTCTGGTAAATGTTTTTTAGAATAATAAGGTTAAAAGATGGTATAACCTTCTATTTCTATCAGAAAATTACAACGTTCTGATGTTTTCTTAATAGTTAAAAATAATTCGGCGACATATGCTATAAAAATTCTTTTATCTTCCTTTCCGGCCTCAACCAGGTCCAGACATTGAAAACAGCGACTGGACTAGTACCTAGCCCTTGAATTTATGATGTACTATTGATCATTTTTAAGATTTCCGGCATTTCATAGGATGAAATTTAAGTTTATTATTAAGTTTAAAAGTATTAATCCAAAAGAGATTTATTTACGAGTAATCTAATTTTAAAGAGATAATAAACTGAGTAATAAGCACGGCGAAAACTTATTTGTTCCAACAATTTAATATCACCAAAAATACAAAAAAAAATGCTTGTTGAAAATGTTGTTCAATCGAATCTTGCAATTCTAAATTTTATTTTCGATGAAACCTAAGGTTTACTCTTTATTACAAAGAAAATATGGTACGAAGAAACACTATTTTCCAAAATTGAAAATCTAACAAAAAAAATCCCATTTAAAAATTAAGGAGAAATTTTAAAGTTTTTCATCTTTTTCATGATGTTCAATACTAAATAAATATTTGAATTACAATTATTGTCAGGTTTTACAGAAATATAAATCTTTTCTTCGAAAAAAGAGCAATATAGTTGTCTGTTCCTGTGTCTCACAACATAATGATATTGAAATAAACGCTAAAAAACATATCATCCATGCAATAAAATGAAAAAAAATGGCCATATAATTTAGTCAAAGAAAAAATAATCGTCATACTTCAAAGAATTCAAAATGAAAAAAAATCTAAAACTTCAAAAAAAAATCAATGTTTCAACACTCAAAGTAAATATATATATATTTATATATTAAATGAATTTAAGAAGAAAACTTGCTTAAGCTAATTAATAAGCAATTTTGTCTATTCATTAAATATTTAACTACCCCAAACTACCCCAAAGTTTTGATTAACATTTTAACTCTATTACAAACACAAATGAATACACTTTTTATTTTTATATTTGTTATATTTATATATTTATTTTTATTATATATTTCTGAACACAACAACATATTCAACAAGACGATTTTTAAAATTAAAATCTAGATGTACGACGTTCTCACATCTCGATAACTGAGAAAATTTTATTGGCCGGAGTGTAGCCCCAATATTTGAGTTTATTTTATGGTGGACCAGTGGAAAACAGAATAAGTTTGAACCATCTTGCTGGCCAATGAAGATTAACAGCTTTTATTACAATGGCTAGCATCTGTTTTTGCTCCAGTTGCAGCTTGCGAACTTATAATGACAGATATATTACCTACCAGAAAGAATTTAAGTGTTGGTGGCTTCTAAGCAAAAGATTAGGAATATTTATGCTAATAATTGCAAACAATGATCATTTTTCATTTCTTTCAAGCAGGGAAATGAAATATGAATACAGTATTGAAACAAAGTAAGTTATAGTAAGTAATAGCAAAGTAAATTAAATAATCTTTTAGCACTATAACTTTATTAACAATGATTTCACATAAATTTCAGGAAAATGCATCCAGAATTTAGTTACACAAAAATGCATTTTTGAATTTTAAGCACTCTATTTAAAAGCTAATAATAACCGATCAATAATAAAATTTCAGAATTTGAAGGGATAAAAATTATTTGAACAGTAAATAAATCTTTAAAATACTATCAAGCGTTAATTCTTGATGGAAAGGGCTACAGTTGTCATTTATAAATTGTAATACTGACAAGGACACAAAAAAGGCAGGCATTTAATTTGAACGAAAGCTAAATTTTGATCACTTTTTTCATAAACTTTTTTAAATTCAATTTTAAGTGTAAGGACTATTTATTTAAACATTTTTTAAAAACAATACCACTTTAGCAATTATATGAGGGCGATATGGAAACAGGTGTTTCTAATCCATACAAAACTTAATATAATGGCTATTTTTTAATCCACCACAACGAGTATGGGAAACTTGTTTTCCTCAGTTTCTTGACATAAATTAAATTCCTTGTCCAATTAATCACCTCGCATTATGTTTGTAATCAATTATTCCGAATTCCATCAATAAAAGTCAATTCGATTGCGTAGCAGTTTTAGTTTCCGTGCTGTTGTTAATAATCAATCATTGCTGAAGAGATTCAATGAAAGGCTTTTGGGAAGCCCTTTTCGACGTAGTAGTAGTATATAAATGCAGCGAAGTGGCTTTGAGAATTATGGTTTAGGAAAGATTTGGCACGATAATGTGAACTCCCTCCTCATTATCGCTATAAAACTGAATTTAGAGCGATACATCAGAATAATGATTCATTCTGTAATGATACTGTTTATGTGAGGGCTGCGATGGCCTGGTGGTGAGGTTCGGCCTCGAAACCGGTGGGTCCTAGGTTCGAAACCCGATTTCACTGAAGATCCGTCGTATGTTGGGTCTGTTGCGCGTCAAATCATACGTAGGGAGCCAAACGCCCTCCCGCCTGTGCGGCGCGGTGCGGTGCGGACGCTTGGATTGAGGAGTGCCAGTTCAGGTGTCGTCCTCGTCATCTGGCCGCTGTTTAAAATTACGAGGCCCGTCTTAAAATAGCCAACGTGTTGCTTCAAAACGGGACGTTAATATAACTAACTAATTACTGTTCATGAACGGAATAGTATGAAGGCTGCTTTAGAGTGATAGTGAACGCTACGCTCCGTATCACAGCTGGAATCAAATGCGCCCTATAGATATTAATTAAACTAACGTCATAATTATTATTTAATGCTAGCCGCCTTCGGCAGTCAGTTTGTTCGCCGGGAATATAATTTCAATTGAATCTCTTATGTATAAATTGATATTCATAGTAAGCTTAAGAAAGTAATTTCAGATTTTGATAGATATTTAATACATATTCTTTCAATAGCCTTGCACCTATTCTGTTTGTTGTCTGCATGAACGTCCCTAATGCAATCGAGTAACTGTTTGTGTCATGTAGCATACAATTGCTCATTGTCGACATCAACTTGACTCTCTTATTCCTCTTGCAAAATAGGAATTTGATTTTAAATTTAAAATGTCGCGGCACATTTTAGCCCAGCAGTATATTGGCCATATGAAATTATTATGATTAAAACATATCATTAAACATTAAGATATTACCTTAGCCTTCAATATTGGAAAAGAAACATTCAAATAAATATTTATTGAGACAATGTAAACGGTTTGAATTGCGTTGTAACAATGAAAAGTATAGTTGTAAATTATGCCAAAAAAGTTTTTAAAGGTTATTAAAATTATAAAAAAAATTTACGGCAACTTAATTGATATTATTTAAAAGATAACTTGAAAAGATAATTAAAAAAAGGGCTCCTCATTCCCACCTTCCAAAGTAAGTCTGTGCCAAATTTCGTGGCTCTAAGTCCAGCGATCTGCTCTGTAGAGCGCCAACAAACAGACACACAAACACACATTCTCCTTTATTATTAGTCTAGAAAACTGAACTACAATTATAATCAGTATTTTTTCAAACTTTTGAATTATTTGATACAGATTTTTTGACAATTACGAAAATCACAAAATCTACTTAAAAATATAAGTCTCATAAGTCTCAAGGACCCTATGAAAAAATTGGCTAAACGTTTTATCCATCAAACGGACAATCTGCTTAGTGTCTCCGATTCTCAAAATCCTTCATAACTTTCTCATTTTGTTTCATCTGTGGAATTTTATTTCGGACAACTAGGGCCTTCTGAGTTTTTTTCGAAACCAACTCTTTATTGTGAAATCCAGATAAGTAATGCGTACTTCTATAAATAAATACAGGATGGCTATATTTAAAGTTCCGTACTTGGCGCTATTTACAGCCGTGAACAATTGCTAAAATAGTGAGAAACTTAATATAAGATTTAATTAAAGAATGGGTAAAACTTTTAGCAAAGAAAAAAATAGTTTCAAATGTGGAAACTAGAGAGCGTCTTACCGTAAAAGAGCATAATACACGTGCAAATAATTTCTCTACGAGATGCACTTGCTATTATAAAAGTTTGCAAACATTCGCGGAGAACTTTCTTCTGTCACTGATGCTGGCCTGAAAGCTTGAAGTCCTGTCCTCCTCTACTATAACAGCAACCATCCCCACTACCTCTTCAGAAAAAGACTTTCTTCCTCTACCAAAATGAACAGATAACTATCCTATTCCCAGAAATTTCATTATTTTTAGCAATGATTCGACCTATTTGATACCCCCCAAAAGTCCAAAATTTCCATATCGGGTAGTGTGGAATCAGCGTGTTAATAACTAATTTATTAACAAAGCGCGCTCTAATAAACTCAATGCCATTGTGAGCGGCATGCATTGAAAAGAAGTTATGCGTGAATGTTTGTTTTATTACAGCTTCTACAGGACTTCTACACAGCTTCGAATGTGTGTTACGGGTATCCACACTAATATGTCCTCCTGCGGCCACATTTGGAAATAATTTGTTTTATTCGCTGAATATTTGTCCCATCCTTTAATTAAGTCATTCACAATCTTTCACACTTTATGATGAGTGTTCATGGCTGAAGGCATCTCTGAATAGTAGAACTTTAACTATGGACAATCCTCACAGCTATTTACAAATTCTAAAGAATTATTAATATATCTGCAAATGGAATTTTACGTTTCCTATTCTCACCACAAACCGCAGACTCTCAATTGTCCTTGTACCCATAAACAAATGCATGTATACATTTTTTAAGAATATCGGATGGTATAAGACATTAAAATATGTTGTAATACATTTGCAATTTATGATATGAAGATTGCAAACTTAATTGCTCTTCGTTTAACTATCTTTTGACGATTATAGTCTCTTGCTTAGACAACTAGCAATCTTTCTTACCGTCTTATTTGTTTTTAATAAATACGAAGAATAATAATTTAAAGTCTAATTTTAGCAATTTTGAAATCGATACAATCATTTCTCTTGAAACTGATTGCCGTAACGGCTTGTAACTCATTGTTTTCCAAACAGCGCTGCAATTTCCCTAATTTGCACCTGAAGCTACTCAGGAAACAATTGAAGAAATTCCTTTTTCACATACGTACACATTTCTATATCAATCACCGTGCATCGCTTTCTCTTCAACTCTATAATGCCTTTATCATTGGTTGTTCAATTGCTTATTACCCTTTTAAAATTTACTCATTACTAATATAAAAGCCCAGATCTGTCTCTCGGTAACGCTCTGACGTCACCAAAAATGAATCTCGCGCCATAACACTGCGAGACGTTAAACAGCATTATTTAATTGTTAGAGAACCTAAATTTGAGTAGTTTTAAATTTAAAAGAGTAAATGTCGTTCTAATTTCAAATTTAATGGCTCTAAAATAGTGAAATAAAATTTTCTATCATTTGATATAAAATTTATCTCGCTCTAATCAATAGTTCTCGAGAAATTTTAAATTATATTAATCATATATTTCAAATTAATTTCCTTATATAACTATAATACCTTATAAGGTAAGGTTATATAAGGTATTATATTAATATCGGATATAAGGTATATTAAATCTATACGGTATCTAAAGTAAACGGTTTTTTGAATAAAGAAACATGTAAATAATATGTAAATAAAAAAAATTCCTGTCATAAAACATATATTTATTTTAATTGTTTTCAATCAATGTTAAACATTTCTCTCGCATATAAATCTATTTAAACACTTCAAATTTGACGGGAAATCTATCGAATGAAGAGGCAATTTGCACCCGTCATACCATGACGGATGATTTTCTAGTTTTCTTATAAAACGCAGAAAAAACTACAGAAAATTTCTCAGGGGATCTTGTTCTCATTTCTAACGTTAAAAGCAATAAAATCTATTTCCTCGTTAACTTTTTTGTTTAGTTATTGACAGTAAATTAAGTAACTAAAAAAGATGTACTGAAATAATTTTTCCAATATATTATATTATCCATCTTTCGAAACAATTAATTCGGTTAAATTTTTTATTTACGTGTACTACCTACACATAAATATTTAGTTATACTAACCGTTTTGTTTTTTTCTCTAGCCTTAACAGTAAAACGATGAAGTGCTTGGTATTTCTGGTGATTTTGGGCTTGGTTGTGTCAACGCATGCCATGAAAGTGGAAGAGTATTTTAAGCATATCTTCCTAGTGGGTTGTTCGAATGTTGATTCCTCTGGAGATGCCGCCTTGATGAAAATATGCGGAACATGTTTGCGCTACTCTATCAATATTACAAAAATTGATCAAGAGTTATGCGGAAGTAAGTATAATTTCGGATTCAACATGGATTTTCTTTTATTATTTGCAGATGCAGAATATTACAGATTTACTTTAAAAACGGCAGAAATATCAAAATCATTAATTCATTTATGATAGATAAAAACCGAGTCCGATTTGCTTCCACTTCATGTACACCTAAAGCCGATTACAAAAAAATTATAATGATTTTAGATACGGGTGTATGAAGTGGTATTTTATCACAGACAAAGAAACATAACTTCAAGAAATTGCTATGTCTGACATACGATGAAAATATTAAATCACTGGGAGAGGAAAACAGGCAGAAATTCGTGCCTATAATTTCTTTCGGATATGTAAAGGTAGGTTCTATTGAACGAAAAGAGTTTTCTCCCTTCCCCCTCCCCGATTTTCTCGTATACTTACACAATCTGGCACGTTTTGTGTTTAGTTTCGTCTTTTAATGAAGAAAATCGAATATGCATTTTTGACATCTTTCCTCTTCCCGTGATCCGTGAACAAATTTTGATACATCTACAGCTGTGGTGTCAAAACTGCATTCCAAGATACTGCGCTTCAGAGTTATCGCTTTCGCATGCACTTGAATGGATAGAGGATAGACAGTCGATCCTTTGAAGAATTTGATCAAAATTTGACAGAAATCTACAACTCTGGTGTTAAAGCCATTTACTAAAATTCACTCGTCTTTTAATTTATAGCATCCACATGTGTACGAAACGGTTTTGGTTCACAGTTTGAAGTTTATTTCCATTTGTAAATAAAACCACAATTTCCACATGACAGCTTCTATTTATCTAGCTAGTTGAGTTTTTAAGTTATCTTATTCACATATAGATCGACTGTCAGACGAACTGACATGTTTCCAAAAATGTTTTATTCGAACTCAGGAAGATCTAAAACGTCTAAATGAAACATTCAACCCTTTCACTGCACTCAAATTGATAACTCCCCTTGTAAATTTTAATATTATACTCGGATTGTAATCCTCAATGTGTTTTTATTTTATTCTTCTTTGTTCATGTATAATTATGTTCCCTTTCAAGTGTATTTATATCCTAATGTTGTAATTTTTTTTTTTGCTTTTCAATAAAGTTTCACACATACTCATCCAACCGACAGGGTGCCGTTTAGGCGCCGAGTTCGGGGGTATGCTGTGGTGTTATGAAGATTCATCAAAATCTTCAGATCGAATTTTTTTGACAATTGCAATAATTTTTCTATGCATTCTTCGTATATGAGAAAATACAAATCGCACATTCCGTGATGAAAGAAAATAATTAACAACCAGAACCTAAAAGTAAAATGAATTCTTTCACTACGGGTGTGGGAACTAAAATTTCTATTGAATGTAAATTTTTAATTACTGTTATTAATGTTAACAGTTCAAGTATATCTAATATCTCTCCATTTCCATAAATTGGGGGAACGTATATCTCACTAATTTTTGTACTGATACGAGATTTAATGCTCAATTTGAGGTAATTTAAAAGTTTAGCAATACGGACAGACTAAGAAATTGCTTTAGCATTGATTACTTAATTAGCGAAAATAATGAATAATTAATAATAAAATCCAAATTTATAAGATCAGAAAATTAAAAAGGAAATTTCGATATCTAATTTTATAGGACCATCGTATTTTTGAGAGTAAAACTTCTAAGAAACAATTCAAAACAAGTTCTGAATTAGAATAATAAATAAGAAAAGTTGAGCATTCTATGACTGGAGTGGGAATATTCCAGAATAACTATTGTCCGCGCAATTCTGTCCATCATTTTTGTTTATTTCTTGTCTTTGGCCATATATAAGCCATATTTGGTGATGAACTGTTTTCTCGGAATAATTATGCATCATTTTCTTTCACAATAAAATATTTTAATTTATGCGGAAAGTGGAAATAACACAAGACTTTAATGCAACTGAAAACAAACAACTAACAGATAACTAATTTGAAAAATTTCTAGTAGCTATTAATCTTTTACTCTCGGGGAAAGTAAAAATTGATTCTCAATTATACCATACATTTCGAAGAGCTATGATTTTATGGCGATGCATATAAAGCGCAATTGTCTTAATTGTAAAAGTTTTTACACTTATCCATAAATTTTGCATATAAATAGGGATAACAGTTAGAAAAAATAATGTAACACTCCATACTCTATGGGTGAGTGGGTTGGCGTGGGTTGATAAATAAACCATGCGATAGCAACTATTTTATACAAAAAAAATGTACAGAAATCATCCGTAATGGGAGAATTAATCCAATACATAGCTTAATCAGTGTAATTATTATTGATTTTTAGGATATAGACCATCTGTATTAGACAACAAGTCTCTAACCTACTTATAAAAATAACAATAACATGGTTTGACATAGAGATAAAAAGGAAAAGGACTTACAATGACTAAGTTTAGTTCTATTAACATCCAGAATCGTAATGATTCTAGATACGGGGACATGAAGTGGTATATATATTAACGTCCTGTTTTGAAGCAACACGAGGGCTATTTTATGACGGACCTCGTCATAAAATAGCCCTCGTGCTCGAAAATCTATATCACAGTCAGATGATGAGAATGCCATCTGTGCTGTCACTTCCCTGGGAGGACATTTGGCCCACAGCGCGTCAGATTTAACATACACCAGACCCACGTACAGGGTAGATCTTTAGTGAAATCGGGTTTCGAACCTAGAACCCTCTGGCCCCGAAGCCCAGACCTTATAGAGACTAAAAGCTACGTGCGGACAGTCAAATGTTATATATTTGCAACGACAGACGACTTTTATTATTATGGTAATTATGTTATATGTGATATTAAATAATTTTCAATGCATTTATTGTTATTTTGTTTTCATCGCAATTATTCCCCTTTTAAAGGAAATCATCTTAAGTAAATCTCATGATTCTCTAAAATCATTAATTTCATAATTATTGAAGTGAAAAATAAAATTTTAGAAGTTTCATAATTTTAGATCTTCTCTCTGAACGTAGGGAAAAATTTCACTATTCTCATAAATTAATGTTACTTCATGAGGAGCATTAATATTGTTCATAATCTTACATTAATAAGAAAGTTATGGCAGAAGAGAGGAGTGCTTTATATTCAAAAAATGTCCTGAAAAGCTTAATAAAAGAAGTGAACAGTATACATATTGACTTTCTTATTAAAAAGTTTCATGTTTCAACTCATTAATCTTTGCAAGCAAATACGTTTCTTCTGAGTTATCTTGAAAGTCCTACAGATGATTGGTGAGAAATAATAATTTGATTGGAAAATACTGAGTTAGCAATTTTGAGGTTTTGCTGCATGATAATGGAATGTTGTGAGATTGATGAAAATAAAATGTTTATCCAATACCTTGGATATATCAAAATTACGAGACATTTTTTGTCACATTCGACATAAATGGAAAAATGAATGAAGTTAATCTAGGGGAAGGATATCTTTCAAACGTGCTTATTTCAAATGACATTCTTTAAAAAATGGTAAATAAAAGATAAAAAGAAGAACTTGCACTTTTTACTTTCTCTCGATAACTGTAAATTATAACGTCCTAAGATTTTTCTCTTATTTGGAATATTTGTTTAAACATTCCTACTCTCAAATCATTTGCTTAATCCCAATGCATTGGTTTTTATAACTTAAAAAATGCAACATGAAATTTAATATTTTATAATCTTCATTAATAATGCATTCTTTTCTTTCTTACACAACTAGAGCTTCAGCGCTAGTTGCTGAGTTTTCAGACAAACACCTGGAAGAGCTACTTATGCACGGGTGCAAATCAACTTTTCCAGCTAAGAAGAAGAGCATTCAGCAGATGGATGTATAAGATTTTTTTTTGGATTAATAAAATTATAAAAGTATTATTGTTTTATTATTTGTGAAATTCAATATTTTAGAGTAATCATAAATGTGAAAATTCCATTCTTTTCTGCTTATATAAACAAACAAATCAGTCCCTTTCATTTATCAGTAACTCACAATAATTTTACCACTCTGCGTTTTTGAAAGCTTTGACCACTTTTTAAACACCGCTATATCTGCACAATAATTTGCTGTTCTAAAACTAGTCATCTTTTTTCAAATGAAAATTATAAAAATCAATCGATAACGAAGCATAGAATTCGATATCTGGAATTTCAGTGTAGATCGGCAAATTTTTTGGTATACATTAGCAGGATGAAACTGATTTATACCTATATTCTGTAGCGTAACGTCTTCTGATAAGAAACAATTTTAGTTTCCATTATAATTCAATTAAAAATATTGCTGAAAAGTTGCTTTACTTCAGTGGCATGTCTCAGAATTTGAAGTTCAGAAACCAACGATTATAATTACTTCATGTCATACAATATGTTTTAATAGGTATTAAATTCCACTAATTTTGAAAAGAACATATTAGTAGTAATTCAGCAACTGTCGATATTCCTCTCCTATTGACTGTCGGAAAAGCATCGTCCATCTTTAACTACTTTTATGCCGAAAGAAATCAGTTGTTCTTTTTCAAAGAAAGGAACATAATGCAGTGAGTTATTGTCCGATTTAAAGAGGAGAAACTTCATCACATCATCCCGACGTTTCAATTATTCTGTAATGTGACATTTACTAACCCTTAATTATTTCCAAACATGTACAAATGCTGTCGACTTATGCTCACGTCATGTATATCGAATATGTCACCACAAATTAATGTTTGGATCCGTTGTTCATTTTTAAGGAACAAAAATAACTTTATGTCACATCTCAGTGTAAGACAACTTGTAGCTAGGTTTTTATCATATGACTTGAAGCTATATAAATTTATTCTATTGTCTAACATAGTACGTTAGACGTAAAACCAAACTCAAACATGTTTACAAAGTAAAAAATGTAATACGATTTTCAGTATTTGTCCGTTATATATATAGTATAACTTAAACTTTTTTCTTATATACGCAAACTCTCATGTTCAGTCGTAGTTTCACTCTTGTTTATTAATTTCATGAGTGTAATAAAAATTAAAGAACAGTTGGAACTTTAACTGTTACTTTTAGGCAGAGAAGGACTACATTTCTTTTCGAAAATAACCGCAATTTTCCGTTTGAAATAAAATCAGGTTTTTTTAATTTCTTTTATTTATTTTTATTTGTTGTACCTAATAGCTTGCCACAGCGTTTATAGTTTTAAGAATAAATTCTGAAGCAATACTTGGCATTCTTTTTGTTGCATTTTCTTGACTGGAGTGTCTTATTTTGTGATATTCTCTCAATGTCACTTTTCTTTTGGTATTTTGTATTCATCATGCTTTTGATCAATATGGCGTGTATCTAGGGATTGTGAAGACACGCAGAGGGAAATTGTCAAATTATCCAGGCTCCAAAGATGAAGAATGTCAGCAATCTGTTTTAATCTCCCTCTTATGCTTTTCCGTTAGCACTGAACCAGTCGTCACCAAGTTAAAATATTAGATTCATTTGTCGCCAAATATTGACACGTGAATGGAAAAGTTTCATTAACCAAGCTAACCAGTCGTCGACAAGCTAAAATACTGGCGCGTTAGTACTGATTCCAAGCTGACGAAAAAGTACCAATCTTTTCATTGGAGTACACATATTGTCAAGCAAAATCGTGCTGTTTTCCAAATAAAAGATTAAGATTTCATTCCCGCTTAAATTAATCTGTCTCTGCTTTAATCGCAGATCTGATAAGTTTGCTACCTTCTCCTATTAGTCCAGTCGAATCATTCTTTGACATGGAAAAAGATATAACAGCATCTTTATTATTTTCAGTTGTTGGGTTGGTTTTCAAAACATGCCATACATCACGCACTCGGATATGAATCCGGAAGCACGCAGACGGATAAAGGAGGAAGGGGGGGAGGGAAGTTGAAATATTAGTTCTTCGCGTTTAAGTAAAAGACTATTAATCTGAGACGAAAAGTTTAAGTTAAAAATTTATAGGTGTTAAAAATCTATAAAATGAGCCGTCTATTGTTAAAACAGCTTAATTAGATCAGGAGTAAATTTTTAAAAATATTGTTAATTTTTTTTGTTAATTAGAGCAAAATTTTTACAATTCCACGATAGTATATGATATACAGGAGGAAATATCCAGTACAAATTTCAGATGTATATTTGCGTTTCGTTTTGAAATATTCAATTTTTTAGGTAAAAAAGGGTCGTCGAAAAATGTCATTAAAATTTTATGAACTATTTTATGGTCGTTATTCAGAAAAAAGAGGTGAGAATTAAATTTGAAAATGCAATATATGCAAACGTAAAAGGCACCCCCCGCCCCAATAAATACTTGATTGTCCGAGAAACCGCACATCTTTCCGTTCGCGAGCAGTACTTTTTAACGTTTTTCGCGAACCAATTGTCAAAAATTAACGACTTTTTAAAATGTAATAAAATAATAACATTTTCAATGGCGCACATGATTTTCCGACACAGAATTCCAGTTAAAAAAACACTTGATTTTAATTAGGATTTTTAAGCAGATTTTTTTTTTATTTTCATTTTATTTTATTTTATTTATTTCAAATTCAAAGTTCACTACACTTTTCTGGATAACTACTATAGAAAACAATTTGAAATTGTTGATCTATACTTTTATAGAATAGGAGTTTTATTCACTCTGGGAATTCGGACAGATAAAAAAGTATTTATAGGCAGTTTTCAACTATGCTTTTTTTTTGAAAAAGTAGATTTTTTTTAAACGTAATGCAAATATCGATCTGAAATCTTTATCAGGTATTTCCTCCTATGTAACATACACTTCCATAGGATTCCAAATGTTTTGCTCTAATTAATATAAAATTTTAAATATTCTTCAAAATTTACTTTTTTAATAAATTTATTCCTGATCTAATTAAGCCATCTTAATGTTTGCTCCTTTTATAGATTTTATTGATACCTATAACATTTTAACTTAGACTTCTCATCTCAGAATAATAGCCTTTTATTTAACCCTCTGACTTTCCGCGGATAGGTAGTAAGTTAATTTGCTGCTGCATCCTAAGGTTTTTCAAGCTAATTTGTTTACTTAGTACTATTACAGCTTTGAATCATGTAATACTAATAAAGCCTTGTATACAAATAACAAATCGCTTCGTTCAACCATAATGCGAACTTTGTGTATTGTGATTTTTAAGAAAATCGACAGTCAGAGTGTTAAACGCTAAAAACCGATGTTTAAATTTCCCTTCTTCCTCCTCCCTTATTTATTCCGATAACCGTGCTGCTGATATAGTGGCATGTTGGCCAACCCAATAAATTAAACCAATTAAAATATTGTTATATATTTTTCCACATTTTGATACTTTTCATGACAATTCGACTGGACTATATTTAGATATGATAGGCAAATTGATTTCTAGTGGGAAAAAAGACATGCAACCTACATGATTGACAGATAGTGTGTGTAGCGATTCTGGCACAATTTACTAAGTAAATCGCTTAACTAAATTTAGGCACTCTTCAACATATACACTTCATAATTTTTTTAAAATACAGTATTGAAAAATAACAAATACATTCTCAATATTTTCTAAGAAAGTCCTCTTAATATTAACGCTTTTTTAAACACTTAGCATGCGATCGCATGTTATGTTCATTCGACGTTAATTAACTACACACTTTTATTGTAACAATTGCGTTTATTTTATGTTTATTTATTTAATTCCAATATTCTTCGATATTTCTCTGGGAATGTCTTTAGCTTAAGCGGAGCTCAATTCATATTGTGATCGTATAACTCGTAGGTCTCTTTTTTTCTATCAAAAGCTTCTCCCAGGTTCAAAGAGCATTTTTATTTTGACTTTATTTTCACATTACATGATAATATAATATTTACAATATTGATTCAATTCATTGTTTTCATTTCACTAATTTTATATTACATCAAGTAATTAGCGATTAAGTATATTCCGAGTTCGCAGGCTCCGGTAGACCCCCCCCCACCTCGAATTGATAACTCAAGGGTAGTCGGACGATTCTCCCTACATTATTTTCTAACTACTCGAAAAGAGGGAAAAGTCCTTTCTGTTTCTTCGTCAAGATCCCATCTGTAAGAGATTTTTCAGTTTCCCTCGAATCCGTAATTTAAAGGTGAAATCTTGCCTTCTTGAGTTAAAGAATCCGTTAATCGATGAAATGTTTCTAAGTTGTGTCTAAATATTCTTTAAGAATGTATTTAGATGTTTAAATTTAAAATGCAAGCCGCTTTAATAAAAATAAGATTTTAAACACGTGAATCATTTATAGGCAGTGAGGTCATAATTTATGAATCTGCATGGCTTCACCACAGTTTCTGCTTTATATTCAGTAATAAGACTTCCCCAAATCGAAATTCGCCCACTGTGCAAAATTTAATTCTTATTTTAAATATAGTTTCAAACAAAGATTAAGTGTGTTCAACAATAGATTTATTTGCAAATACAACTTCTAACTATAGTTTTTTGTTAAGGCTTCTTTCTTACATGAATTTTCAAATGATGTCCTTTGAATCCTGTATCTCTTCCGCTATTTTTAAAAATGCTTCTTTGCAATGCAGTAACTGTATTCCTCTGGAAGAAAAACGTTCGACTTCTCTATTTTACAAAATTTTCCTTCCCATTTTCTTATATAAATTAATTTTTCATGCTTTGTAATCACAGAATTTGGGAAAGATATTTTCCCCTCTGCAATTTTTATATTCTATGTAAGACTAAATTTCTTCAATGAAGAGAAGAGAGTTCGTTTCAGATATTTTATATTTTCATCGATCATCATTTAACAGCTTATTTATGTCACAGTATGATCTTAACTGAAGTTGGAACGACATTTTTAAATGCCTTTTTTCCCATCGAAACTTTTAACAGAATATTTACTTAGTTCTTTATGAAGTTTGTTATATTTTAAATTGTATTGCTCATCTAAATACAAAAGATTTCTTTTTTTTTCAATAATTTATACATCCCATTTTATTTGATTATAATACACGCTTTTACAGAAAAAACAATATTTTTCAATAGTTACCTATAAATCATAAATCTCTCTACGGATATATTTCTACAAGATTATATGAGTATTCTTGCATAATTGTGAGAGAATTTAATATTATGAGAAAGTAAGGCGAATTTAGAGATGGAATTAATATTTTCAGAGAAAAATTGTTGTAAATATGCTTACACCGTATTAGTTCTTTAAAATAATTAGCCTATAAAAATTTTTAGACCATAACTATAACATATTTTAAAATAGTTATATGCATTTGTAAAATCAAAGAAAAGCATCTCTTATCATTATATTTAAAATAAAAAATGTATTTTTGAGCAGACTTCGTTTAGTGTTTACAACTTGCAGATTCTCTTTGCCCAATTAGAAAATTTGTATAAAATTCTTGTTTTTCTGCTTAAAATTTATAATATTCCTAATAAACACTATTAATTACATGCAATTTTTTCTCAATGTTAACTATGAAATAAAGTGATCTGATGGAATAAACTTTTCTTTAAGAATAAATTAAATGTCCTAAATAAATTTAGGTTGTGTGATGTTTTGCGAATAATATTAAACAGAAATACTATAATAAAATTATTTATTTATGGTTAATTGCATAATTTAAAATGTGAGTCTTCCATTAACTGCAATTCCATGCACATTTTACTTTTCAGAAATATCAATTGTATGATTAAATCTTCATTACTACTTTTTCAAGAATTACGGAGAGTAGCTGGTGTTTATGGAATACCTGTAAAGAAACAAAAGAGGATTAGTTATCAAGAAAAAAATCAGAATTTTTGTAGCTATAAGATAAAATTGATTGACATCTAAAATCATCAAGATATTTAAGATTTGTATAGTTTTTTATAACATATTATTTCATTTTGTCCATCATTGTGTGGTTGGATAAGCATTCCCAAATCTGGTCCTTGCGTCATAAAACTCCAAAAAAACCAATAAACCAAAAAAAAAGAACTAATTCTAGCTAAACAAAACCTAATTCATAGACTTTTCAGGGCAGGAGGGAAAAATGAAACAGTAATACCAAAAGAGATTAAATAAATTTATCTTTGATATAAAAGTTATCGTTCCCAGTAACCCAGCTCAACATGAATGTTATGCGAGATATATGCATTCCCTTACCAATGATATAGATATATACAATCCCTTACCAATGATATAGATATATACATTCCCTTACCAATGATATAGATATATACATTCCCTTACTAATGATACTTTTGGTAGTCAGGGAAGACCAACGTATGAGAATGTCTAGTAATACGGGAGATATATACACATTCCCTTGTTAATAATACTTTTGGTAATCAGGAATGACCAACTTATGCGAATGTCTAGTAATATGGGAGATATATACATATTCCCTTATTAATTATATTTTTGGTAATCAGGAAAGACCAACGTATGAAGATGTCTAGTAATATGGGAGATATATACATATTCCCTTATTAATGATACTTTCGGTAATTAGGAAAGACTAACGTATGAAAATATCTTGTAATATGAGAGATATACACATTCCCTTATTAATGATATTTTTGGTAATCAGGAAAGACCAACCTATGAGAATGTCTAGTAAAGCATTTTTCGTATAAAAATGAATTCCCATGATTGGTCTGTGATTTTGGATCAGTTTCCCTTTTTAGCTGAATAATAAAAATAAATCAATCAAAAAAACAAGACATGAACGAATTCACACTCATGAATGATAATTTATGCAAAATATCTCACGGGCTTAAAAACCAATTTAATATTAAGTTAAAATTATATTTTCTTAAATTATGTTGTTCATTTTTCAATATGCATTTTTAGATGATTTCGCCTTTACGTTATTGTATATTTTAAGACATAAGTCAAAGCGTAAAATTTCATTGTGCGATTGTCTATTAGAAAATATAAGTCAAATGGTTTTCCTTTCTGTGAATCGCTATAATATTACAGAAAAATCCTACAAAAATTTTGAAATCATTTTAAGATATTTGAAAGTTCGGTACCATAGCTTCTGTGAGAATTCAGATTTGATGAACTTTCAGCTCGTAGTATTCCTCTAACTATGGGATGACAACCAGTATTTTGCGTTAAATATTGTTTAAAAATCTTCTAATAATTCATTCCATTCAATAATATTTATTCCATGACTGAATCAGTGCGCCATCAAGGCTTCAATATGCATTGAATTTGGAGAGTAAGAAATATTTGATAAAATAAGAGTTCCAAATTATGGCAAATACCGCTGATTTACTTAAATGTACACAAATTACATAGGACCAAACATATCAGTTATATCCCATCTACAGGCATATGGAGTGTAAACTTTAACTAGCTAGAGAAGAGACAAATATTTTACCACCATAACTAGCATTTAATCTCTTTTACATTAGCCTTAAGTCTATCTCCAATTAGTTGCAAACCAAAATAGTTTGGGTAAGAGGAGTGTTGTGATTAAAAGGATGCTCACCTGCACATAAGGGATCGCTAGATTTCTCCACATCAAGAATCATTCTCACGCATTGGCCACACAATAACATGGGCTCATTTATAGCCATGAAGTCATGGGTCTTTGCACATCCAACTTCGGTAAACATCTGGAAAAGCCGCTGAATTTCTCCTGCGAAAGCTGTGGAGCTCAAAGTGAGGAAAAACAGGAGTGCCAGGTACTTCATCATTTTGCTTCTTCTGCTCTATAAAATAAAGTTATAAAGCTGTCAGTAATTAGACAAAGAAATATTTTAACATTAGAACTTTCAATGCATTTCAAAAATGGTGATTAGCAATGCGTGGAGGTAGATTCTTGCTCTGGAAACCCTATTAGCCCAAGATTCCCTTCAATATTCATATAATGTCTCTACGATGTTGCGCGGCATACAGAATATCGTAGAAACATCGTGGATATGTTGCAGAATATCTTGTGCTAATAGGGAGTGGGAGTATTACAGGATCCATACCCTATTCCACTAGAATTCCACATTTCAGCTCAAAGCATTGTATATGTGGAGATGGTGCACGTTTAAACTGTCATGGAGAAACATTTTGATGTTTGTATGGTATGGAATTTTGGAGAGTGTTAAGCTTGCTCAAGTGTCCAGCTCGTCATCTGGCAATTGTTCAATATTACACGTTCGGTCTCAAAAGGTCAGCTTCAAAACGGAACATTAACCAAAACATAAAGGACCTTGTAGATTATTATTACTCACTATTTATGCAATGGTCCTATTTACTGAGTAAAACTCAATTATTTCATAAAAAATCTTATCTGTTTGTTTGAATAAAAATTTTTCTGCGTTTTCGCGATGCATTTGAACATTTTAATAACAATTTTTGATAATAGTTTAACTCTTTATTCCTTTCCAAACATGATAAAGTTTTTTCCTCCTTTTCGATTCAAAGAAATAGGAAAGTAAATGAATTTCTGAGTCTTTTTTTAATCTAATTTAATACATCTTTTCAATTTGATTTAAAATCGAATACATTCCATACGATTAAGTCGGACTGTCTAATTTCTATTCTATTTCTTTTGTTGAAGAAATAAAAGATTTGCTGCAAAAGAGAATGATTTATAAAAATATCTTCAGTATTCTTGGCTTGAAATGTCTTTAATAAATACAATATTTTGGAGATATATTATTTCCTAAAAAATCCATGTCTAATTTTATTAAAATAAATGCATTTCATATTTCTTTCGTTTCGATTAAAACACAAAATATCAAGTTTCATAGATTCCATCTCATGTGGTAAATCCGAACTAAATCAATTAAGTTTCTAAATAGCTTTTAAAAAGTCAGCCTTATGTTAAAGCAAAACATTATAAATACCGTTAAACGGAATGTCTTGATACACACTGATAACCTTACCCATATATTTAAGAAATATGTGGACCTATAAGCATAAGGCAATTACTCTTCTTTCGAATCTTTTATTAAATATACATTCAAACGTCATCTATTTATCTACATAACTGCATCAAGTCACCCGAAGCTTGACAATATTTGTAATTTCGCTCTATGATATTAGTGGGTTTCATGTATTGCTATTTTTATTTACATTGATTAAAAGATATAAAAAGATTAGCAAGTGTAAATCTCAAGCATCTTCAGCATTTAAAAATATATTTCTGCTCTGAAAGTTTCGGTACAAAAGGTCATAACAATAAGTCTTATCACCTTCTGAAATGTGTAATGGGAAGATATCAGGGGTTTTTTATGGAAACAATAACTCTAGTGATACCTCCTGTGATATTCTGTTAGTTAACTCTTGTGTTGCCTTCTGTGACATGCATAAAAGTTATACACCGATAATAAAAAAAATGTCGAAAGAAGTATTAAGCTAAAAAACATATAATGTCAACCCGATTTACGGTTTTAAAGGTTGTTTTCGTTTCTCGTAATTTGTACCAAAATATAAGACACACTGTGTATTATACAATGCATATCCAAGCAAGAATATTATTAATAACAATATAGTATAAGAATTTTGATTTAGGTATTTAATCAAAGAAATTCTAAAAATATTATAGAAACGCTATAATAAAATAAACATTTTATGTTTCTTATAGTTGTCATGCATCTTTGAAATTAATCTTACATTATATATAATACCACGCATTCTATATAGCTTTTGTGATATAAATATATTTTTATATGCAATTTGTTATTAATATTTTTGTTATAGAAACACGTTTTATTGTGTATGGTTTTAAAGGCACGTCTATATTTTGCCTGGTAATCTGCTCTACCAAATGCTTTTGTTCAATGCCACTGTATTATACTGTATTAGTTACATATATGAATAACGGAACCCACTCTCCGAAGTGCCTTAATATGCATATTATACTTCTTATGTAGAAACTTCCGCAGTCAGTACTAACTGTTATTAACATACGATGAAAGGCTTTTAGACTAATCCCCCTAATATCCAGTCAGCATCACCACTCAGATCAATCGTCCTGGTTGGTGGGGCCTCGTCTATTAACTACGAGTGATTAAGGCAGACTTAAAGAAACATACTAAAAGGAGAAACTATTTATTTAATTCCGGGATTAAAAGTCACATCACTGCGTGACGAAATAAAATAGCGGTAGTATAACACGAGACAGCTCTAGTATATATGCAGTAATGAATCTGCGCAGTTTGAGTACAGAGAGATTCGCTTGGAGTGACTGCATAGACGGGAGACAAAAATGAGGCGTAGACAACAGGGTTCAAGTTGATGGATTGACAATTTGGTTCTAGTAGTAATGTACGCCCCAGGCTTTTCCTTTGAATATATAATTTCACCAATTTTATGTCGGGATCCTTTTAATAAAATTTGGAAAGTTTTCATTGAGGACGACAAATCTTCTATTCCTGGATAGCCTCTCAATGAATAACTAAAATTTTAAACGTAATTTTAATTCACTCACTTGCTCTTTCACAACTAGCCAATGTTTGTAAAATGAGAGCCAAGTGCATAAAATTCGCAAAAACTGCGTTGGGATTTTCACTAGCGTATAACATAATTCTAAGTAAATCTAAGATATTGTAAGAATTATTTCAATAATAAATAATTTAATGGATCGTTGGTTTATTACTGCTTCCGTCTTTAAAAATGAAAGAAAATGGTGGTAAATGCTTTAGCGCGTCAAATAGATTTTTATTACACTTACCGAAAATCCCTGAGTTTTACGTTTGTTGTAGTTTCTTCAGCTGTAATAAAAACAACTCTATCTGCTCCAATAAATATAAACAGTTAAGAAAGCGCCAGATGTTTTTCCAGAAGTGATCTTCAGGCCAACAGATTGTTCTCCTCCATCTGTAATACTCCAGCTGCAGCATTGTTTTCAGTTTGATGATCGTCGAATCATCTGCAAATAAATCTTCTCACATCGACAGATTCTCGTGTCTGTCATAATATCAAGTCTCTTGTGTTGAGATGACAGCTTGAAAGAAGTTTGATTGACATTTCAAAAAGACATGAATTTCTTAAATTTGATTATATACTTCTTAAAAAATAATTGTTAAATAAATCTTTAGAAAAATTCCAAAACGTGTTTGATTTCGTTTCGAACATTTTTTTCATTTCGAACATTTTATCTTGATTTTCTTTTATATAAACATTATACTAAACACTCAATGCATATGCTTGACAGCACTTTTTTGTTATCTAACAACAAATTTTCATAAAATTAACATTTTTTTATGTAAAACTTATAAAACTGTGTAAATCAGAGTAAACGTCATAAGCAGTACAAAATTCAATATTTTCAAAATGCTAAATTTTGTATAATTTGCAAAATGCTTGTATTTTTCTTTAAAAAAATTTTTATTCTTAACTATTTAACTACCAAATTTGTTTGAAAATGCTAATTCGTTATAAACTTTAGTGCAAAAAGAAAAATATATATTGTTTCCTTTCGAATTTCACTAAATCTTCTGTGTTTTATTCCCATGACATGTAAAGAAAGTAACTTTATTTTATTGAATTTCATCTATCTTTCCATTTTTGAAATGTATTTCAAATGTGCTGTTTTACATATTATGTTTAGAAGCAGTTAACAACTCCCATTGCTTCCACAAACACATTCAGATACTTACGTTTATTGAGATTTTGCACAATCTTATTTAGTTAGCAATATTGTTTCCTCCTCACTGTTTGAAATTTTGTCTTCTACCTCACAGGTTCTGTAAACAGTAAATGACATTTTTAAATCGGCCTTTTTCAGGCCAATCACTGGCCTTACAACAATTTGACCCATGAATTTCAAACCTTTTATCATTAAAACAATTTTATTAATAATAACTTATTTCTCAATTTTTATTATCGCTGACTTATGAAAAAAGAAGTATTGTGAAATGAGTTAACTCTTATGGTAATTCTCCAGCAAGTCAAAAGTTTCCAAACGTAGGGTTATTGTGAGAGTACGAGGGCGACTACGAAAGTTGGTACAAATGATTCCGCAAATGAATAAATAAACAAAAGAATATAAAAAATCTGCACACAGGATTTGCATAATCTCACATTTTGGAAAAGGGCAAAATACAAATAAATTACCACAAGTAGTTCTGTGTACAGCAGACCTCGCTTCCCTCTCCAAAAAAAAAAATTCTAAGGTCAGCTGTTCGTCGCAGTCTTTAAAGGTTTAGCCTTTTTTTAATGCGAATTATTTTCACAAGTCTGTGCTTTTATCAGTTCTCACAACATTAAAATTAAATGTCTCCTCATTTTAAAACGATTCAAATGTCTCAATGGTGTCAAACTCGCCAATGACTCGCCAAACATTGAAGCTATTAAAACGGCGATCATCAAGATAGAAAATCAAAAATGTTAAATCTACATTTATAAAAGGGAAATACCATCACTCATTCACTCACTCATCACGAAATCTCCCAAACCACGAGGCCTAGAAACTTGAAATTTGGCAAGCGGTTGCTTGGGTAGTAGGTGCTCATTAAGAAAGGATTATTGGAAATTTTAATTAATTAAAAATTATCTTACATTTTAACGTTTTTCCGGAATAACTTCGGAGCCTATTATCGCACAGAAACCATTTTTACATCATCTTAAAGATAAAACAAAATTAGTTTTTCAATTACACCGGTTTTATTTCCATGCGACACTTTGTTCAATTTTAAATAATGTTTCAAAAGGTTTTAAAACATGAGTAGTAACAATGTTTTTACTGTTGCAAATAAAATTCAGAGAAATCTCATTATTTCAGCAAATCTTTTATTCACGCACTTTTGCGATTGTTACGGTTGTGATAGTATAAATTTTTTGCATGGGAAATTAACTCCAAAGAAGAATTTTTACTTTCTCGTATACGAAGTATACAAAGAGAAAGTATTGTAATCGTCAAAAAATTCGAACTCGAGATTTTGAAGGATCTCCACGTTTTAGACCTCCCTGAGTCCGAAAAACACAATTTTGGAATTATGTCTGTATGTCTGTCTGTGTGTGTGTCTGTCTGTGAACACGATAACTCGAAAACTATTAGAGCTACGGGGATGAAATATGGTATGTGGTCTTTGAACATAATTTGTAGGTTTCTGTCAAATTTTGGACAAAATCCGTCCACGGGAAGTCTGTCTATTTGTATGTCCGCGGTCATGTGAACGCTATAACTCAAAAACTTGAATAGCTAAATGGATAAAATTTGGTACACAGTTTTATCGTTATGAATGTAGGTCCGTATAAAAGTTTGGGCCAAATCCGTCAAAAAGAGGCGTTCAAATTGCATATTCAATTTCTTTTAATCCGATTCTCATACGCATGCGTATTGGTAGCAATCTGTTATTGATGTAAATTTTATTTACAACAATAAATAATGCTTTCAAGCATCAATTGTTAACAATTTTTTTATTGTTGTAAATCAAACCGATCTCATTATTTCAGCAAATCTTTTATTCTTATTTTGCAATTGTTACGGTTGTGATAGCATAAATTGTTTTCTTGGGAATTCAATTCCAAAGCAGAATTTTCGCTTTAGTATTCATTGCATTGCCTATTTTATCGCGCCTGCTTCAAAGTAATATTTTTTGAAACGTGGCAACAGATATTTGATTTCAGGTTTGTTTGTTTTTTTGTTTTACTTTCTCGTATACGAAGTATACAAAGAGAAAGTATTGTAATCGTCAAAAAAATTCGAATTCGAGATTTTGACGAATCTCCACTTAGAAAGTATACGAGAAAGTTTAGGGGAGACCACTCCCGCTGGTTTACTTTACTATTCATTGCATTGCTGAAATATTTTATCGCATCTGCTTCAAAGTGATATTTTTTTAAAACGTGACAAATGATATTTGATATATTAGCTTATATATTTCAGTATGTTTACAAGACAATACAATGACTTTAATTACTCTCTCTACGCAGTCTTCATTTAACTTCACAAATTTTTAAATGATCCTAATTGAGTGTGCAGGTGTTTTTCTGATCAGTCACATAAACACTAAAAAGAAGAGAATTGTATTAAAGAGAATGGCAATAAAAACCAAGATATGAAAGAGAATCTGTTGTCTCCGTAGTAATCAATGATGGGGAAGGAAAAATGCGTACCAAGGTTCCTGGCTAGACTCGTGGCCAGGTGGCTCAAACTACGGAGAGAAAAAAAGAGGAGATTTGCTGTTAGCCGAGGATGTCTGACAATAAGGGAGTGGACGACGAAAATCAAAGAAAGACATTGCTGAGAAAAACTGTTTAATTAAGTTTAAAGTGTTATAAGTACTTAGACTTGAAGATATTTTTATCCCTAGCAACGCCGGGTATACTAGCTAGTATACATAAATATATATATATATATATATATATATACCCAAACCCCCAAATCACCCAAACCACAGGGACTAAAAGCTTGAAATTTGGCAGGTGATTGCTTCTGGGTTAGTAGGTGCTCACTAAGAAAGAATTTTTCGAAATGTTGATTAAAATTTTAGTTAGTTAAAAATTACCTTAAATTTTAACGCTTTTCTGCAATAACTTCGGAGCATATTATCGCACAAAAACATTTCAACATCATCTTAGAGTCGAAAAATTAGTTTTTAAAATTAGTAATTTAAAAATAGTAATTAAAATTTGAAATTTAAAACCGACAAACCCTCAAATCTGCTTAGAGATTATTTCCCAACATCTCCTCTTTTTAGATTTTTCTCATGGAATTCGCTAAAGCCTGGTCGCACATTTTTAGACGATTTTAATACTATTTACAGAAATATTTTACATATTTTTTTTGCATTTTAAATGTTCAGTTTGATAACCTTTATTCTTAAAAATCTTTCTGCATCGTAACTTCCATGACAATAATATCTTCTGTAACATCGGAAGATGTATTTTGTACCATTCCTATTAAACATCTTTCCAAAGTCCACAAAGGGCTGTATATCAAAGGGCTGGATAATGCGCTTTTTAAATGTTCAAAAGCACAAACATCCAGGAGATTTAGCAGGAATATCAGGGAAGAGAATAGCGTTAGTGCCCATTTCTTGTTCTATTGTTCCCAGGAAATTAACAGTGAATTGTGATGTGCGGCTGCTTGCTTTGTCTTGAAGCCGTTCTACTGATTGATGGCATTGTGAGTAAAGAGATGATATTTCATATTTGAATAATGAGAATAAAATATGTTTCTGACAGTATTTGGAGTTTCTCTTAACCTTTTTCTCCAACCTCTTTACTTTTATTCTGCTGCTATATAAAAAAACCAACAAAAATCATAAATCTCTTAGAAAAACTTCCTTTAGATTCTTTGAACCATGTTTTAAGATTTTTTTCTCTTCTTTGATGATAAAAAAATTTATTTTTTTTTTCTTACAGTCCTTTAAATAGACCCAAGCTTCATCTATTGTTACAACATTTTTCCATTTTTTTACGGATAAATGCTTTTCATAAAGAATTCTGCAGCGTGTTCTACATTCAGCGATATGACGTGGAGAAAGATGATGAACATTGTATTTTGTAGACTTTTTTCAATTCAAATCAGTGTTAATAATTTTGTTTACAGTTGATACTGAGCATTTTAATGATTTTGTAACAAATTTTCGATTTTGAAGATTTTCTTTTAACATTAAAGATCTCACCTTTGCGTATTTTCCTTAGACACGTATTTGGAACAATTTTTCTACTTGAAACCAGACTTGGACGATTTTTCCCTTCTTATTAGCAATATTACCTATCGTGGGTATCCAAAAAAAACATGGCTTTCCCAGCGTCTTTGAATACCTGAATAAGAATAGCTCTCTTCGGAAAGAGCGAAAACATAGTCTTCCACCCGTTTCTTCTTAAGAAGCCTTATTTTGCATGTAAGCAAAACTTTTTAGTACTAGGTAATAACTTGAACAAATGTATTTTTTGTGAAAATAAATTTTTCCATGCAGATGATTTTTACCTAAAGTGAAACCAAATAGTCTAAAAAATGTGCGAACAGCCTCTGTAATTATAAAATGTTCAAAAAATTCCTGTCCTATTATTTCTTTCTAAAAAGGAAAATAAATTGCTATGAATGTTATTACTTGTTCAAAATTGTGCTCACAAATTCCTTCTAGTTTAGTTTAGATACTTTAAATTCCCGTTTTGAAGCATTTTGGAGTGGACCCAGCAATTCTGATCTGCGGTCAATCAACGAGGATGAGCACAATCATTCTAAGAATGAACCAATGAGCATACTAACACACAAGTGATACAATGCACAAATGTATAAATAGTTTTTTCAATGTACATTCTAAATTGAAGAAAATCACTTATATGTTTAAGAAAATTATCTCCTTTTGTGAGTGTATTCTGCAAAAATTGTTTATAGATCAGCAATTTTGGTATAAGGGTAATATAGAAAATTTCTTCCAATTGGGTGTCTAAGTTTTTGAGTTACCGTTTTAACAAACACATGGACAGATAAACCTAATCACTGGAGTCTAAATGATTTATAAAATAGCTAAATACATCAAAAAGTCTAGAGTTCAAAATTTTATGATAGCAATATATTATGTATATGTTACTGTGAAAGACCGAAACTGGAGAATGTCGACTTTCACCGGTGAAAGTCGACATTCTCCAGATTTCGGTCTTTCACGGTAACATATATAAACTTCGCTTACCAGAATGTAAAAGTGTTGGAAATGACAAAATTTTTACATTTTTCAGTGAATGCATAAAATCAGTTTTCCAAAATTCGATTAATGCTCTTTGATATTTCAAAAGTATTATTATTTCTAATTTTGCTGTTGATTCTAAGCGTTTCCTTTTTTTCCCACTACAAGAATTTTGAGCGAGCTTAATTTTTGAAGTAAACATTTCGACCGAAGTACTGAATAAAAATTGGATATTGATGTTGTTAATGTTCGATTATGTATCTATAATTAACCTTTTTGCGATCAAAGATTACCTAAATTTTTGATTCCACATGTAACAAGTTTAATCTTCCAGCTCTACGAAATATGCAAGCAAATAAATAACGATAACAAGTAGGTTTTGTTTTTAATTTCAATCACTATTCATAAAAAAATGCTATTTCCTCTTTAAAGTTTTCAAGAAACATTTCAAGCTAAATTATTATACCAGGACTTAAATTGATTGATCGCTAAATGTGTTAAAAATATTTGTAGATCATTTATCATCTAAAATAAAAAATTTATATTAACATAGTTTTGCATCCACAACATTTTAAAATTTTAAGAAACATTAAGATGCAATGCTTCCACGCCTGAAGGGTATAAAAAATAAGTGTCTGAAATCTCAAAAGGGGGGGGGGGATCCTTTCTTTAACTTACTCAACATGAATTTACTGATATAGAGAAAACATTAAGTCTTTTTGATAGCTTGATGTCTTGAAAGATGTCAACACCAAAGTTCGATATAAATAAAAGCATTGATACTTTACGTGAAAGGAATACATTGTATGAAAAATGATTGATAAACAAATATGGGTTTTCCTTTCTATTCATTCAGCAAGTATCAAAGCTAAATGATTGGATTAAACATGTGTGTCATGCCATCTGTTAGCGGCAAGACAAACGTTGAAAAACAACTACACCTTTATTTGTCTTTGTTACACCTAAAGAAGTGATTTCTTTCATTCATCACTTCTTTACTCATCGTCCCTATATAAGCATCATAACTCACTCAAGCTGCAATCGAGATTAAGAGCATAAAAGTTCAACACCTTCCGAGTAAGTCTGACAAGAAATTAATACTCACATATTTTAAATCCAATCAGTATTTATTGAAATTACATAAATTAATAAGATTTTGATTTATAAGCGAGAATTTATCAATATAAATGTATTAAAAATTGCAGAATTGTAATAAAAGAAATTTTAAGTTAGATTATTAATATTTTTGCTCATATTATGTTCCGTAAAGTCAGTAATCTGTGTGGGTTCTCTCCCCAACCTGTTCTCTTAACTAATTATATGAAACCTGGTAGACCGATATATGATTTGATGAAATGCTCACGGCGACCAAACTGGCTGCAAGAGGTGTTCGAACTTTTCTTCCAAGTAAAACCCAAATGTGAATCATTTTTTTAAAAATATCCTCCAATAAGACAGATTATCTCCATATATTGGAGATGAGTCAGATTTCTACCTCAGATGTTACTTCAGCATCTCGATGTCGCTCGATTAACAGCAGATGCATAATGTCCTTTTGCCATGAGTCTTTGTTTCAAGGACTTCGCTAGATATGTTAGACCAAATTGGGTTGGACCCACAAATAACCTGTGTTTATATTTATAATAATCGAAAATAAGATATTAATAAAAGGAAATGAAAATAATTTAAAGATACAATGATTATTTTTAAATACGTACGTTATTTTAATTTTCATATTTCCCCAGTAGCACAAAGATATTGTACAATATTGAACAATATTCGCAATATTGTATAATATTGTACAATATCATATAATATTATATAATATTATTGTACAATATCATATAATATTATATAATATCATTGTACAATATCATATAATATTATATAATATTATTGCACAATATCGAACGATATTGTACAATATCGGACAACATGTTGTGCTACCTGGGTTAGAGAACTTAATATATAACTGATATAAAAAAAATAATCATTAAAAACTGTTTTCAAAATATTAAAGCACAAACAAGGTAAAATCTTCTCATATATTTGCGAAACATATTAAAATGTTACAGTTTACTGTGTGACTTCATCAAAAAACTTTTAAAAGCTGTTTTCTGTTTCATGAAGCATCCAATCTTTGAAACAGTTTTTTATAACTAATCAAAATCAAAAGAATAACAATTTAAAATGAAGCAAGCAGACTGGTGAAAGTGCGTTAATGAGTTATTTAAAAGCTGTAAACATGCATTTTTAATGCAATGATATCTCAGAAAAAGCATGGAGTCTAATTTTAATTATTTCGTAATTGATACAATCATTTCTCATTTGAAAAATCTGCTTCGTAACAAATGTGAAGGGAACTTATACTTTAATGATCCACAAGTCATACAAATTTGTATCTTAAATTCCCCACGAGTTTCGTAAAAAATCACTAGAATAATAATTTCTCTCCTTTTTTTCCACATATATCTGAGTAAGTCGCAGTTTATCGCTGTGTGTGTCTTCATTGGCTATCCATTATTTATTTCGCTTTCAAAATTTTTTTATTTTCTTATCAACCATTTTGGAGAATTTCATAAAGGGGCTTTTTTAAATTCTCACGTTAATAGATATAAAATATATTTCCATGTTAATATTTATTTGTATTGCAGTTTAGTTATTAGCAGTAAATTTAGAACTTAAAAAGGCTCTGATGAAATTCTTAATTACTCCACTGTATGTATCATCCATTTTTCCAAGATAATTAAAGTGTAGAAATTTGTTACTTGTATTTACTAAATGTATAATCACACAAATTATCTTTTGTTTTTAGCCCTAAAAGAAAATGATGAAGTATTTGGTCTTTTTGGTGATTTTTAGCTTAATTGTCTCCACGTATGCCATTAATTTGGAGGAGTATGTGGAGCATTTCGCTTCAGTGGGTTGTTCGAAGAAAGTAGATTCCACAGGATCAAACTTTTTGATAAGACTGTGCGGCTCATGCTTGCGCTACACCACCCAAGTAGAGAAAATTGATCAAAAGCTGTGCGCAAGTAAGTACACATTCGAATTCAACATTTCTCATGTTTTATTTATAATTGCAGACTTGCCCGGTGCGGCACCACAGAACTTTTTGACGATTTTACTCCGGAAAGGGGTGACAGGCAATGAATAAGATGAGCTCATTTCCGGACATTTTTGTTAGGTCACGCTAAGTAAAATGTAAATATCTCCCCCTCCATTTTTCACTTCACCCCTATTTTGGTGAAATCAACTCCGCCTGGCGCATGCACAAAAGCTCGGAGGGTTTCGGAATCCGAGAATCATCTATATATGGATGAGAAGCCGTCGGATAAGTAAGCGGATTCTGGCTTCTCGTGGGGGTACAATAATGGTGAGGGTTCAGTTATCCCCACCAGTTATAGTGCGTACCTCCTTCGGGAGGGATCGGGCCGTGGCCGGTGATAGCCATTAGGACTAAGGCCTCAGCACTCGAGCTATTGCAACGACTGTCGTTCAATATCCCCGGATGCCAAGGCAGGACGGGCTTAACTCTTTTAAGGTTAAGTTATAGGTGCAGAATATTACAGACTTAGTTCAAACGCGGTAGCAAGATCAAAATCAATAATTAATTTATCAGAACTTGAAGAAATAGAATGTCAAAAAGGTGATGTCTCAAAAAAAGAGAAAAAAAATTATATCCCAATCAGATACACAGAAATTTTCATCTTTTCAGATAATTCCTCCAGAATATTTAAGAAAAAAATTACGCAATTCGAGTTAAAATGCATATATTGCGCATATTAATCTAAAAGTAAAGGGAATTCTTTAACAGAAAGTGGAGAAATGCCCAATTTCGAAAAAAAATGTTGAAGTGAAAGTAAATTTCAGAACACCGTCAAATATATATCACTAATTTATGCATATTTAACGTCTTTTCCCTTACATAAAATCGGAAAGGTATTTTTGTACGGATGCCAGCTTTTAAAGTTCAATTTCAAATAGTTTAAAAAGTTAGTAAAAGGAATATATATGAGAAGAAATTACTTCAACAATTAGCGGATATCTTGAGAGTTTATAAACGAAATCTAAATTCACAGAAAATTAAACTAGAAAAAAGAAACTTTAATAACTGATATCAAAGGCTTGTCGTATTGTTGAGTTGTCTTATCTGTCTGCCATCTGTAGTAGAAAAAATTGTTGAGTTGTCTTTAGAAAAGAATTCACAAGAGATTTTGAATTTGGAATAAGTGAACAAACAAAAACTAAATAGATGAGTATTCAAAAACTGAAATGGGAAAACTCCTGAATGATGCTTATCCGTAAATTCATTCTTCGTTTCATCCACTGCTTATCTTCAGTAATGTGAGCCATAACCGGAATATTTCTACGTTTCCTTTCACCTCTAAATTTTTAATTTACGGAAAAAAGGAAATAATTCAAAACTTTAAACCCGTTTTTAATTTATATACTTTACAAGATTCATCAAAAATAGGAGAAGCTATTTACCGTCTTGCCTCAATATGATAGAAATCGGTATTCTATAGTTTGACTACTTATCCAATATTACTTATTCCATATATATTTCATTCCATAAATTTTGAAGAGCTACGCTATAACACTGTTGCATATAAAAAACAATTCGCTTCCTTGCAAAAATAGTTAGAATTATTCTGAAACATTGCATGTAAGTATCTATTAAAATTTGAAAAAATATAATTGCGATTATAAAATATTTTATACAAAAAATACGAAGAAAATCGACCAGGTTGGGAGGGTTAATGTGATTGATTGATTGATACATTTCATTTTTTTAGTGCAAGCCATCTGTAGCAGATAAAAAATTAAACGATTAAGAATTTGCTTAGAATTAAAAAGAAAGTTGTTTATAGTAATTTATATACAATGATGTTAATTGTCAATTGACAGACAAAGGATCAGTACCAACAGTGACTGTTGTCTTTAATCATGATATGTTACGATGCATGTGATATCAAATAATTTTCCCCAATTATTTCATTTAATGGTTTTGAGCTTACAGTTTTTAATATTTTAAAGAATTTTTTTTCCTATGTCACTAAAATTCATAGAAACGCTTCTTCCATAATTATTAAAAAACAATTCATCGAATATTATTATTGTAGATCGCATTTTCTTATTGTTTCTAGATAAGACTTTATTTGAGAGTCAGAAATTCATCTTATTTTATGATGAATATTAGTAGTGTTTAGATATTTGCATTGATAATAAATTTATCGCAGAGAGGAGGGTAAAAGCGAAAATTTCAATTTTCATGCTGCAAAATCAAATAGTAAATCTTCACATTTTAATCAAGCGAATTAGGAGAATTGACAAATATCTACATTCCCTTCCTTCTTTAGTGCTTACAGACTTGATGTTGTTAACCTTACAAGACATAAATGCTTCTCTTGACGAGCCAGGCAAACGCCATAGATGTAATGTTAATTGTATAACATATCGATTGCAAATAAAAAGAGTAAGAAATGTTGATGCTACTTTCCGTCATAAATCAATAATGTGAAATTAAGAAAAATTAAACTGTCACGTAACCTCTGCGATATATGGATATGTAAAACATTATATCAAAAGGACATTTGAATAAAATTCTAAACATTTTATTGATTGCATTCAATGCAAAAAATAAATAATTTAACAGAAGGTAATATCCATTTTGTAATATTAAAAAGTGATTTTTAATAATAACCTATAAAAAATTAAATAAAGAAAATTAAAGAAAAACTTCGCCCTTCTTTGTTGAGTATAATTACAAATTATAGCCCTATAAAATTATTTGCAATTATATTTAAAATAATAGAAATATAAAACAGTTTCGTCTTTTAAATATATAGAAAGCTTTATGAACATACGTGATTACCTAATTAATAATCTGTTCTTTTCTTTCTTTACTAGATCTTCAAGGTTAATTCCTAAAGAGTTTTGATGGCATCTGAAAAAGCTGCAAATTGGTGAATCCAAAACAATTCAAACCTGGATGTCAGATCGTGTATCACTCATTTTATTTGTAATAAAATATGAAATGCTGTTAATTATTTTTCAACTAATAAAAGAATGAAATCATATTTTCTCAATATTTCGTAAATATTCCTTAGTGTTTAAAAATTATAAAGTTATGAATTAATGTATAAGTAGAGAAATGAGATAAAAGATTGAATATCAAATTTTATATAAGTCAAAAATTTGGAAAATTTCAAAACGACTATATTTTCTCTCATTTCACTATGTGATTATGTAATACCGGTCACTATAAAATTTTGAAGTCGAGTTTTTTTAATTTTATATACGGTTCCTTTTTTCACTGTTGGAAATAGAGCAATGAAACATATTACGGAAAAGAAATCGTTTATAACAATATTATTATCAACTTATTTACAATAGAAAGTACTTATTTGCAATAATTTCGTTTCGTAACTGAAGTAAATATAGTAAAAGAAATAGAGAATAACCATGTTTTTCTATTGATCTCTATAAATATCGTATAATATACACAAATACTTAAGACTTTCCTTCTGAGAACTAAAATCAAAATAAAGCACTCTGGATATAACAGTATATATATACTTAGTAAATTAATTAATAAGTTTATTAATTATATTGAAGCTATGCGATGGCTTTGTTAATTATATCAAAATATACTGATAGGAAGAAATATAATAATTTATTTAAAATTTTTACGTGATTTAAAATCTAAATCTTCTTCAAACTTTCCTTCGATGCATATTTGCTTTCGAAGAACAACCATTGCAGCACATAACTCCATTCACTAAGTATCACGGGAATTGGCTGATGAATATTGTATACCTGTTGGAAAAAATAAAATCGATTATCAACAAAAAAAATCAATGGTCTTGTAGCTAGAATTAAAGATTGATTTTTATTGATAATCACAAAGTCATCTTAAGTTTTTAAAGAATTTTATAACAGATAAAATTCAAATGGAAAAACTTTATTTTCACTAATAAATTAAAAATAATAAATTGTATTGTGTAGCAAAAGCAAAACACATAATATTGGAAGCCACTAAAAATTGTATAAATTTATTTATAAAATTTCACAGATTACTGTCAATAATCTCAGCTTAACATGAATAACACAACAGAGACACATTTGTTTAGCATTAATATTTGTGGTAATAACATATGGGTTATATTTATGTGCCATGTAAGAATGTGTCTTCATTGATAGTCTATGGTTTTGGGGTAGTACATATTATCCAAAAAACAAACAAAAACCATAAAAAATTGTTATAATAGAATTCTAGTTGCTATCAAGCTGATGGGTTGGACACTATATAACAATTCGAATCTTTAAATTTTAAAAATTTGGGCTGTTTATTTAGAAAATTCCAATTTTTGATGATTTTGTCTTTTATTGTGTTCAGATCATTTATCATTGTGCAAAATGGTATTATAAGAGATACACATCAAGAAAAGAGCATTATTTCTTTTATCTTATAAAACATCCGAATATTGGAGAAATATTTTGCTGTAGTTTAGGAAATGTTTTAAAGATTTAGAATTTCGCTGAATTTTATTGTGTGAAAATTCTGCTATGATGTGCTTTCCAATCATGTAATTTTGAGTTATATAATAATTTAGAAAACTTCTTAGTGTAAATGTTTAAAATTTGTGCACTCTATGGTAAATTCAGTTAAAGCGTATCATTATGGGGTTTTTTGCAGGTTAATTCATGGGATTAAAAAGCCTTTTGTTGCAGGGAAAGAGACAAACAAATGCGGAAAAGTAGAAGGAATCATAAAAATGTACTTAAAACCATTTTATGTTATGAAGATACAATAACGATTTAACTTCAGTTTCAATGTCTCTGTATTCAGTTACAGTCGAAATCAAAACTGCTGGGGTTAAATGTGAACTCACCTGCACATGCCGGATCGTTAACTTTGTTTACACTAAGAATCGTTCGTACATACTGGCGGCACAATAACATGGGCTCATTATTGGCCGTGGAGTTGCCTTTTCTTGCACATCAGACATCGGTGAACACTTGAAAGAACCGTTGGATTTCTGCTACATAAGCTGTGGCGCTTAAAGTGAGGGAAAGCAGGAATGCCAGGTACTTCATTTTGCTTCTCTTGTTTGAAATGAAGTTACAAAACACTAGATATTAAGAAAAGCAATATATTTTTAATTTTGAAATCTTTAATTTATCTTAATAACGGTAATTAGCAGACAGATTATTCGAATGGCGACCATTTGGTGGCTTCGAAACCCTATTCAACTCGGAGATCCATCGTTTGTTCGAATCTTTTGTACGTTAACGTACACAAGGTTAAAACACACGATGAGGGAATCTGTCAGGGTTTCAGACGTCTCTTTTCGCGTTGGTGAGATGCGAAAGTTTTGAAGGGGGGGGGGGGTTAGCTCCAGCAACACTTTCTTTATCTGACCACAGTTCCAAATTATAAGACGCATCCAAAAACTGTCCTTGTACAGTTGCAAAATGGAATGTTAATTAAGAAATCAAACATTCAGTTTATTTAACTACATTTCAAATAATGCTTCTACTTATTATGCAATAGTGAATGTTTTATTGAAAGAAAATTATTGTATTCAATAACCTGAATGAATTATATTAACTCTGTTGTGATCTTTTTTAATGTTAGAGAAGTATTGATTACCGGTCAACTATTTGCTTCTTTATTCCAAATAGACACGCAATCTAATCGATGAAAAAAATATTTTCTTCCTTCTTAAATTTCGAAAAAAATATAGAGGAAAGAAAGAATCTTCCTGAAGACTTCTCTAATTTTAAAACGTTTAAAAATAATAGCTTGGAGTTACGATTGTAACTGAAAATACTTATTTTTGAATTTAATTAAATCATTAACGATTTGATTTAGATTCGAAATATGAAATATGGAAACTCAATCTCAAGTTTTAAATCTTAAATAAGCCAATAAATTTTATGTATTCATTCATACAATCCAAAATAAAAAAATATTCAAAGTGCTTCCTGCCAATAAAGGATATTTTGTTTCAGTCGACATATATCTAGTGATACAATTTTAATATTTAAATAATAACACAGTGTAAGAGATTTATGCTTTAGTTAAATAAGTAATTAAATACTAATTATAGTTTCGAAATGCAAAATCAAATATTTTGGGGTTTTTTTTACATATCCCTAGCATAACTTTTATAATATGTTAAATGCGACACAATAACCATCTTGATATTAATTATGTTAGTAACATGTTTATGTATATATTGTTAAAAAGAAAATTATACGTTTAACCGTGCTTTTTAACGACATTTGCATTAACATTTAAGCTTATAATTTTTTATACCATGATCTGCTATTACCATCATTGCATCTTTTACTTTTTAAGATTCCCCGTACTAAGCAATAATTAAAAGAAAGGTAACACGAAAGTTAAAAATGTTTGAAAATCTGCTTTACTAATTTTGTTTTAATCGTTTTAAAGTACATTTGGCAATAATTCGTTTCAGGTTTCTTATCTTCTCAAGGGATGGAAAAAAGGCGTTAAGATGTTTCAAATAGAATTCAACTTACAAAAAATAACAGAGGGTGAGTTTGTAGTACTGTTTTTTTAGTTGAGTGGAAAACTGCTAAATCTGCTCCCATAGATATAAAATGCTAAAAAGAGAACAGATGTTCTTCAAACAGTGATCTTTCCACCTACATTTGAAATACTCCAACTGCTATTGTTTTCATTTTGGTTATAGCGATGTGGTATGCAAATCAGTCGTTTAAAAAAAGGGACAGTTTCTATTGCCTATCAAAATACAAAGTGTTTACAAAAGAATACCCCGAATTTGAAGACTACTATTATAAAACTAAAGAAGTTACAACCTTTTTGGACAAATTAAACAAAAGAATAACATTTTAAAGTTCATAAGATTATAAATATTCAATGTGACCACCACCAGAAAGACGAACGATATTCAATCGATAGCGGAACTCATTCCACACTTCCTATGTTCTCCACGATTTTGGGTAAGAGAGCAAACCCACTGTAACTTGTAAGGTTTGAAAATTTTTTCCGGTACTTTCTATACCGTTAAATAAGCATTTGAAGTTTTGGCTCCTCATCCAGTTTTCGGACTGTTAATGAATGCTTGTCGGATTCGCTCCATATTCTCTTCAGATACACACGACCGACCAGAACTTTTGCCTTTGTAAATGCAATCCTTTTCAGAAAAATGGCGAAAGCAATATAAGGTATTCCCTTCCATCGGGAAGAATTGGGTATTTGGTATGAAATGCTTGTTGAACAAGCGTAACCGATTCACTTTCAGCAAATTTAATGATACAAAACGCACTTTATTCGTCAATCATCTCGGCGCAAATTCACTAAATGACTCTCATAGTTATGGTCACGGGCGCCCGGAAAACCATAACACCAAATAAATAATCTTTCGAACTTATCAATCACTGTCATTCGTAGATTGTTGCTCTTACTTTTTTTTGTTAAGGAGATATAGCCCTTCCAAGTTGGGGTATTCGTTCTTAAACACCATCTATCAAGACCATTATTTTGAGGTGACAATTTGAGAAGAGTTTTGGCGGTTTCTGAAGAATAGATTTCAATTAAAACTTCCAATATTACCCAAATAGAATTAATACAGATGCATTAAAAAATCCAAATATGTAGCTAATCACCTATCTCTGAAATATTTTTGAATGTTTCTCTGTGTAAATAAATTTTGTGCAAGAATTGAATTAATTAGCATAAGCATAAGCTAGCAAAGTACTTTTGTTAAGTTGCATGTAATATTAGTTAACATGCCCGCATTCACACACAGATAATATTGTTTTCATTTTTAATTTATTAAAACTGTGTTATTCAGAGCAGGTTGCTTTGCTAGCAAAATTAAATGCAGTATTGTCAGGCAGATAGTGACGAGATTGAGTTTTGTCTTTTGCACTTTCTCAAGGGCCCCACACAGCAAGAGTTTAAAAGAATTCAGGTTTTTTTTATGTAAGGGGCTTGACCAAATGTCAAAAATTAGACACCAGTGGCCTGAAAAATCCCGAAATGAAAGAATAAAGAAAAACCAAACTCCATAAAACAAGGAAACATAAAAAGCAAGCAAAAAATAACATGAAAAATACTTATTTCCCAAGAATACATCTTAACTTCCTGCCGCCATTTTAAAACAACTTGATGACCAAATGGAATAGTCGGTAAAGATATTGACTCCAACGCCAGCTATTAAAACCAAAAAGAGAAACCAAAAGAGAGAACAAGAGGGAGAAAATTTTTATAAGTTATGAAAAGTCAGTACTTTCTTTAATTAAAACATCAAAGTAGTTTTTTGGAAATTCATTATATGGAAGGTTCCTAATTAAGTTACCTGTGACTTTTATATAAGAATTTCGATTGTTACAGATTTTTTTAATCTTTGAAATTGGGTGAAAATTATGCTTTTAAAGATTTTAGTGTGATGATTAGATTAAAAATTGTTCAGATAAATAACCTTGAAATCGAATTATTCGTAAATATTTGAACGAACAATGCAAAATGGAAAAAAGAATGTAGTTTATTTTCGAAATTTCCGTCGTTTTTTGTTGTTGTTGTTGCATTTTATCATTGAAATGCTATATAAGAGAGAAGCTATGTGTTATCCAATTTCGTTTCTACTTTCCAGCTTTTATAACCAGAAATTAATACATGTTTTAAAAGTCTTATTTTATGCAAGTTCGTTAATGGATTTTTGGCATTATAAACTTTGAAATACACTTTACGGTTGATAGCTTTTTTTTGCAAAACCTTTGTTAGAAATAATGTTTCTTGTCATTGCTGTCAGTTAGTTTTGCTTAACATTTTCTGAAAAAATTTGTTTTAGCCTCGAAGCATTTATATACAGTAAATGATACTCCTAAAGCAGCTAATGTTGTTGAGCTAATTATTATTTCTTTGAGAACACTTCTTACACACAAAAGCAAATAAATTCCTAAAAATGAGAAAGCATTCACTATTTTTATAAATAATTAACAAATTCCATTCTTCAAAAAATAATTTTTGTCCATTTTGAAGTTCAAGATTATTATTAATTTAAATTTTGTTATTGTTTTCATACCGTTGTTTCCTGTTTTGACAGTAATAAGTCGAATCAAAACAACCATTTATCAGGCAAACACATGTCTAGCATGCATGTTTACAGACTCCGCCTTAGCCGAAGCCATGCGGATGACAAGAGAGGCCACTGCAAAGCTGCCCACCCAATACAGTGGTAGTCAGAATTAAAAGGACAACTGAAAATTGTACAGAAAAAATTTATTTCTGAAGTAAATAAAGTGAAATGTATACATAAAATGCTTTTTTATGCTAGAAATCATTGTAGAATGCAAAACATTCGAAAATGCAAAATATGAATGTTTTGCCATAATTAACAAAAAATGTCTTTGTAAAAACTGGGCAAAATTATAAGGACAATGAATGTTTTGGCCTTTAACACACTAATAATTAATAATCTCCCCTTCTTCTCAATCACTTTTATCAGCCTTGACGTCATGGAGTTTGACATTTCCCTCAGAACGTTCTTGGAAATTTTTATCCAGGCGTTTTCGATGAATGACATGAGTTCTTGCTTGTTTTGATATTGAATACCATTTTTTTATACTTCTTGTGCCAGAATACCCTACAAATTTTCCACTAGATTTAGATCGGGGCTTCTGGCCGGCCAGTCAAGTAGTTTCACGAAATTAGCATCAAACCATGATTTCGAAGTTTGAGAAACATTTACTGAGGCATTGACCTGCTGGAACAAATAGTCTCCCCTCTTAATTAACGGTGTTCTGGTGAAAGATTATCGGCTAATATATCAACATATCTCTTCATTCTGTCCTGCACAAAATCTATTGGAGTAGTTCCCTCAGTTGCTGAAATAAAATACCGAAGATAAACTAAATCTAATTCTAAGGGTTCTAGGAACGACACTGACACTCGTAAAAACTACACAGTTGCATTTAAAAATAGCATTTAATAAAAAACATCTATAAATAACTATGGCCGATAAATTGACCTGAAAACGAACTACATTCCTTCAAGCCTACTCAAACAATACAGATCCGACACGCTCCCAACCATAGTTCGAGATTAATTCTCATACGGTGGAGAGCGCTCTCTTGTGATGAGGCAGACCAAAGGGTTAAACTCGAATAAATATTTTCCACAGTTGCGAAACCTCCCCATACTATTACTGAGCCACCTCCAAATGTATGCTTTGAGAAAATTTCTTTTTCTTTACGGAGATCATACCAAAAGTATCGAAAACCATCTGGTCCGTCCAAATTAAACTTTTTCTCATCGGAAAAGATAACATCGTCCCACTTTTTTTCCCCATAGTAATGCATTTTTTGGCAAACTCCACCCTGTCTCTTATGAACTTTTGTAAGAGGCAGTCATGACATAAGTTTTTCATAACGAACCTTTATTTCTTTTTGTAAAACACGTCGAACAGTTCGAGCTCTGCGTCGTAAGTTTAATTTCCGTCAATGTTTGTTTTTTGGAGCAAACTCGCCTTGTGATCATTCTTTTCTCACGCAAAGAGACAGAACATGGCCTACCTGTATGTCTTTGCCGTCCATATTTGCCGGGATTTTTAAGAAAATTATAAATGAACGTTTTCGATTTATTCAGCTTTGTAGCAATTTGACGTGCAGTAAGTCCTGAACTTTTAAAAGCAACCACTTTTCCTTTCTCAAACTCCGAAAGTTTAGTACCTAAAGGCATGACTGAAAAAATAGAATACGACGTTCCCAATCGCTTACTAAGCATTTATATCGTCTGGGAGTGCCGTGTGCAGAACAAAAAACATGCAAATTTTGCTTTTTAGAACACACAAAAACAGTTGTCCTTATAATTTTGTCCATATCACATGGCTTCTAAATCCAAAATACATTTTATGAATATGAATGTCCCATATATTTCCATAAAAACTAATAAAAAATGCTTCATTTATCATTGATTTCCAGCCATAAAATTTGCATAATTTTCCGGCCAACTGCAGCCAAGATTTGGCGATTTTTCCCTTGTCCTTATAATTTTGACCACCACTGTATAAGGGCAATCAAGAACTCCATAGGTTAATAAAAGGACAAACGGTCCAAGATTCAACAAGTATAACAATCAAGTATCAAATATCAGTTAACAGCCAATTTAAAAATAATTTAAAGTAACACACAAAATTTAATAAAATGGCTAACATAAGAGAAATTAACAAATAAAATGAAATTGTATATGCCAAGTAATACAAAATATTATGGTTCAGTATAACAAATTTAGCTTCATAAAAGCATTCGTCAATCTGCATTTCAATTATTATATATTTCGTCGGCGGAAAGATGAAACAATAATAAATGTCAAAAAATTCATGAACTCTCATTGCTTCGTGTTTAAAGCATCCAATATAACATGAGTGAGGCAGAATATGTCAGTTAAACGTATAAGAAACAAATGGTCTCTTTATATCCCGGTTTGACACTGGTCGCTACGTACGAGTGCGATGCAACTGAAGTTTGTTGTTATAAGTATATAAAAAAACTTAATTGTATTGAAAGCTACTGATAAATTTTGATTGAAAAAATTTCAATTCATTTCGCTTTATTACATCGCTGTCGGAACTTGCAGAAAGGTTCAACATGCCATATGTTTCCGCCAACACAAACCATGCAAAAACATATGCCCTTTTTCTTTCAATTTAAATATATTCATAGTATCACTCGCTCAAGACACAGCAGAGAGTAAGGACAAAATCTTTCAAGAATTTTCAGGTAAGTACGAAAACACTTGATGGTTAAAAGCATTCAGGATATAGAATATTTAAAAGGTTAAAAAAGTTAATCAGAAGCGAGAATTTAATAGTATGTGTGTCTTTTAATAGGAAGAATTGTAATTACAGGTATTTTAAATAAGGTAATTAATATTTTGCCCTACATAGCTTTCCATAATATCGTTAATATTATGTGTATGAGTAATCTATATGATATATTAGAATATATCAGTAAACACAAATGATGAGACTACAAAGATTTTTTTAATTCGGATTCAAATTTTTAAAGGCCCTAAATTTTTTATGCTAAATATTTAGAATACTTATATCAAGATCTAACTAACATGCAATATTCGCAATTTTTTAAATAACGAAAGCACAATAAATACAATTTTTCTCATTTTTTATGAAATATATTATAAATTTTGCAGTTTAACTTACAGATTACTTCTAAAGTATTTAGATTTCAATACTTTTTGCATGAGTAAAATTCCAATGGTTGAAATAAATTTTACTATTGGTGTGTGAAAAGTTAAAAACAACAATCTGAAACAACTCAAGCGAGATAAAGAATTTCATTATAAACTTCCCTGTATGTTCTGTAAAACAAAAATATGTTTATAAAAAACTACGAAACCTTAAAAACTATTTACAATTTTTGAATAACTGTTTTAATTTTAAATGCGAAAATTAACGATATAATGCAACAATAGAATCACTTGCAATAGTAGTTCTTCGTTAAAAATTAAGTTCAACAGAATGTATTATAAAAATAATTTTTCCTTTAAATAAGATATAAAATGCTGAATTGATTACAGCTTAAAATCTTCGAATATTAACAAATTTTCCTCTTTTTTTATATTTTTTAAAATTGAAGTTATCATCTGAAATAATATGTTTAGATGGATTTTTTTGCACCATTTATTGTACATTAATCTTTTATACTATTCTACAACATCTGAACACTAAATACCTTGTCCCATCTTACAATAATCGAGTGAAAAAAGATAATTAAAACATGCTATAATGTGTTTGGAATTTCATTCCTCAAAATCAGCGGGCTTTATTATGTATCTTTGAATAATCCATACAGTCTCTAGCATCAAACCAACCGGGTAGCTTCCAGTTTCCAAACTTTCTAGTTAATTCGAACTTATTAACCACGAAAAGAACTGTTTATAGGGAGTTCCGAATTTAGATTACATGGACATTTTTTTAGTGTACAGTGATATAGAAGTAATTTTATTGAAAAAAAGGCGGTAGAATTGTTTTGAAAATTGTTATCTGTAAAACAATGGAATTATTTTTATGAAATACACTTTATAGTAGGAAAAAATAGCTTAAAAATTGTCATCGGTGTAATCAAGGAAACCGGTTGCCTAGATTGGAGCACTGGGTGCCGAGAATGGACCACCAATTTCTTAAGCACAATTAAAGTAAAAATATTTTTGATTCTCAAATTCACACCAGCACACAATGCATGAACACAAATATGACATTTTATGCACAGTATCACTTCCTCTTCTCTCTTTGTTTCCTCACAAATGATACGTAACCTAAATTTCATGGTTTCTTTATTTTATACTTTCGTTTTTTGTGTCCTCCTTTTATTGATGAGGGTTTTTTTTTGCTTTGACTTATTCCAATTGCAATTGATGAGGGCTATTAGTGGTGATAAACTAATTTCTGGCCTACTCCTGTAAAGTAATAATCCCATTAATTTGAATGGTACAATTTAGGCAACAGTTTGTGGTCTAATCTAGGCAAACTTTCGACTACAACAAAAAATTGTCAGACATTATTTTTAAACTATTTTAATAAATTTATCGTAGTAATTTGTAGTCGAACATATTTCCTATCTGTATATATAATAACATATTTTCCTACTTACTTTAATACAACCCAAGGGCTTTATGTCTTTTGTTAAAATAATCGATTGCTGATGCCTAAATATAAACACTTCTTCTCTAACTGTAAAGACATAGTGTTTACTCTAAAAAATATTTCATACATTCCATTCACAGCGTTACCTATTTTACTGTCTAAATATTAAATAGAATTGAAATTATGATACTGATCCAATATAGGCGACGGTCCATATTCGGGGACTCTCTCCTACGACTAATTATAAAAATTTAGCTATTTCGTAGTTGGCCATTCATTTCTCTTTAAATTGTCTACTTAATAACTTCCATCAGAAACGACTTATACGTCTATATTTATACCTTACTCTGAGCTTTCTTAATGTCGTAACGCAATTTTAATACGCAATAATTACGCAAGTTAACGAAGTAACGCAAATTTTCACTGCTTTCAGTCATTTCTTGATCAGTAATAGTTTATTGTTATTCGATTAACTTAAGGCTTTATCACTGGTTATTCAATACTTGATCCTCCCTATCGATACTAGCATAATGCCTTCTACAACATTACAGGGTTTGTTTGGGGTTTTTGCATTTCTTGCGTTAATAGCTCTAAAATAAAGTTTCTAATGAACTTTCATCTTTAATCTAGCCTAAAACAAACCTTATTAATCTAACTGTAAGCCTAGAAAAAGTATACTCAAATATCTTTAAATGGAATTTTTTCATTTTATATATATGACTAGCTCTTATGTTCAGCATTGCTCGGGATTAAAATACTTCGATGTTTAATATTTTTTATTTAAAAACTTTTTTATAGAAAATTATAATACCCAATTTTCTTTTATCGTTTGAAGCGTTCTTCAATTAAAATGAGAAAATCAATTGAACCAGACGATTTTTTTAAAAACGTTGATAGCTCATTTTCTCCATAAGTTATTAATATATTTTACATAAGTACTTCAATTTTGTTCACAAATCTTGCAGTATAAGAAAGTTTTTAACGAATGTTTTGAGACAATTAATTAGAGAGTAAATTTTTCATTAATAAAACGCTTTAAAATAAACTAGATCAATAGTTGTTCCTGTTTAAATTATGAATCGTCTGCTTTTAAACTTTTCTTTTAGTCTTCGTCCAAAATTCTGTTGTGTTCTTGCAACAATTCTTCGTATTTATTCTTGTTCTTAACCATTAAAAAATTGTTACAAGTTGTGAATTTTATATACAATTTAATTTTTGAAAAATTATTAAAACGAGGGCAATGAATTGAACGGTAATGAAACTTGTGTCATTGAAAAGCTAATTTTTTAAACATTAATATGGTGTAAAATTAGCTTTTGTGAGCTAATATTTTCGAAAAATATCACGGAAAACGCCAAAATCTTGTTTAATTTCTAATTAACTTAAATTTTGATTAACTTTTGGGCTTCTAAAAGTTGACAATGGTCTTTTTCTTCTTATATAAAATACTAGCTGATATCCGCGACTTCGTTCGCTTATTGGATACTAGCAGTACGCGCACGGCGATGCCCGTGGAATCAGGACTTCAACAAAATTTTTAAAAAATCGCCCACAATGACACGAAAAAGTTTTCAAAACAAAAGATACACATTATAGATTTTCCCGCTTATTTTTCCGCGATAATAACATGTAGAAAAACAGAACAGAGTACATTAATCCAAAACAATATAAAAAAATTGTTGCTCGTGGAATCAGGACTTCAACAAAATGAAAAAAAATTCTTAGAAAATGGCAAAAAGCTCAGAAGGTTATGACGTCACCTGACCCTTCATCCAATCAAATTGAAAGCTGCGTTCCGGAAGACTGTCGCACAAGAAATTTCGCTCGACAAAAATAACTTTCATCTGCCCAGGAATAATTTAATTTGAAAAAAACGGGAAAAGATATTTTAACCGTTCTTGTTTTAAATCAGAGAGAACCGTTCTAGTTATAAGCAGAAAAAAATTGAAAATAATAGTGTTATTAGAAAGTCGGATGCAACAAATTTAAACACAAAAATAACATCTCGATGCCGAAACTGCCTATTATTTAAAAAATTCTCAAAATTCAGTAAATTAAGTTAGAAATTCAAAACTAACTTCATTAGAACGGAAATCGCGTGCTCTTTCCGATGGTGCATCTATTTTTGTCGTACAATTATTCTAAACCATTCTATTGAGAAATTAGTGCGAAAAATCAACCAAAACAACACAAAACATTAAATAAAAAGGTTTCTAGATTAAATTTTAAAATTTCGGCTTCGAGGTGCATTCAGTCATCATTACGACTACCTGTGTGCCAAATTTCATAGCTGTAAGTGCGATAGATTCGTCTGGACATCGCAGACAAACACACACACACACAAATATTGCCTTTTATAAGTATAGATTTTTATAAAAAAAATTATAAACAAAATCTTTTTAGCATCTGAAATGTTTAATTTAAATGAAAACATCAAGTAACCAAACGATTTTTAAAAACTTCCGATTTTCCCAGTAAGATATTAATAATTTTTTAAGAATGAACTGAAATTTAATTAAACATTTTGGTGTTTCAATTTGATTTGCATAGATAATCACTCGACGGAATTTCAACATAAAATTATCTTTACCTTTATTTTTATTTTAAATGAGAAAATTTGTTGCACGAAATATTTTTAAGATATCGTAGTTTTGAAAATTATCCCAAACGATTTTTTGAAACAGCAGAAAGATAATTCTTTTAAAAGTTATTAACTTTAGTTAATAACTAGCTGTTAACCGCGACTTCGTGCGCGAAGAATTGAATTGTTACTTTTTTTTAAATTCACGAATGTAAATGTTTCGTTACATGTTGAAAGGGGAAATTAAAAATTTTGACGGTTGACAATACATAATTGGACGACTAACAGGAGTCTATGCTGTTATAGTTAGGTAATTTGCTTATCTATGCTAACACACTTTTGTATACTGCGGTTTTTTTGTTTTGCGTTTTTTGCACGGATGTAGAGGTTTTGTGGTCTGGACACGCGTGAACACGCCACATATAGTTAGTTGTCCATGGGAAAAATGTGGTTTTCCCAAATGTACGCCTACCCCTTTGAGTGTCTGACCCTGAGCCTAGCAAATGCTAATTTTACAGGGAATTGTTACCTTTTGAACTGGGATAGTAAATCCTTCAGTATTATCGGAATGCGTAGAATTTAGCACTCTCGCTATTCCATTCATATCAGTAGCTAGCACGACTTTTGGTCCTAAGTGTGTAATTTGAAACCTCGTGCCATTGCGCAGTCTCGGTACATCGAGGTTACGTATGAATAGTTCTTCTGGCACACCGAATTTTAATCTCAGCTTGTCTGAAGGTATCCCTGACAATTGTATGGGGTTGAAGAACTCTACAGGATATGATTTTACTTGCTATTGCCCATTACCGTATCTACAGATAGATATTTTGTAATAAATCCCTCCATTTATGAAGTATTTTTTTTTTCATTTATCTGACCTAAACTTTCATTAGTCAGTGCCAAAATTACCCAATCAACAACCAATCTCTATTCTTCTTATTAGCTTCTAGGGAAGGATAAACCTTGCTTATCAGTTCCTCTGTACTGTGAACAATTTTGAAAAAGTCCCAGTTTACTACTGTTTGAATCTCTAGCAATCGCCAACTGTATCAAGCGCCAAGTTCGAATCGATTCTTTCTTTAGTAAACAAAACGTTTAATTCCGTGTTCTTTGGGTTTATACAATCCTTTCTTTTTAAATCGGTTAAAAAAAGCTCTTAAAGCATTAAAATTCGAAATGGAACTATTGTAATTAGCTAAATCGTTTGGTTTAGAATTTAACCGCCAGTGATTATCCAAATCGTTTGGTTACAAATTTAACAGCCAAACAAATCTTGGATGTCGATAAAAAGAGCGATAAAGAATTATTTTGGCAACCTTTCCACTAAATTAGGCAACTTTAAGTAAACTTTGAACGATATTTTCCTTTAGTTAACTTTAGTTTTTAAATTTTAATCTAAAAACTCTTGAAACTATATCATATCTATCATTAGTTTTCTGTCCCAGCGTCTATTTTTCAGTTATTATTCCACAAATTAATTATTTATTTCTCTTCTCAGCAAGATCACGTGATGTTTGTCTTTAAAAATAAGTTATTTCAAGTGGATCGCTTTTCTGAAGGATCACGTGACAGTTGTTCGAAAAATAAAATAGTAATCTTTATTGCAAATCGCTTGCTAATTATTTAATTGCTATCTGTAGTCAAAAATAATGAATTTAACATGATGTCACCTACCCTATGTCCGTTCCTGAGTTTCAAGCTACAACTCTGCCAATTTTCATCCAAATCGGTTTGGTAGTTTTGCCGTGAATGCGTAACAAACAGACAGACACACTTTCGCATTTATTATATTATATGGATATTTTTTTAAAAAAAGCAAAATTTTGCAGAAATAAAGGTAAATTAGTTCAAAATATAACCGTTGCCTAGCAACGGAGTAGCTATAAATCTGCGTTATTTCAAAATCTTCTGCACGTAATTAAAAATTATTAAACTTTAAAAAATTTATAAAAATTGAAGGGAAACTGTCACAGAACTAACATTGATATCATTTTAAAGGTACAATTGTGAACTTTAAGATGGTGTAAAAATATTTTTGTCGGACAATTTGCTCCGAAGTTACGGCGGGAAAACGGTTTCAGTTAATTTCTAATTAACTGCCTGTTTAATTAATTTTTGGACTTAGAAAAGTTCATAAGTGTCTTCCCCTTGTCTTAAATAATAGGTTTACAAAATTTGGTTGAAAACAGTCCATTGGGTTAGGAGGAAATGTGGAACATAGCCACATACACACATACCCACAATGACTTTTATTTATATTAAGATTTCTTAAGAATGTTTGTTTGCTTGATTTGGTTTAACTCCTTATATTACAACAACGTATCTGACACGCGCATCGAATTACAGAATTCTTGCTATTTAAATCAGAAATTAAGTAAAAGTAACAGTTATTTTTAAATACAAAATCACTTGGACACTAGGGTGGGATAAAAAATCTCAAAATTTCTTTTTCATGTTAAGGGAAATGATTGATATCTTCCGTTCCCGCAAGAGCCTTCTTAATGAGAATTTCTCTTAATCTCTTTATTATAGCACCAGCTGTTAGGTTCTCGTCTTTTTTAAGAATACTAAAATTTATTTTATCAAAATCGGTCGTTAACTACTGGTGGGACATTCTGTCCTAAGTTGACAAAAATTTGTGAAATTTTTTCAATATGTAATTTTTAGGTCCTAATCCTCAACATAATCTTCATATATCATCTTGTCTACGATTTGCAACAGATCGATGCATATACACTGTAAAAGCTTATTTAGGTCTAAAAATATATCATTTTTATTTATTTACTGTATTTATTGTAACGCATTCCAAAACTAAGCTTCAAAATTGCAATATCATTTATTACTTAAGAAGGAATGGCAAGATTGCAGAAAGCAAACAAATTAACAGATCTTTAAGAAGATACTTCAGCAATTAAAATATCTTTATGCCTCTTCAATTTCTTTCATGGTGTGTTCCTCTTTCTTCTCAACAGATGACACTTGTAAGTCTGATTTAAAGGAAAACTCAGATATTTCGAGCAATAACGTCGTTTCTGTGTTTTCATAAACTTTTCGAAATGCTTCTTATTAGCGCTGCCCTTTGGATTACCTTTTACTGCGTATATGCATCGATCTGTTGTAATTCGTCGATAAGATGATGTATGAAGATTATGTTGAGGACCTCAAAATTACATATTGAAACAATTTCACAAATTTTTGACAACTTTGGACAGAATGTCCCACCGTTAGTTAACTACCGACTTTGATAAAATAAATTTTAGTATTCTTAAAATATGAAAACCTATAATAAAGAGATTAATGGAAATTTTGAAATTTTACAAAATTTTGAAAAATAGTCGATTTTTGTCACTTTTTACGATTTTCAAGGAACGGAAGATATCAATCATTTTCCTTAAGTTTCTTCCTCGTTTTATTTCACACCTATTAACAACTTTTCCGCGGTATAGCAACATGAAAAAAAAAATTTGAGTTTTTTCGGCCCACCCTATTGAACACGCTTAAATGTCTTAAAAATCCTTTACCATCTTAAGTAGGTTGAAATAATAAAAAATATCCTAAATGGGTCATGTCGTCTAATTAGAAGATTAAATAAAATAATAATTTTAACTAAATCATTTTAATCTTAGGAATTATACAAAATTAATCATTAAGAATGACAAAAAAAATTTAAATCTGCATCCACATTAAAATTAGAAAGTATTCATAAAAGAATAGAAAGAAAAGAAAAAATTGGTGTTCGTGAGAACAATTTCGGCGATTTTGTTGTTCCATGTCCGCCATGTTTTTAGAAAGACAAACCAGAAATCCAGATGAAACTATTACTGTAACGAACTGACAGCGCTGAAAGCGCGCGCGAATGACATTTAATTTTAAATGTTGTTTTTTGTAAATCTAGTATTTAATTTCTTTACTGTAAAAATATCGTTTGTAATGTGAGAATATGAGTTTGTGTCTTACTATTTAGAGCAATATTTTCATAATCAGAATATGCTTAATTGTTTTTCCTGTAAACTATGTACATAATACAGGATGTTTATATTATTAGTTGCAATGGAGGAATTCTGGTTCTGGAGTTGAGTTTGAGTTTTTACATCGGAATCCCAACAGCTACAAACTCCGTTTTTTTTTAAGTTTCAGGTATTTTCTGGATAATATAAATATATACAAATATAGCACACCTACCTATAAATAATTTACAAAAGATTTATCAAATTACATCTCAAAATATCGACAGGAATAACTTTCAAAACGCAACTCGCCATCATCAGTTCTCAGTTAATAAT